>OZ037788.1:5324363-5421863 GCA_964035525.1 Porites cylindrica | reverse complement strand
TGCCGCGGGCCAATAAAGCGGAAGAGAACTGAAGCTGATAAACATGGCGGACGATGGAGCGAGGAAGGCCAAAATGCGAAAAATCGTGGATCAGCCATGAAACAAAGCATATTTATGCGACGATGGATTATCCTAGTTTTGCTTTTAATGATTTCTATTACCTTTCTGTTTCTACAGCTTTTATCTTTGAAAGTAATTGATAACACGGTGAGTGAAATAGCTCTTTTTAGTCTTGGCGCGCCTTACGTACTACTTCAGCGGTATTAACGTTCAGTTACTGATACTCAGTATTTATTGATCTGCAATATGAATACCTCCAAACAGGTGATATCTAGGTTCAGAGTTTTAGAAAGTCTGCGAGGCTTACTTCCATTCCAACACCAAAGGAATCTTGTGCTGGTATGTTTTGAACACAGGGAGCCCACACAATCTGTGTGTGTAGGCGATAGTTATGTTATTGTAAATGTACTGGATTTACCGCTTGCTTCATCTATAGTGATATATCGCTAAGTATGTATATAACTCAATGTTAAATAAATGTTGAATTACCTTAGCTGCGATATGTTCAGGGTTCTCAATAGATTTTTAAATAGGAGGTGATCACTGATAAAGTAGGAGGCTCTTCAGCAAAGCCAGAGGTGTCAAAACAAAGGAAAGAAAAGCGACTTAAACACAAAGTAAGCGGCTATAAATCCCAAAGTAAGCGGCGATCAATCGCCGGTTGCCGCATTCTATTGAGAACCCTGTATGTTGTTGTCCTTTTGCCTCAAAAGCGGGTGCGAAGGATGTTGAGTTAAGAAGGACAAGGAAGGAGAGCTTGTTTTGAAAGGGCGCCAGCGCCAGAGTGATTTTCCCCCAGAAAATCGCATTGCTCTGTTTTCAAACTTCACAGCAAAAAGGTCAAAAGGTTCATGCTTCTCCTCATACCTTCCGATTGAAAATCCATCCAACAGCCCCGGAGCTAGCCCTCCAAGAAAATTAAAATGCCACAGTTTTTGGATGGTCAAAATGCATAGCAAGATTCATACATGCTAGTGAGAAATTGTCCCGCTGATTGCCCCTTTTTGATTGGGTGTCGTTAAACAATAATCTTTTACCAAGTCTGCTTTAAATTAGTTACTGTTTAACCATTTTATTTATATACATACTTTAGCAATATATTACTATAAGTGAAGCAAACGGTAAATCTGGTACATTTACTATAATAAAATAACAATCAGGTACATGTACGATAAGTGTGGGGGCCCTGCGGTTTTGAATTGATTCAGGCTGTAATTCTTTAGAGTTGTAATAAGTAAATTAATTTGTAATTCTTAGCTGAAGTAGAGTTCACCTACATTTTGCCTTGCTACTTTCGACCGCTTAACACATCAAGAATCCCTTTCCTGTATACAGAAAATAACTGTAGAAAATAGATTAAAAGCCGTACCTGGAAAATCACAAGTCAAGACAAACAAATGACCTATGTATTAACCAAGGGATGATACAGTTTGTATGTGGGAGTACGTCAACACCCCCACCCCCACCACCCTCCTTTAAATCGGGTTAGGTATGAAATCTCTCATCATTCTCTAAACTTGTGATGGCTAAAATATTTTTTAGGCAGGTCACCCCATTTATTGTGTAAGGCTTCCAAAAATTCCTTGTTGAGCCTTCATACATCAAATCTTATTCTATAATGCATCACAAATCATGTGTAATTAGTTTTAATTGTTTGTTTGTTTTTTTTCCTCATTTGCCATAGTTATTCTTGTTTTACAGAAACATTTGAAGACTTTTACAGAAGTGACCAAGCAGCATGGGATTCCAACATTTCTGTTTTATCCTTTACCTGCATCTTTTCCGGTGAAGAACTCAAGTAAATTTCAAAATCTAGAAAATGACCGATGTGAACTGCTTTGTGACTGTCAGTACTTTGTTTTTGGTGTAATACGTTCAGCGTGGCAGAAAGGAGAAAAATTTCCAATATCTTCACTAATAGTAAGCATGGTTGTTGATGATGATGATGATGATGATGATGATGATTGTGATGATGATAAAAAACCTAAATTAGATGGAATTGATAGCTTCTTTTGTCTGACAAGGTTGTTTGTGGGTTGCAACTACATGACTGTCTTCATTTGACACTATTATAAAATGCGGCGGCTAAGGGAGGGGCTAGGGATAACAGGTCCCCTTATCATAATTAATTGGACCAAAAACAAAGTTCCACAGAGCCAAGACACTGACACAGCAATAATTATTTACGGGACCTTCCCACCCACCCCCCTTTCCTCACCCAGCCATCCCCTTTGTTTCAATCAACATCTGAACCCACCACTGCAGTGCACAATATCTCAAGATTATTCTGAGATTTATTTAATTGAGTATTGGCACTTCTTGGTGAAATTCACTTCTGTCATGAACACCCTCTTTTCCTGCTTTAATTTCCTCTTTGCTGTCCCATTCCATTAAAGCATGTGGAGGACTTTTTTTTCATACATTTATATTGTCATCACCTCCAACAAATAAGTAAACATGCAACAAAACCAAGGCAACACTTTTCTTTCCCCTTTCACAAATGCCTTCCCCTTTTTTCATATTCCACTGGAAAAAAATAACTTGACACTATTAAAATCTTCCAAAAAGTATCAATAATCTGACAGCAGCAAGAATACCATAATAATTGTTTTTTTATCATTTTAGCCCCAGTTAATTTCTCACCTTAGCAAACAAGGTTTCACAACTGTCTGCCACAATGTTGAAGAGCCATGGTTTGACTCAAGTAAAGACTTCATGAATATAAATATCATCATTTCATCATGCACGATATCACAATTTGGCATTACTGTGGAGCTGCCGGTATTTTATGACAGGGATTCATATCTGTGGCATGGACCACTTCAGGGTTATAATGCACTGACGATTGCTGATAAAGATTCTGGAGCATTCAACAGGTCAGCTTATTGATATAATAAGAATCTGCATACTGCTGAAACAAGTTTGTTAGGTGGCGCAGTGGGGAGTGCACTTGCCTCCCAGCAATGTGGCCTGGGTTCGAATCATGGCGTCAACGCCATATATGGGTTGAGTTTGTTGTTGGTTCCCTTCCTTGCCCTGGGAGGTTTTTCCCCGAGTTGACTCCAGTTTTCCCCTCTCCTTAAAAACCAACACTTCCAATTCGATCTGGAACGCACAGACACGTTTCAGCAGGTTCTTAAGAACTCCTAAGTGCTCTGTGGGTAAACAAATTACAATTTACAACTTTTTTAGGGGCTGTTTCATGACTGGCTAGTTTGCTTTTTGTTTTTTTTTTTGTCAACATTGCTGCACATATGCACCATGAAACTTGAGAAATTACTTGTGAATGACAAAATTTACAGTTTTGTGTCAAATAAATATTTCTCCCAAGCGTGTCCCTTTCAAAAGCCTTTTTTTATAACAATAACAGCAGCAATAATCACATCAAAAATGTTAAAAACAAAGATTATTGAATGCCGCAGTGGTTTTGTGGACGGTACGTGCTCATCAAGAAAATCTCTGTTCCTCAATGCGCGCTTATTCAAGGGCAGTGCTCTCTTAAGTGAGTACCTTAATGCCAAAAAATTTCCACAACTGTATTTGGCAAGGTAGCCTGTAAACAGGGGACGTATTTCCAGTCGCCAAGACTGAAAAAATGTCTGCCGTAGCTTTGGGGGCTATTGCAAAGTTGCGAAAAGGTCATGATTTAATTCTCCTATTTGATATTCGTCAAGTGTACATGTAGCTTCATAATGTGACACTACCCCATCAACATTTACTACCAAATGATGATGATAATCTTTATGGCCTTATTCCCACTATGCTTCATTTCTTCATCAAAGTTTCATCGTTGGTTGTTCACGTTTTTCTTTTGCAGGTTCTCAATAAAGGAAGCGATTGTCGATGGAATTCGCCTGAATCTCCCTTCGGATCCCGACAAACTAGCTTCACAGCAAAAGCAGTCACGTTTCAAAGGATGTAACCTCACAAATGCTCGACATTATTACAGTAAATATGGCAGAGACGTGTCGCCAGACGCAGTGCTATTTAAAAGTAAAGCTTTAGAAGTGCTATCTATAGCCATTAAGTCACTGAATCGACTTGGTGTAAGATATTGGCTTAGTAGCGGAACTTGTTTAGGTAAGAAACGTTTGGATTGAAGGCGATTTCTTGTTATTGTTGTTAGTTCGTTTTTCTCAGCGATAAGTAGTTCTTTTATTTCAGTTTGGAAATATTACCTGTTATGTTTTGATTGAAATCATCTAGGTCACCATCCCCCCACCCCCGCCCACATTAAAATCATTCCAGACGTCGCGTTTGTTCCAAATAACCATCATAAGGGGAAGACGGCAGACATAACTTGTCGACCTTTGCTGATTTGTTTAAAGATTGAAGATCGTTTATTGAAACAACAACAACCAACCATTTTATTTACAAACTTAAAAATTTTTTACAAGAACTAAATAAATTGAAGTACATCAGGCAAATAACTACCGTGAATAGCAAAAACTAAACTAGCTTAGTAGTTATTGAAACGAAGTCTAATTACGACAGTCATTAGACCTGCAGTTCTGTTTCATACATACATGCGTGCATACATATATTTCATTTACCCTCGAATTTAGAATGGCTACAGTAGAAGATAAAATGCTCTTTTTAGTCTACGCCATATACTTTTTAAAACTGTTCAGTCTTTAGATATAAAGGTTGGTCTAATTGAAAATAATTCAAAACGCGGTTTCGCGAAACATTTCAATAAACTCTAATTTCCTTCGCACTTCCTTTCAGGTTGGTTCAGGCAATGTGATATTATTCCTCACAGTAAAGACGTTGACATTGGTATATGGATCAAGGACTACAACCCACTGCTTATTTCCGAGTTTAAAAAAAGTGGGCTGCTTTTAAAACACAAGTTTGGTCGCGTAAGTTGGGAGGTCGTGCCTGACTCTTTCTTTTAATTTACCCCTATCAAGGGATAAAAGCTTTGTTTATTGAAGCTAGAAACTGACCATTGTTTTTCAAAGATTGTATAGCCTGAAAAACAGCCAAAGGCCACTGGTTTCATCGCGAAATGACGTCTGAGAAATACTGATGACGTGTCACTACCCAAATCTCGCTTGAGCTTCTGATTGGTTGAAACAAAAGCGGCACGATAGCCGGTCTACCTGGCGGAATTGTCTTTTTACCATTGCCTTGCCGCGCGCGATAAGCGAGCGCCGAAGCGTCCCCTCCCCATTCTCAGCACGGCTTCGCAGTTCCTCTAACAAAACTTTGTTCGCGCTAAATAACGATCCCGTTGATCCCGTCGGTTACGCAGGCTAGCCGCACGAGCAATGAGAAAGCTACCGCTTCCTTAACCCTTGGGAAACACTTGTGCGTTGGGCAAAAGTAAAAAGGGAGACTGAATTTTTTAACTAAACCGAAGGAACATGTTTTGCCGTTACCTTTTTGTTTTTGTTTTCGTTTTTTTCTGAATACAAACTGTTTCCTTTTTACCTAGATTGAGGATAGCTTTGAGTTGTCGTTTAGAACTGTCGAGGATTACGTCAAGCTGGACATTTTCTTCTTCTACGAAGAAAAGGATTATATGTGGAATGGTGGAACACAAGCAAGAACAGGAAAGAAGTTCAAGTAAGATTAAAGTAATAACATAGTTAGTCATCAGAGAGATTTAGAATTACGTTTACGGCAAACGGCTAACGTTAGATTCAAGTTGACAGTTTCTCAGATTAGAAAATGAACGGCTATAATCTGTCCAAAATAATTCTTATCGATGCGACTAACATGAAGCTACATGTACTTATTTTTGTGTGGTATAACGAAGACAAAACGACGAGTTTGGGGAAACTTTTTGAACACATGACGTAAACGTGATTCTAAAGCTATGTGCATACAGTACCGGATGGCTTTTCGTGACGCCCCTAAAAGCTCTCCGATATAGATCGTTTTCACTGTCTCGCAACGAAAAAGTAAATTGGAAACCGTCCAGTGGGAGAAACCACGAAAATGAAATGTTATAACAGACTAATATAATTATAAACAATTTATCCAGGTTTCAGGTCTTTGTGGCCTACAGTTTCTGACTTATTTGCCGAAACGTTTCACGCTCCTTTGTAGAGCTTTGTATGGAGACGCCATATTGGTGCACAGTTTTGGTCCACCAATATGGCCGCCGGAAATCAACAAAAACATCTGGAGTTCACTTTTTCTACAAAAGCTCTTTCTTTTCACTCGAGAACTAGCATACGTGCGCATAAACATATCTTCTAATGGTTATACTGCTAAAAATCAAGAGGAGAGGCCTTTTTTCAACGAGACAGCATCCATATTTTGATGTCACGCACTGTGAAAACTCGGAAGTTCAAATCGCTGTATTTTCGAAATGAAACATGCTACGAAAATAGAAACTGGTACAAAGATTTACTTTTTGTTTATCTTCAACCTACTGTAAATAAAAACTCGTAAAACCTCGCTATTTTGACTTTACAATTTCATGACGTCACTGTGAAAACCATGTATAGTATGAACACCGATCCGATATGTGGCTCTCCACTTTAAAGATCGCAGCGGCGCAGCTTCTATCCGCCGTCACAGAAATCGCGCCAAAATCACCATTTTTGTGTATGTACAGAAGCCCCATGTGGTATGGTTTTTGCGGCGGCGCAAAAGCTATCCAGTATGCTGTAAACATGGCCTAAATCGTTCTATTGTTTGTCATTCAGCTGAAGGGTTAACCCAGCTCGACGCGAGTGGTTCGTCCATGATCACGTGATTGATCTTAGCAACAGCGCCAAAAGTGTATTAGTGGCGCGCAGCATTACAAAAACTGCTACGTCAAATGTTAACGTTATAATTTCACCCGCCAGTTCTGTTTGCATGAACAGAACTTTGATTTTATCAACGGTGATTTGGCCTATTAACTTTTAGGAGCAAGCCATTTCTTAGTCACAACTCGTTTTCTATTTGGCTTTTTGTGTAGATATACGCCAAAGCGTAGCGCAACAATGCTGGATTCATATGCACAGCTCTTCCAGCATTGTTGGGGCCACGCACGCGCATTACACATGGTCTCCTTGGAGTTTACAAAGTCTTATTTGTTTTATCCTTTCCACCATGCACTTCGTGTCCCAACAATGTTGGAAGTTGTTGCGTCCATTTTGCACGTAGCTTAAGATTAAGGCTGTTAACATTCATAAACAAGTATCTTTTTTTGTTTGTTTTTTTGTTTGCTTGTTTACTTGTGTTTTTGTTATTTTTTCCTTAAGGTACATTTTTCCAATATTCACCCTTTGCTGGACTGAGCTTTTTGGCTTGAAAGCACGTGTACCGTGCGAAACTGAGGCTTATGTCCTTGCGAACTACGGAAAAGATTGGCATATACCAATCAAGGAATGGAACTGGAAAGAAAGCCCGCCTAATGTGCGAGAAAACGGCCAATGGGACGAAAAGGACTGGGGCGAAGTTATACAGCTTTACTGACATTTTTAAAGAAGTGTAAGCTCAGAAATAAAAAATGAAATTATAATTCTGTTTTTATTAGCTTTGATATGAAATTGCGGGCACATCCCCACTCCGGCCCGTCGTCAAGAGTTAAGGGTCCGGCGGTTATTTATCACCCGTGGGTGGGAGGATTTGATGCTAAACAAGGTAAAATTTAGCCGATCCTCCCTTTGAATGTTACTTCACTGACGTGATCCCCCTAATAACTTGTGATAACTTTCCCGATCCCCCCCCCCCGCCCCTCCTCCGATGTCTTTCCGTGATCCCGCCTTTTGTTCTCCAAAAATCAAGTGATCCCCCTAAAATCAAGAAAAATGTTGTCAAACCACGTGTTTTGACGAATAATGCTCTTCTGCACTCACTTGCTGCTCTTGCTGCAACCTTTAGTGCTGTGGCTTTTGGCCCTGTTTACAAGGAGGGAGGGTAACCCCGGTGCTAGGGTTACCCTAACAAGAGCGCTACCTTTTCACGCGTTTACAAGGCAGGTGGGGGTACGTGCAGTTACCCTAACGCTAGGGTAGCCCTCCCCGAGTGCTAGGGTTACCCTACCTGCCCTGCAAATGCTCTGCTAGGGATAACTCGCCTACCTGGGTCAACTTTCCTCCTTCACACGTGACCAGTATTTGTGCAAATTTAAACGCTATCATCCAATTTCTGAGCTTGATTATAAACATCTGAAAAATAAAAAGTTATTTTCTGTCTACGATGATACCATTTCCCTTTTTTCGTGAATTCAACGTGTTGTCCATAGAGAACCTCAAGATTATTGTAAATTTTGGGCCGTTACAAAGAATGTCGCGCATGACGAAACACGTCAGTAAAGCTGGTAAAGTTAACCCGCATCAGGGTAACCATTTCACAGGGGTAACCCTCTCTCCTTGTAAACAAGCCTTTAATAATAATGCAAAGGCACCACCAAAACGAATTTTGCGCGAATTTGATGTATCACGAATCGGACCCCGGCTGGGCGGGTTACCCCACCTTGAACGTTTACACAGCAAAATTTGACCCCGGGTGAGAAGGTTACCTGGTCTGGCAGACCGGGCTACCCGCCTTGGCGGGTCACCCCACCTATCATGTAAACGTGATCAAATTAAAATGAGAGTTTATAGGGGCAGGCGGGTTACCTCACCTACCTAAATTCAATTTTTGAAGCTACTAATAAAGGATCTTACCCGACCTAGGGTCCTCCACCTCCATGTAAACAGGCCCTTAATTTAGGCTGACTTATCCCTAGACTCGAAAGTTAGAACCACCCTCTGTAACAGCCAGATAAAAAAGCAAAGTCTCAGTGGCTCCTTATTTTGTTTATAAGAGTGTTCTTACTGTCATTCACAAACTCTTATAGACTCTAAGCTTGTAATAAGAAGTTAACGAAGTTACATAATAGCCACCTTGTTCTGTTTTTAAAAATCTGAAACTAGAAGACGATGGTCAAATTCCGCTCTGCTTCGATCGCTCCGCTTCTTAACAAAGCCTGGCTAGCATCTATACACATGATGCTGAAGACTATACTTATTCGATAAATAGTCTATATTGTGGATGAACGTATGGCTATTTCAAAGAGAGAGTTGAAGTTAATCAAATTTAGTAATGCGTTTCCAACGATCATCATGAATTTATAAGAAAGTTTGTTTTAACTAATTTTCTCGCACTCAAACAATTAATGATAATCTCCTGGTCCTTAATTTAAAAGCTTTGCATTCTGAGGGGATGACAACAGCTTATCTTCTGTGTTTTTCAGAAATTAACAGATTATTTGCACTGTGTGAACAGATTTAAATCAAGGCAAACTGAGCTACAGCATTTGCGCGGCAAACAAGTCGCTGAAACCTTTCGTAAAGCAAAAAGGAAACAGGAGTTTATTAAATCAAGTTCCCCAACGACAAGAGCGTGATCATGTTCTAGTTGACAAAACATTTTGCGCCCCAACTCATATGATCAACCAATGAAACCAACACGCAATTTATGAAGTCCAAGACAGTACACTTTATTGGTAAGTAATACGTTAAGAATACATGTATCATAAAAAAAAAATTAACATAAAAATACGAGAACACCACAGCCGGACACGTAAACCCCGAAAAACCAATTTTGGAAAAATAGGGACCGTGTACCCCCAACCAGTTGCTATGGTAATGCCTTTGGGGTTTTAAGGCCTGCTAGCTTATATAAATTAAATAAGTAAAGTAGTAAATGAAATAAGTAAGTAGAAGTAACTTCTTAGCTTAGCTAGGCTAAAAGAAAAGAAAAAACCGTTTGCTCGCTGAGTTGTTGAGTCGGCAAGGCTCGGTTGACCCCAGAATAGCACGACTTAAACATGTCACGACTGTCGCCGTTTCAAAGTGCGCAAGCAATGATATCAAAGCACTTTACGAGCGAATTAACCTGAATCTCTGTTTTTGTGCCTGCAGAACTGAATTATGTTTATTGAGCCAATGTAAAGGTTTGAAAGCTATGATGGCCACTATAACCTTTTTATTTTTTTTTCTTCTGCCAAATTCCGATAAAGGCAAAACAGTTCCTTGGAACCTCTAAAAATCTTCATGCAGTATAAGGTTATTGCTGTTTATGTTACATGTTAAGCTATGAAATCAGCGAAGTCAGTGGCATTAATTAAGAAGAATTCAGAAGTTCCAAGTCACGCTTTTACGTTCTCAGCCGAATTGATAAATTCTACATCTCTTCTAAAATATCTTGCCAGTTGTAAAATAGCTTTCTCACTTTACATCATGGTCCTCGCATTTTTTACATATTGACCTTTTTCCATGTTCATCTAGCACGAAACCAATACTGATTAGAACAAGAAAACGACGGATTTTTATTATTCCTTTTGGTCTAACAGCTTTTTAAGAATACCAAATGATTGTCACTACGAGGAAGTAGTGCTGAAAAATTCTTATTTCCATGGTGACACCATATAGGGTTTGTTCAACAAACTCTGAGGTAACACTAAACCACAATATTATTTCTTTATTTTCATAAATGCTTTGAAAGAGTTCAGTTTGTACAGACCGCGCGTTAAACCGTTATGATTCATCTGCCGAAAATAATATTACTACTTCTTTCTCATAACATAGGCCCAAGTTTAAACTTCCTGCTGTTTAGAACAGGTTGCCGGTTTACAAAGTAAAATATATGGGATAAAAGCTTAGAAGAAGAAAAAATTGTTGAGATTAAACCTTATAGAATTGACTGAATCCGTTTTCTTCAACTTAACGATCAGCGTTTGCTGGCGAAACTACAAGGGAGAGCAGTTCGAGAAAGCAGTCTGTTTAAACAGGGGCCTTACTTAAATACTCTAGAGCCTATCGTAGTTTAAAGTTCATCTTTGCTTGGTTTCTCCTCCACGTAGGGTGGTAGCTAGAGTAGTGCAAGTACATCCACACTCTCCCTCCAATATGACTGATATATAAGGACTCTTGAATTGCACTCTTTTCTTCATGGGTGCTGTTGGGACGAAACAGTTTGGAATCACCTTTTTTAAATTTTAAACAAGAATCTCCCATGTTTATTTTACTAAAGCTGCAGAGTATTTTCGTGGTGTATTTTTTTTACAGCCTTAAATTTATCATAGGGGCAGGTGCGTTCAATGTCTATTCCCACTTTTATTTTGTTTTGAATGCAACTGAATTGAACAAAATTGATCCATTTTATGGAGTTTGAAACCCATGGTATCTTATTTCAGAAAGCGTTTTCTGTTCTTCCTTTGCAGTTTACAGCTTTAATAGCGGGGCTCCCTCGCGCGCGAAGCGCGCGTGGGACAGAGCCCCATACTCATGGAATATGGTCAACCTCTTTTCTTTTGGTTGTCACGTGACTGACCGAGCGTACGTACGTACGTACGTACGTACGTACGTACGTACGCGTCTACAGATTGTACGGGTAGGGTAGGGGAGACTATCAAAAGGAAGGGAGGGGTGTCTCAGGCGTGTTTTAGCAAATCCACATCTTTTACATTGGCCATTCACGATATGGTCAATTGACAGCTGTCAAAACAGGATAGCCACTGACCAGTATCACATTGCCATATCGGGGGCTCATGTGTCAACTCATCAAGGTGACGTGAGTTATTTGGAAGCTGTCCGCTGACCAGTTGTTTTACTACATCGCGATCAATATTCAATCTCATACTTTCTAGCTAGTTTGTGAGCACAGGAAAACTGATAATGCACACATCCATTAGACATCAATGTGTTGATCAATTGACAGCTGTCAAAACAGGGTATCCGCTGACCAGTATCACTTGACCGTATCGCGGGCTCAGGTGTTAACCCATCGAGGTCAAGTATTTTTTTGAAGTTATCCGCTGACAAGTTTCTAGTTTTCAAATGATCGCAGGCTCAAGTTTGATTTTTTTTTCATTCATATGAAAATGTTTTGTTTTTGGGCCGCACAATTAAAATTTTGATTTAAAACTGACCTCGGACCCGAAAATTCAGCCAGCTATCACAGGCAAGACAGTTGCTTTTGACTTTGCTCACCATGGTCACGCGTTGGTCACGCTCTACGTCCACTTTTTATGTTCTTATTGGTCAAAATTTGACAGGTGAGCTCATGCGGAAAATTTATGCAGCATCTTGAATCTTGGTTACTTTGACAGCTGAAGCTGAGAGAGTTTTGTGTCAACTTGTGATGTTTTTAACTGTCTTTTTTCACTGGATGAACAAAATGAAATTTAGCTGCTATCAGGAGCCTTCTGTTATTCATGGTTAGTTGGTTTTTGGTTGAGAAATTAATACATCACTTGTCAAAGTCGGGAATCCGATTTCGGATGTCAACGTTTTTGTTTTTCACCTTGCTTGATGCGTAAAGGTTGAAAACTCTGAAGCGATACTGGCCTTACTTGATACCTTTCAAGAGCTGCATCTCGAATGGTAAGCCTCAGTAATTATTGTGTTTGATGTTTGTTTTTTATATCTAATTTAAAGAAGTCGAGTGTAGTTTATGCGGCTATGTAGTTTATGCACGTTTGTAAGATTTGAGACAATTTGATCTGACCAAGAATCAGGTAAACTTGATATAAGCTTACACAACTTTAAAAAGTCTTTAGACATTTTCTCACCGCAGATAGAAAGAAAACGTTCCAAAGAACATTTAGTTATAATTCTGTCGTAAAAGAAAGCTTCGAGCGATTTTCTTGCCTCGAGTTCATCTGTGAAAAAAGTAAATACCGGGAAGCCGGTTTTTAAGCTTGAAGACTCAGGATTTTTAGAGACACTTTAATATTTGTCTTCGTGAATGAAAAATGTTGTCTCTGTATATGTTTCGCCGAATTATATTTCCTTTATTGATTGTTGGTAGTCTCTCTTGTAATTTTCATCGCTTTGCCGTTTGTTTTCAGGCGTTCATAAACATCGCTTGCAGGAGTACTCAAAATGCCGCGCGTATCAAACGCTTTTAAAGATTACAGATCGATAAAACCATTAAATAAAAAATAAACATAATAATTTCTTTATCATGTTGGAGCTTAACTCTAGTATGTTCGTTCAAACATTCGCTACAGCTCGCACTGCAAAAGTGAGAACCGGCTGGCTGTATATGTGATTTTGGACATTTTTTTAACGGTTTAGCTAAAAGGCCACGCGTGCTTCGATCGTCCTGAATATTGAATGAGTGCAATTTCTGTTGCAAAATTGTGAAATACTGAATTCTGTCCGAGGTCTGTATGATAAAAACAGTACCTCACAGTACTGTTTCACCTCAGATGTGATGTATAAATGGTATAAAAGGTTGGTTTACACGCAACCAGATTTGTTTGCAAGATTTTGTAAAGTAAACTTGTCGAACGCAAAAAAATTCAACCTGATATTTTTTCCAGGCCTAATTAATCTTACGGTGACAAGAGCCATTATGGCTCTTAAATGTGATCGAAGATGATTGCTATTTTTTGGGTGTACATATGAGGTTATCAAATCGATGTAAGATTTTGTTCACTCTTGGGCTATTTGCAAATTGTTTTTCTCCAAAATCACTTAGCCTTTCCCTCAAAAGTCACATGAATGTGCTATGTGCTCTAAAGTTAACTGAATTGTGGAATTCAAGTTTATTTTTTGATTTAAATTATAAATATATAATGGGAGCCTCGCTTTTAGCCCTGGCTAAATCTATATATTAAGTAAAGCACGGAAAGCTTACGACTCCTCTCGTTTTAAAGCTTGTTTTCCCTGACACTTCTCGTTTCAGTTATGGGTCTTTGCCGTTGCTCTTATGAAGCTGACTCGTTCTCAGCCTTCTCTTTTCACTCTTTTGGTCAGGGGAATGGTCACGTGAGACTATTACAGCATGTGAGCGAGGAGCATTTTCCACGCACCTCCTTAGTTGATATTTAAGAGAGAGAAGAGAGGCGACTGGAGATCGAGTCACTAATTGAAGAAGGAGAAAGGCGCTTACCAGGTGAAGACGCCATGGCCATTTAGGGAGCTGTGGTTCTCTTCATCTGAGTACAAGAACATTAGCATCATCATCATCATCGTCATTGTTAGCGTCATCAACAAAATCGTCAGCATCCGTCATTGCACATCATCATCATCATCATCATCATCATCGTCATCATCATCGTCAGCATTATCGTCAGCGTCATCAAGATAATCTTCAGCATCCGCCTTGTCATCATCCTCATCATCATCATCATCGTCAGCGTCATCAACACCGTCAGCATCTTCAGCAGTCGTTGTCATCATCTTCATCTTCTAATTCATCATCGTGTCTTCATCATTGTCAGCGTAAGTCAACATCATCATCATCATCATCATCATCATCATCAATGTAACAGGCATCACTCGTCAAGGCCTCTTCACATCGCGATGCCAGACCAGGCTGCTTAGCTTGCCGACGTTCACTGCTGCTAAATCACTCAAGACAAAGGCAAGATCACACGCCTAACTGAACTTATTATCTAAGCTTAGTAGCCCTCCCCCGACTCCTTCATTGGCTCCTTGTGTTTAGTCAGCTATAATAACCAAACAACAAAGACAAAAGCTACATTGCGTTTCCGGATATTTCCGATAGTCAGGTCGTGCTTATATAGTATGAAAGCAGCACAGTTGGAAATTTGGTACAGTGGTTTCAAACTTAAAACTAATACAGGTCAATAGGGATAAATCTGGCAAATAATGACTTGCGCGCAAAAGAACAAAGGGAAAAAAAGGGAAAAAAAGGTCAAAAAAGTAAATAAATTTAAAGAATGCAACAAAAATGAACTTACTTTAAAATAATAGTAAATGATAAATCAATAAATTTAAAGAGTGTAACAAAAAAATTATTTTAAAAGAACAGTTAATAAATAGAGTTAATAAAATAAATTTGAAATAATACTAATAATGATCGTATATAATGATTGTAATAGGAAAGGGAAAACGTTAATACTTCTAGCTGGATTTTTGAAACGTGACTGCTTAGTTACGTTTCAAAACTCAGTCTAGTGTTTTTTGTTGCAGCTGCTTGGTAAATCCTTTTCTATTATTATAATCATTATCGTGATCATTATTAATATCCCTATTACAAATTCTTCATTTCAATTTATATTTAGTTTCATTATTATAGGATATTTTAGTATTTATTATTTTATCACTAAATATCTATATATTTTTCTTTTATTCATTTTTCATTTTAAATTCATTTTTGCTCCATTTTCGTACATTTATTTCCTCTTTTGACCTTCTTCTTTTCTTTAATTTCGTGATCCCAATTAGTCCAGCCACATTATATTATTTCAAATATTATCCCTATTGCCCTTAAAATCCTCCGAGAAGAACGCCTCGACCATCTGAATTATCGGGAGAACTCAAGTGGCTTTTGTCTTTGCTGTTGTGTCAATAACAGTTCTATGGATTTGGTTGAAATAAGTGGATTTGGATGTCGTCTAAATTACGCAAGTTTCAATGTACGTTTTAATCTATTGAAGAATGACTTTACCAGGCATCACCATCTATCGTTGTTGTTTGACATCATCATTACCATAACCGTTGTCGTTCTCGTCATCGTCATTCTTATCAGCAAGATAATTATCATAATCAATGCAATAGGTGTCAGTCATTTATCTTACCCACTACTCGTGACTGTGCCTCGTCAGACGCACAGTCCACATGAGTAATCAGTCATGAGTAAACTGGAGAAAGATTGTACTTGCCTCTGTCGAGTTAAACAGTCTCCTTCCACATAATTTTCGAGTCACTGACTGCGGGCCTGACGAGGCGCGACATCTGAAATCTTCCGTATCTATATGTAAAATAGATCTCAAGAACAAGATATTTAGCTTATTTAGCAAGTAAGAGCCTACTACATGTTTTGCTCTTCCTAGTTAAGTAGGCGCAGGTCTGAATCCCACTAACACCTTGTATTTCCTTGAGGTAACGTCACAGTTGAGCAAAGTTTATGGATGAGAAATCCATTGCAGAGGAAGACTGAGTGTTTCAATATAGGAACCTTCAAATGAAAGTTACGATTTGTCTCCAGGCAATTCAATTAACAGTTACATGTAGCCAGCATAACCTCCTCCTGCTGTCTATTTTACAATATGCAATTTAAGTAATGCTCTGTAAGCTCACAACTTGAGTAAATGCACATAGCTAGTGAGTTCTTTTATCATCAGTTTTCTTTCCTGGTACTTTTTGGCATTTTTTTTTTGGCAAGGTTGGTTTGAACGTGTTGGTATTTCTTTTCTGTACGTACCTGTGATCTGCAAGGTGGTTCGTTGAAATCACTTTCTATGTAATACTGTAGTTTAAGAGACGAGACTTACGGGCTGCTTTTCCGCTCGCTGACTTCCATCAGCAATTTTCTGACCTAAATGCAATGTTTCTCAAGAACATGGATTAAGAATGCAAGCAAACGTTTTCCCATGTTTTTAAACGAGGTAATTATGTCACTAATTTAACTTTTAATCCTTGGATGCTCATCCTTCGAGTTTTGGTCTATCTACGCGGTAGCCAGACCGCTGTTTTTGATATGATCACTTGGATTTGTATTCCATTTAAACGTGACATTTCATTATCTTTGTAGAGCTTCGAATACGATGACTATTAGAGTGAAGTCACGGCTTGAAATGATAATCAAAGGCTTTATTTCATTTCCTTTCAGAATACTTGCGTAAACTTATTGTACGTTTCAAGTACTTACCTCGGATCTGGTAGCCAGGGTCACGTGTTTAAATCTCAATGCCAATGGGCGGGCTACGACTGAGTGTTGGAAGCAACTTCTGGAATTGCACAGACCTGAATAAAAAGCTTCTTAAAACAGATTATCAAAGCAACAGTTTTAACATGGCAGTTGAAAATGAACTTTAAACTATGCAGCTTCTCTCAGGCACTCTGGTAAATGAATCTCATTCACATTTCATATCGATTTGCTTACTGAAAAAGCAATGTTCATGGGTTGGAATCCCGCTGGAAAATAGTATTTACCTATAAAGTTACGACTCTTGATGTAGTAGAAGCACGACTGACTTCAAAACGTTTTTCTTGAACGACCCTGTTTGGGTAAGCTTGTTTACTGGTTCTTGAAGACGAAAGTTTTCCAATATTCTGATACTTACAGGCTTCACATCACTGCTGATGGGTCACATCACTGCTGGAAGTGTTCGACCTAAATAAAATATTTCTTAAAAACATAATCAGTAACATCAAAACACTGCCTCTGTCGCGCACTTGGAAACCAATCGCAGACTCCATTTCCTTTAAAAGGCCTCGGAATTGTCTGCTAGACAACTGTCAGCTATCATCAAACAGATTCGAATTCTGTCAGCATCGTGTAGGATCTCAAGTCTTGAAAATTGTATTCTTTGGTACACTAGGAGCACCAGTAAATAAACAAATGTCGTAGGTTTGAATCCCACGAAGGCTTGAACGAATAAATTTTAGTATTATCCGAGGATAAGTGCATATCAGCACAATCAGGATTAACGTACTCACGTTCAGTTTTATTCATCCTTACCTCTGAGACGCTGCTGTCGAACGCTAACTTAAAGCACTAAATCTGAAACCCAAATAGATAATCTAACAGTTAGAGCATAAACAGATATCTGTCTTACCTGTAGAACTTTGAGTTGTTTTCTAGTCATAATCAGCGTCGATATGCGTTTCTTCAGGAACGCAGCCAGAAAAAAAAAACTTCCAAATGAGCTTCTAGAGAGCATACGTCACATGCATTCAGTCTTCAGAGGGCGCGCCCAAAAAGACGTCTTCGAGGCCATCATGTTCAAGCAAAAAAAGTGATTTACAAGACGACGTCCGATGTTCCTGAAATAAAACTTTTTAAATTATTTATTATCGGTTTAAAAAAAAATGCAATGGTGAAGCGGCATTGTGTTGGTCACACTTTATTTCTTTTTCCTGAGAAGCAACTCCGTTACAACATAATATAACTTATCTAAATTTTTTAGTGCTGGTTAAATTTACAAAAAAATTGAAAAAAAAAAAACAAATGAGCTGATGATACACCTTTCGTTTGTTAAACTTTATTTTTCATCAACTTTTAATTACGTACAATTCAATGACATTAAACTTGATATTAAAGTTCCTGTCCTTCCTTCAGCACCTCACGTACGACTTCCAAGTAGACAGTGCTATACGTTTCTTCAAGAACGCATCCAAAACGCCGTTAAAAGGTCGAAAAAAAGCCATGTGCGATCTTGAGAGGGCGCGCCCAAAAAAATGTGCGTCCATTCTCTCTTGAAAAAAGTGTAGCAGAGGAGTCCAAAAAAGATAAGTTATTGATTTCCGAAGCACCTGAAATTAAATGAGTTAGTTATTTGTGTTTTCATAGCGAACACACTGATGCGACACTCATTGTCACTCAATGTTTGTAGTTAAAAGACATCACACTCACAACTCGGTGTTTTATTTTTGTTTTATTTATTTGCCATTATTACAGCAATTATTTTGTAATATCCCTGCAAATAAAATCATCATTAGTACTTATAATTAACTACTATAAAGATTTAGCTCTTAAGTAAAAGAAAAAACCACACAGACAACGCATTAGATAAGTGTTTTTATTGAATTGAGTTGGCTGTTTACAGAAATTAAGTAGTCTATATAGATGGGGTGCGCTTCTTAGAATTTGACGTCCGAGCAAGACCGAGGAGTGTGACATGCGTCCATAAAACCTTGACACCTCGAATGAAACACACCAGGGTCCCCCGGACGGTACGCAGGGATATTTGGCGGCTTGCTATGGAAACTTTGTCCATACCAAGCCTTCACATTTTTTGAAGCCGAATCCGGAATCAGATCAAAAATCGAATCGAAAGCCGAAAAAAGACGAATGGACCGAACCGAAAATCTAATCGCCTAAAAAATGAAAAAAATCCACGTACCTTGTGCCACATTGGATTGTTACTTGGGCTGATTGATGTGGTGCAATGTTTACGTTTGCTGCGAACCTGAGTTTCTTACAAACAAAGTGTTCCGCAGAAATTCAATGAGTCGATTTTGCTATTTTAGACTGAACGAGTCAGTTTTACGCAAACTTTGTACCAACATAAATCAGCCCTACCTTATTTGGGCTGCCGTACTCTGTCGTCATGTTCCTTCACAAAAAGACCAGGGAGACTGGGATCCACAATCCAAAAAAATGCGTAGGTATTCGGAAAAAAAGAAGTCGTAGAAGTCCATGATGACGTGAAGTTGTCCAAAGGTGAAGTTAGGCCGGCCAATTAAATTTTAATTATAACATATTGGAGGCTGTCTCAACTAACATTGGTCTATGCGACATTGACAATTGCGGAACAAGGGATTCAACTAATTTTAGAACTACGGTGACTAAGACTGTTTATGAAAAGTTGAAAAGGTTGGGGTGGGGTGGATATAGGCCCTTACGGATATCAACGTTAGTTAAGACAGCTCATTAAAGTTATTGCTATACGCTATCTCCTCTGGCTTTACCTTGCCTTCCTAATGATGAAGTCGTTTTCACTATGATGTCATCGGCTTCTGTTTGCAAACTGTAGCCAATTTACATTCTAGCGTGATTTCTTCAGTTCAATTATGACCCCAAATCAACGGCAAATAAAATCAATTTAGTAGAAGCACAATGACGTCTTAGTGCAAAGGATCATCATCATCATAGTCATCGTCGTCATCATCATCCTTATCATCATCCTCATTGTCTGGTTTGGTTCTATATATTTCTTCTTCTCAATTCATCGCCGCAAAGGCAGCTACCTTGCCTACTTAATTTACTGGACTATCTTTCTGTACATCTGGAAAATCTTTGTTCTTCTTTCTTCGGCCGGCCTCTTCCCTTGATGTAGCAATGGACGCACAATTCAATCACATAAAATAAGATCAAAAGCATTTTATTCACATTTCTAAAAGCAAATATTTCTTGTTACAAGATTCAAGGAAAAAAACGTAAATAGACAGCGTGCTGCTTTAGGATTTCCTCCTAGCCATGAAGTATTGAAGTACAAGAGCTGTCAGGGGTAGAACACTACAGGCCAGTCTCGGATCAGGACAAAGAAACCAAAAGCCACAAACGGTCGACGTGAAGACTACGTACGCCTACCATTTGTAGACGATCTGTGCCTGCGTTGTGCAATGCAGGGCTTCCTAAGAAGAAAACTCTCCAGCAAGGCAAAATTAACCAGAAGACAAACTAAATCGTCTTAATGTCAACGATGCCACGCCAGAGTATCCTCTCCTGCTTCTTACTGAAATACTATCTATAACCTGCGAGGTTTTTACCTGAATGCCATTCAGGGACACGCATATCAAGGTATGGTGGGCCTCCACATGTGTGTCCCCGAAATATTCGGCCTAACAGCATTCTCGTAATTACTTCGCAGGCTACTAACGGTGCCTAAAGGCCGATCGGCTTGATCGTGCTCCTCCAGCGATGAAACTGCGTCGTAGATTGGTCTCGAAGACTTCCTACGCTTACGATTTGTAAACGATCTGGCCTGTGGTGTGTGGATTGTCCCATGTTACCCTGGCAACCTGCAACAAAGTGTTGGCTCTTCGCGGGAAGAAACGCCTGGTCGCAAATTACCTTCTTTGTAAGACTAAAACCTGTCAACTGATCTTACCTCACAAGTTCGAAGTCTGAAAATCAACGCGCACTTAAAAAGTTTCGCTTCGCTTTGATATTGGTTAACATGAAAAGTCAAATTGGTATAAGTAGGATCAGACTCGAATTTGTGAGACTAACCTGACTATCTACCTGTAACCAGAGAGACCATTGAGCCTGTAAGCGGAGACCAAATCAGGTCCTCCTCACTGCAGCTGAATGCTCTTACGTCTCTAGTTTACTAAGTTACGTATTAAAATAATCACTGTCTGGTTGAACCTTGCGAGTGAATGCTTCACTTGCCCAGCGCAATGACTATCAAGTAAAGTGTGATGAATTGAATTTGGCGCAACTAAGAGGGAGATTGCAGTGACGAAGACGACGACGACGACGACAAAAACCGGCGGTGAGTCCATCCAAAAGAGGCGCAAAAAACGAGGCCGAATCGTTTCCTAGAAGCCGAGCCGAACCTATGTTGCTGACCGAACACCTGCAAAGGAACCCAACTTAAGAAAAAGGGAAGGGAAGGCCCTTACCAGCCCAGGGAACCCGCTAACTAATCTAACTACAGTTAAGTTAAGCCGAAAAAAGATGTCCGAAAACTTGAGGCCGAACGTGTGTGGAAAGTATGCTTTGCAAGGTTCATCCAGAGCTCTATATAACCCCCTTTACCCAACCCACAAACAATGCACCTGACCTGTACCAGTTCACGAGGTGGGGTGTGCTGTGCTCATTTGAAGTGGATCTGATCTGGTGGTCTGGTGTGGCAGTAGTGGTCTGATGTGATAGGCTGATTTTGGTGGTCTGGTCTGACGATGGTCTGGTGTGGGAGTTGGTGCATTCGAGTCTTATCTGTGGTAAGATCTGAGACTCATCCGACTGTCTGATGTGGTGGTCTGATCTGGGGCGGATCATCTTATGGATTGCTGATGCGGTCTGGTTCCATGGCCTAATCTGGAGGTCTGACTGAGGAAGATGGTCTGGTCTGACGGCTGAAAATTAGAAAGATGATAAGCTGAGGAAATAGTAGTGAAAAGGCTCTAAATGCTTTAGGGAACTATAGAAAGAGAAACGAAGAAAAAATACGGAAATACTTTATTTATCAAATTCAGTTGCAATTGAAAACTCTCATTTCCTGAAAAGGTTTACAAAGACTTAATCAATTTAATACAGGGCTGTGCTGACGATTTTTTCGACTCTTTTCCATTTGTAGAAAGAATCGCAAACTGCAATGTTCATCACTATGGTTTCAATCCAGGCTTGGCCGCAATATATTCGCGCAAGGTAGGAATTAAGGTTTTGATTGCAAATGGTTGGTTGGTTTTTATCGGGGCAATTTAGCCGAAATCTTGCCAAATATAATGAACAATATCTTACTTGTGCCAAAACTGATCGATCACTATTTCACAACTTTATGGCAATTCAAAAGTCACGATTAGTAATCGTCAATTTTCTAGTTTTTCAATTTATGTAACTGTTTAGAATCATTTGAAACTACAAGTTGCATGTATATCTTGTTGATTGGTACTCATTTAGTTACGGTTCGTTTTTTACACGACCCTGTTTGAAAGTAATAGCCCAAGAGCATGCAATCTCATCCAAGACAGAACAAGACCTCAAAAAAATTCAGATATTCAAACCTGATTAAAGTAATTGCACACGAGAAAGCGAAAACTCAAGTAGCGAGTTTAAAAAAAGAGTTGTTCGAACTGATTACCCATCTAAGAACGTTGACAACCAAGTGCCAAGGCATATTTTCCTATCTTTACTGAATTAAGTTCAAGTGCAAGGTACTTTTTCTTTATTCTTTTGAGTATATATGTTTGTTTAAATCCTTGGGGAAAAAAACAAAAACAAAAAAACCCTCTGCAAACTTTGAGGCTTTCCGTTATAGCTTTTATCGGTCGATATCATGCATTTAAAGTAGGAACGGTGGCCATATTTTGCCGGCGAGGTTATTTTAAACTTCATCAAATGTCCGGACCGTTATGTTGTATACCGGGAAAAAATGAATTTGTCATTTTTTTATGGTGAATTACTGTCTGTTTCGCTAATATAAATTTGGATGAAGAGCAAAATATGATTTGCCAGGTTGCTTTCGTTATCTAAGATTCCACTAAGCTTCGCTTGTATTTTAGACGGCCACGTGTTCAACCATGTACGAACTACACTCTACACAGGGCTTTCAAAATGATAAACTTGAGATAAATTTTGTTGAGTGAGCATTTGGCTTCGTTTCTACTCGCTATTTCTCCTCTGAGAACATATTAGTTCAAAACAAGAACATTCGACAACTATATAACTTAATTTTACGTTGGACTCGTCGGAACACAAATTTCAACCGTACAGACGATAAATTTAACAAGTATAATTTACCTCGTGCGTTTAGTGGTTTCAACATCCCAGACTGCTTCGTTCATAGTAAACTTTCTTTGGTAAGCTGAGAATGACAGCTTGGCAGTTCAAACTAGAGCGTCTCATTTCTCCTTCGCGACAGCAACCTTCGCCAGCTCTCACAACTGAAGTTACCAATTTTTGAATGTGGCGCGGAGCAACGTCTTGATTTGAATAAAAATTTCTGATTGGTTTTCTTACTGCACGTGTCTATGTAGCAATCAAGCCAGCAAGGATTGTTTACCACATACACCTCTAGGCAAACCATTTGGGACTTGTGAGGTTAATTAACATTTGAAATGCATTCTTCATATTTAAAGGTCTTGGGGGAGTAAACCATTTCAAAGGCGGAAAAATAGGTTAATTTAGGAAAAACTTGCAAAGTCGTGACATTTTGCTCCTATGTATAGGTTGTAAACGAAACTTGACAAATTTTGCTTGGCAAAATAATTGTAAAGTTTTCCCGGCCTGTTTTAATACAGGAGTTTGTGGTCTTTTGATGCAGCTAGACGTAAAACTTTACCCAGGGTTTTTAAAATCAATATTAATATAAGAAATATCAAAGGTGAAAGCACTGTGATACAACAGCGACAACAAGAAGCTTACCAAAGCAGGAAGGTCTCAGTTCGTTCCGTTTAAAATTTTTTTTCTCCGTATGACAAGTTTTCGCTGTCAACATGGCGTGCGCTTCATATTTTTAGGGCCAAGCAATATTGGCGGCAAAGATTTTCCTAATTAGGTATCGTCTGTTTTTTCGGTTAACCAATCAAAAAACAAGCATGACAAGTGTACGTTACGTTTTTTGAAGAACTGCCTATTAAACCCTTTTTTTTAACTCCATATCCAGAATTTCCGGAAAATTTACCAGTAAAGCCCTATCAAACGGCTTCAAGATAAGAAGTTTACAAACTCTCACGCGGCATTCTGAAAGCCGAGAAGCCCTTGGGGAGGGGGTTGAACGTTGATTAGGCTTTGCTACATGATTCCGGGACTTTGTGGGGAATTTAAGACATCAAAAAAAATTTTAGATAATCTCGGGAATTTAAGGGAAAAATTGACAAATTCGAAAATTTTAGAGCTATTTGAACTTTCTCCTGACATGTTGGCAACATTTCACAGGCAAAAAACGTTGACAAAACGTTTTTGTTTGTATTCCACCCTACCAAGAGAGGGGTCAGTCCGTTCATATCCTACATACACCAGTGTCTAGAGCACTGAGCACAGCGGTTTCTCATCAGAGTCATATACATTACATCTTATCAGAAGTTATTCACCAATATGGGTCGTACAACTCATGTTGTTTCTTGTTATATCGCTATTAAAAAAACCGAAATTTTTAAGAATTTTCCGGAGTTTTTGGAGAATTTTAGACGTTTCTAAAAAAAAATTTAGAGCTTTTTTTTGGGAAAATCCGGAAAGAATTTTATACAATTTTTCGGGAATTATGTAGCTAAGTCTAATTAAAAAATTATTCTTTGAAATCGAGGTGAATAGTGGCAAAATATTTACCGAGCCATGAAGTGGCGAGGAAAATATTCCTAAAGCTACTAAGCCACTATTCACCGAGATTGAAAAGAATAATTGTTTTAGTATATACACACGAAGTGATCTCAACAAAATCAGAGAGGAAACCATTCAAAAGTACGATTTGATTGACAGATCAGGTCAGCTAGACACGCGACAGTTTAAAAATAGATCTTTGTAGAATTTTCAAACATGGCAATTCACAAGCTTATCACTTCGTAAACAACAGCGTAATGACTTAAATGGAACCGCTAAAAGTTTGAATTGTTCCCTTACCTGAGAAGAAAAGAAGAGCTTTGATGTTTTCTGTTGACTCGCCAAGTTTATAGCCGAAAAGGTTTGTTGTGTCGTTCTTCGCATGAAGTGCCGACAAAAATGGCGATTCGGTTCCTCGAGGTAAGACGTCGTCTTCATGTGGCATTCTTTTCCCTGTTTACTTGAAACGTAGAATTTCTGCAAACATTTGCTTTCAAATTTGTTTGTCATAAATAAACTTCGTTTTTGGGCCAAATTTTTCTTGTTAGGAAACGCTGAGTTCACGAAACGGCCTCTTCTAGGCGAATAAACGGGAGTTGTAAACAATCCATCGACCACAAAACTCAACAACAGTACAAAACGCCGTTTTGAATCCTTCGAAGTCTTTTCTTGCCTGAAAAAAAGTCAACCCCAGGACATTGTCGACTTTTAAAAGATCTTTCTCTAAGAAAATGGGAAAAAAAAACAGAGCTCACACATTATCCACTCGCTAGGAGGTGAATATTGCTGAATAGTCCGAGATAGCGAACCAATCAGATTGCTTAAATCACCAAGATCACTTAGACCCTGTTTACATGGAGTGGGGGACCCCGGTCTAGTGGGGTAGTTTCCTTTTGTTTTGTGTCCCCCAGAGCGTGAAAACAAAAGAAACCAACCCCACTAGACCGGGGTCCCCCACTCCATTTAAACAGGCCCTTAGTGTGTATACGGCTATTTCGAGAAAGGTTGTCGGAAAAAATGTGCACGCGACAATCCCGAAAGGTAATATGGGATATGATCAATTCACTGTTCCTGACACTGTAGCTGTAGAACCTACTTTTATTACTTTCCTTTAGCACTCGCAAACATATGTCCATGGCCTCTCCTGCCATTTTCGCAAATGTCTTTGAAGACTGAGTGAACTCAAAACCACCCACAATACCTTCCGAGATTGTCGCGTCCACTTTTTCCGACAACCTTTCTCGAAATAGCTGTATACTAACGTTGATTATAACATTTCCCTTCCTAGGGTCTCTCTTTCATCATCCCAGGATGACAAGCGAGAGAGGCTGCTGGAAACGGAATCTCTTGCTTAGAGTCCTCAGGCTCTTTGGTCAGCGGGTGGTCGCCCACTGACCAAAGAGCCCGAAGAATCTGGGTACGAGATAACTGGAAACGAAACGAGGTTGTAATTATTGTTCCCAGTAGTCAAATCGGAGCCGTCCATGTTTGATCTCACCTCGCCCACCAACACCAATAAGGGCTCAAGTCAGATAGACTATGGTCGCTTACCATACACAACCCACCAGGGTTGAAATCGTGTGTATAAACAGGTGGAAGAAGCACCCGCTACAAAGAATATCACAAATGCATCGCCTCAAATTACAGCCCTAATATCATAGGTGACGAATTACTCCTTAACTTTGGGGCGAAATTTCAGCGATAATTTTTAATTTCACATTTGAAATTACAAAATTGCCATGGCAACCTTCCGTACGTCTCAGTGTCAAGATGGCGACGAAGTTTTAAAATGTCTTGAATGAAGATGCCAGGGCTTAAAAAGACCTTTAGAAAACCTGGACACATGAAAGAGCACATCAAGAAGGATTCTAACAGGTATTTTGACGAAAAATTCTGAACTTAAGCCAAATTTAAGCTCTAAACGTTCGAGAGAGTGGAGTTCTCGATCGATACGATCCAGGATAAACTTGTCAAAAATCCAAAATTGAAAAGGGTCGGGAAATTATGAGGATTTGGGCAAAACGCGCGTGAAATTATTCCCTTATTTCACTCGTCACACACATACATATTTTCTGAAGCTTCCCAAACAGAATAGCGAAAACCATTTGATTTCAATTTCCAACCTGAATTTCCGGTTTTCCCATGTACATGGTAAGTACACAATGACACCGGGACCTACGACTTCCCTACTCTCTTCGCGAACAATGTAACGGGTTTTCCCCTTCCAACCGATGTGTGAGGATGAAAGAGATAAGGCCCCGGCTTATTTGACGTCACCGCCCCGTGTCAATGCGCGATCTTCTGAATTGAGTCCTGAAGCGTTTTATCCCGGCACAGCCAGCATGATATCTCCCTCTCAGAAGACCGGCAGTTTTCCAACTGAGGTAATTAGCTACGATTCTTTGAATTATTGAACTCTGGCAAAGAGAAAAAAGCACCTGGGTTAAATGTACTGTAAGAGAGGCGGAGGAACGGAGGAGAGTTGACCGGTCGAACTCGCAAAGCGTGTCAGGTCTAGAGACAAAGACGATGAACACGCGAGGAACAAGCCACGTCTTATACCCCACAATGAAGTCGATGCTAAGTACTTTTCCGCTCAAACTCGTGGCTAGTAGTTTTCCAGTTAATACTATTTCGACCAGTACATTCCCGGCTATTATTATTACGACTATTTTATTTTTATCCCGGCTAGTACTTTTCCGACCGAGTGCGTAATAGTCTTGTGAATAAAGCTAATCTATTTTTGGACCTTATTTGTGACCCTCCACAGGATTTCAATGCTAAAGGTGAAAGCACGCGCACGACACGCTTTCACTTTAAAACAAAAGAATTTATTTTAACACGCTTTAGCACGCTTACAATCTTGCCTCATTAGCAATTTCTTTTGTTTCAGAGGACACGCTTGAGACAATTAAGCGTGACCAAGTCGAACAAAAGAGCGTGTTAAAGTTTTCAAACAAAAGCTCCGTGCGAAAAAGCACAACACGCTTTCAGTGTGCGCAAAAGCACGTAAGGCGTGTTTTCTATAAGCTAAGTAAATTTCCTCTACAAAAAGGAACCGTAAATGATTATGAAGGGCACCCTTTTTTGGTAACTATCGAGAAAGAAAAAGTTATACCTCAGCGATCACAGCGATAGTATCTGATTGAAAAAACGTTGTCGCTTGAAAAGTATAAACAGTAAACGGTGTGACCTACTGGATTTATGGATAGAACTATACTAGTAGTAATCATAGATCAATAAGTGCGTTCGAGTTTTCTTAGCTCCAGATTAGCTTTTGTGTCGTCAAGCATGATTTCAAAATCATGGAAGAGATCATGAATTAAAAGGTAGACATTCTTTTCGTAAAAAATGTTCTTCGCGTATACGGCTTCAAAATATCTCACTCATTAACTCTCTACTCTTAAAATGTCTTACTCTCCCTCAAGCATGGTCGATAAAAATGTTAAGTAGATCGTAAAAAGTTCTTTGTTGTTAAAAAGATAAACATGTCACTACAAACTTCGAAAAAATGGTAGCCTTGAAGGTTTAAAGTCTTGGCTTCTTGCGTGACACAACTTGAAGTGAAAACAATGATCATAGGAGCGACGGAAACATATTAGGTTTCTGCTAGATTACTGATGTCAGAGAACCGGACAGAATCTTTTGCCATTGTGCAAACTTTTCATCTCATGATTATTTTAAGTTCATGTAGGTCAGTTCAACATGTTTTAAACTTAGCTTGCTTCAGCGAGCGAGATACTTATCATGCAAAATTATCCGCGTAGAGATATCAGACGTGAATAAAGCATTACAGTTGTAACAACCTGCACTGATACGCTCAAGCTTACTTTTTCGTGCGTGAAAGAGGTTAAACTACAAATAAGTAAATAGACTCAAACGCACGGGTAAACTTCTCACGGCACAAATGTTACCTGGTCTTTATTTGTGTGTTTCTACGAAGTTCCAGCTCGATTTGAACGGCATTGACCGAAAAGTTTAGCAGAATCATCAGCTTAGTGATAAAACCCGCTTAGAAAACAACTCCAACGTTCATTCTTTTGCCGAACTCAAATATTCCCGTGTAATGTAGTTGACCTTGATGGAACCAGTGATGCACGTGATTGCCATATGACAATTGCTTATGACGTAAATAAAGCTTGAACCACGAGGCAGAATGCTTTGCGCAACGAAATTGTGACGTCATTCAAAATGGCGCCGAAAAGGTGAACCATGGAACGAAAAAACACGGGTCAGCTTTCGCTTGCGTGCACAGGGAACCTACGCGATAACAGGCAACCCAGGAGATTAGGAAGCGTTCTTCCTTCGTCGAACGCAATTAGCATTGCAAAATCAAACTTCTTTCCAGAAATGTTTACTGACGAAGCTGTGCAAAGGTTATCTTAACTTTCCTTAATTTAAAACACATTTGCAATTTTCTCAGAAACACGGATCTTTCGGACTTAAGTCACTTTCTTGCCGATCGCAGCAATCGCGATCAAATATAATAGAAATCATCAAGCTAAATTGTATTTATTTTTTAGCGATTGCAAGGATCGTAGTGATCAAATGAAAACCAGCCAGCTTTTCTAGATGTACCAAAATTCCAAAACGGTTTCAACGTTGCTTAATTGATCCGCCCGGCAATAACACAAATAGACTGCAAAACAGTCTATAACACAAAAAGCGAAACCGGTATTCAAACAATGTATGCAAATTTGTTCTTCTTGAAATATTACGTCGCGTATGCTTCAGCCTTATTGTCCAAATTCCGTAATCATCCTGTTGTCTTTCTTGTGGTTGCCGTCTGTTTTACAACCATCTAAACAAACATTCGCGTATGAAGTTACGGCGACCAATTTAACGCCATCAGAAGTATTACGGCCTACAATTATTTAAGTGTCTTAAATAGTCTGCTACACGGCCGTTTTAGTGTCGTCACGCAACGCCTCTTCCACTGAAAACGGCTGTGTAGCAGACTATTATTTAAGCGACGCGAAAATAATTTTTTATTTTGTCGCGCTAGTTTATTGCATCTTTTAAATGCCTATTTTGATGCACGAGTGGATTTGTCACCCTCCTAAAACTTGGAAGTGCGTTGAGGACTAAATTAAAACAAAGCGGAATTTAAGATAAGACATACAAAAAACAGTCGCTTTTAAATTTACAACCAAATTTTTACACAGAAACTAATTTCTAAAGAAACAGTCTAAGTCTAACTTCATTTCTCTGTGCATTACTGCTAATAAATATTCCGGTGGTATACAGTAAAAACCCGCATATAAGAACCTAGTTTTCCAAGTTAGCCTAAACAGGTTCTTATATAAATGGTATTTAGGGTAAAATTAGGCTAACTAGGTTCTTAATTAGGTTCTTAACTTTTGTTCAAGAAATAAAGCTGAATTTTTAAATGATCTGGTGTTTAATGTCCAAAAACAGTATTCTTGGAGGCTTCGTTAAGCAAAATACTATACTATTTTAATCTGATTCTGTTACAATCAAACCTGTGGTAAAGTTTTATGTAACCATGCTATAGTGTTTAGAGTATTATTGCATACAGACTGTGTTATATATATATATATATATGTATATATAACCAGATTGTCCACTCGAAGGAAAATGCCTCCAATCAAATGTAATCTACCAAGCCACTGTAACTACAGCGACGACAACTGAAACTTACGTCGGACTGGCAACCAACTTTAAGGAACGTTACAGAAACCATCAGTCCTCCTTTCGACGCTCAAACAGAAGAAATGAAACGGAACTATCAAAATATATTTGGACTTTACAAGACTCTAACAAACCTTTCCAGATAAAATGGAAAGTTTTAAAGAAATGTAAAGCTTATAGCAACATTAGCAAAAAATGTAATCTTTGTCTTTATGAAAAGTTTATCATCATTTGTAAAAAAGAGCTTTGTAGCCTAAACAGGCGAAACGAACTAGCAAGTTCATGCCCCCACAGAAACAGATATGTACTTCAGAACTCTAGAGTAACGTAACTAAGACACAATCCATCTGTTACCTAGATACTATCTCTTAACGCATCCCTATATTTACTGCCAGCTTTTAATTTTAACGGTCAATCGTTGAAGTTGCCTGATGAGTGTGGTCCTACAATTTCGGACCATACGAAACAGCACTGTCGCAATAAACGATCAATGATTACTCCTGAAGCCTGAACTCCTGTGATTATTAATAATCAATGCTCTTCAATTAAATGAATTGAGCGCTCTACGGAATACGTTCTACCCAGAATACAAGTATTTATATGTATATATATATATATATTTTTTTTTTCTTTTGAGAAAATTTCTTAATTCTATATATATATATATTTTTTTGAAAATAAGAACCTGTTTTAGGATTTTAGCCTAAAATGGTTCTTATGTGAAGGGTGCTTAAAAATGAAATTTTAGCCTAACAGGTTCTTAAATGTTAGATTCTTATACGCGGGTTTTTACTGTAACTATAATTCTCAGGCGACATAACTTCAGTGCTTCGCATGCGATAGCACTAGGCCTCTTTTGTTTACACTGGTCTCGCGTTAATTCAAGGCTAGACCACCATTACGTCGTGATTTTCAAATGGCCACGGTTACGATCAAATTCCAAAACAGTCTCAATTGGTATATTTGATTCACTTCGACCAGTTATCAATGCTGATTAAATCCGCTGAAAACCCAAGCCATTTTTATCATCTTAGTAGTTTTAGTAATCAAGCGTGTTCAGCGTCTGACCCAAATTGCACGCTAAACGTGCTATAATTCGCACACTTACCGTGACATATTGCACGCTACAAAAAAGCAAAAGGTATAGCGTGTTAAATTTACCAAAACAAAGGCAGGTGTGTCCGTCTTTGTTTTTTCAATTTAATATGCGCATATCCGTGATCTACAGCACGCTAAGCGTGTCGTGCAAGCGTGTCGTGAGCGTGCTTTCACCTTTAGCATCAAATTCCTAGCCGACTTAACATTCCTGGTTTAAATTTCCTATAATACTGAATGTTTAACAATTAAGACCTTTGCTCAGTGCAGATCATTTCCGCTTTTTTCTCGAGAAATTAAAAGTTAATCCCTCTTAAAGAATGAAAATGTCTCCTGACGATCAATATGAGAGAGAAATTTCCTGCTAACACCGCCTGCACGACAACATGTCGACAAAGCATTTTAGAATTCAGAAATGTTTTAAGAAAAACTTGGATTTTGCTACCATGTTATGAGTTTACCTGTTTATAGTCGAACCAGTTGCTATGTAAACAGTAATCAGTACCCCTACCCCCTACCCCCTACCCCCCACCCCCTTCCCCAGCGGCCCGCCATCGCCCCCACAGAAGAAAATTAGATAAATATAAAAACAAAACAAAGCATGACCATATAAAATAATTTAAGTAAGAAATGAGTTTCGATCCCTTTTTTGTGGTTGAACAAAGAGATCAGCAAGCGATAAAAAAGCAGGTCTCAACTTGATAACCAGAAACCGCAAAATGTTTACAATTTACAGTTTAAATGTTTTTTTAGATGAAGTAGCAGTAATTTCCCAAGAAAAGAAGGAAGAGAAAAGAAATTTGTTTGCGTAGCATAACCTGAAGTGTTATTCTATCCGCTATTAAAAATTGCATGGATGTGTAATTCGCGGTCACTTTCTTCCGTGTGCGCATCGGGTTAAGTCACGAACTTTTCTACGACATCTACAATCTATCCAGGTGTTACAACATGAAGCCTCTGACAACGGCTGTCCTCGTAATTTTGTCTGTTACTCTTTTGTTACATGATGTTGATGCTCGCGGAGGACGTGGAGGAGGACGCAGTAGTCGAGGAGGAAGCCGTGGTTCAGGATCTTCAAAATCTAGGATCACGAAAACTACACCAATAAAACCGGTCAGATTCCGTACTCCAGTAATCAAATCTCAAGCGATACGTGGCTCACGAACCAAACTGTTTACAAGAGTCGCGGCTCGTTATCTTGTAACGATATATGTACTGAAAAAAGCTCCAGTTTACCGAGAAGGATTTCCAGTCTATGGAAGATACGTATCCATTCCTAAGGAAAGAGCTGTGAGGCTGTCGTCCGAAAGAGTGAGTTTACTGGACTCAATGGAAACTTATGTCTCACTCCGAGAAACTCCTCAATACATCGGACCCTGAAAGACGGAATAGAAAAGAATCTGTTTGAACTGAACTCGACTGTGATCTACAAGACAAACCCGGAGAAAGTTATCAGAAAGTACGGCGTTGATAACACAGTTTCACTGGAAGACATCAAAGACAAGAACTTCACAGTTACGACTCGTGCTCGTTACAATGTCACCGCTGTTGAAAATACTAACTGTACCCAAGTGGAAAAGCAAATCAATGGAACAATGATTGATTTGTATGAGGTTAACCCCAATGCAGAAAACGAGGCCGGCATCAGTGTTACACATATCGTCATAATCGTAGTTTTTGCGGTTATTATTGTTGTTGTTGGAGGTGTGCGTCTGTACATGAGTTGTTCGTAAGTAACGTTATCAGTTTTTTAGTTTTGTTTTTACGAGGCTTAATTAAAACTAGGTCTCCAGTGTAGATTCCCCCGTCGTGTTTAACTGCCTCAGAGTAATTCTAACACACCGGTTAATTACTGACAGCAATCGTACAACTCTCTCTGACGCACATTATTAACCAAATGCGAATGAATGAACTTATTTTTTCCGTTCTACTTATATGCATGTATAAGACCCAGTCCAGACACTATACCGTCCGAAATGGGGAGATTGCGCAAATTTTACATCAAGGAAGCAAAGAATGACATGATAAAGTATGTTCGATAGTATTGTAGCTTTGGATTGTGGGTAATACCTGTATACTAGCTAGTGAGTTGTTTCACAAAAGTTAAGCGTATATATACAATAAATTTGACTGACTTGACCTACCTTGAAACCAGTGCGTGAAAGTTTGCTTTTTTCGAAACGATTCATTATTTCATCTGCCATGAATATTAATTATTATTATTCGTTCAAAATATTTCTCCGTTTCTTATTGGCTTAAACACCGCGACTAATTCTTCATGACTAGCTAGTGTTGACAAAGATGTTTGCCGATATCCGTAAAATTGACGTCACCTGTACAGATATCGACAGAAAAAGGGACAGCAGTACAAGGCAGGGTAGCTCAGCTATCTTGGCAGAGCAAGTGAAATGATGGAAGATTTCACTAGTTATGCAAAGAAGAAATACCACTCAACCGATAGCAATTGCTATTTGAAGAATGTCTGCTAGAATTGAACATCTCGTTATAACTTAAAACTTCTGAGGAAAAGGTTAACGGTTATGCATTACATGGATAGAGTTATGCATGTATTGTTGACTCAGTTGAAAATATTTTGAATGAATAATGAAATAATCATTGGATTCGGCTTCCGTATGATATGAAGAATTATGCAGATCAAGGAGCGTGTACCCCTATTGGGCCTTCGATCGGCCTCGGCGGATAACACCCTTTTTAATACGCATAATTCTTCATACCGTACTGAGCCTCATCCAATAATTGGTAAATATTGGCAAAAGAAATGTGAACTTACTTTAATGTTGTATATTGTCGTTCTTTTGCCGGGGTAAAAGGCGAATTTTTAGCACTCAAACGTTAAAACGCTTCCTTCCCAGAAATTTCTCTTTAAATTTAAAGCACGCAAACGGTCACCCACTTGGTATGGGCGCCCTGTGGATGCTGTTAGTTTATTTCATGCACTCATACTTTTATTTTGTCTTGAAAAAAGGTCGTGCAGTCAACATGCGTTCAAACTGTAAGAATATGTTGATTGCTGAGCTTTTTCAATAAAATCATGCGTGTTACAGTTTGGGTTCAAACAGTTGAGTAGATGACGTATTTAATTTCAAGCCTCGATTCTTTCTTGTGACTCTGTCACATTTTAACTTTGATTAACCTTGTCCCAGCGCCTCCTTGTTTTCCAGTATGGGGGCATTTTGAGAACCGAGAAGCCCTTGGGGAGGAAGATGAACATTGATTATAACATTTCCCTTCCTAGGGTCTCCCTTTAATCATCCCAGCATGGCAAGAGAGAGAGGCCGCTGGAAACGCAATCTCTTACTCGGAGTCTTCAGGCTCTCTGGTCAGCGGGTGGTCGCCCGATGACCAAAGAGCCCAAGGACTCTGGGTACGAGAGTGCTGGAAACGAGGTTGTAACAAGACGCCTAAAGTCGTTTCCGTGGGATGCGTTGATCTATGGAAGAATAATAACGTTCTATCTGAATTTGGAAAAATTAGGGAAACCGGAAAGATGTGTCATGTTATGAGCATCGATGAGTAGGTTACCTGTATGGGTTGGTTTTTAAAATGTGCTTATGACTGAATTTATAATAGCCTGCGTGGCAGGCTACTATTTCTCCCCAATCCACATCCCCTTTTTGCTTCCTCCCTATCTCCTACCCCTTTCGACACCTGTTACGCAAGCTAAATTTATAGTTGTCAGTGGTCGCAAGGATGGAGTTGATCTTGTTTTGATCTATCGCTATGTAGTTATTTTCATAGCACGATTTGGGTAAGAAAAAGAAGTTATTTTGCATCAAAACAAGGTTTACCCGTGTAACTTAAATTGGAATGTTAACGGAAACAAGTAATGGAGAACACGCGCATAATGCTCTCTGATTAACCTGAACAGGAACTATATGAATAAAGATACATCATATCTTGGTAGTAAGTTGCCATAGGTAACTTTTTCAAAGAGAAATACATTGTAGTTTTAGGTTAATGGAACAAAACAAAACAAAACATCCGCTTGCTTTATCCAGGGTCGAACCCAGGGTTACAAAGTTCGATAAAGTTCCAATGTTTTAATCCAAGATGAAAGTTTAATATTCCAAGATGCTCTTGATACGGTTAAAAATTAATTGCAATGTGTTTCCAAGGTCTCAAAGTTAACATAGTTCCAATGATTATCCCTGATTCCAAGGTATAATAAGTTTACTAAGGTCCGCTCCTGGTCCGTGTCCCATCCAGAAGTCCAATACATGCCGTAAGCGAGTCGTCGATCGACGAGGAGGGTACGAGTTGAAATTTACGCGATTTAACCTCCCATCGTCAAGGTGTTTTCGATAAGAAAAGAAAAAAACTGAACTGTAGCTGTGCTCGGCAAAAACCGGCGAACTCCCAATAGAAAAATCTATCGGAAATCACGGCCCGCAACCAGACGCTACTAAAACCTTATGAAAAAGCTAGACCTAAACAAAAAAGAATCATGAAGGAAAGAAATAATTTGGCTTAGGTCGCCTTTCGTGACATGCCAGTATCCCGAAGGATTTCGCTGGTTAACAAGTCATCCTAAACCACGAGTGGGAAAACTCTAGCGCGACAAATTTGGCAAGAAACGTTCTGATTTCAAGATTCTTCAGAGGAAGCAAATCGATTAAAAATCGATACAGATTTTGTACAATCTGATTGGTCGGCTTGGAAGAAGAGCTAATCGATAAAGATTTTAGGCAATCCTATCGGCTGGCTTTGCAATTTTGGGTACAACCGAACCGGATTTTTACCGTGGGAGTGCCACAGGCATCCCACGGAATTATTGTTCTCAGTAGTCAAATCAGAGCCGTCCATGTTTGATCTCACCTGATTAATCACCTTCTAGATCTAAGAATTTCAAATCGTAATTACACGGAAACAAAAAAGAGCCTCCGAATTTTTTCACGATGAGAGTCAAGAAGCCCACACCAATGATAACCATCCGATGAACAATAGCGATTTTTCTACGTCCGCGAAATTGACCATGTTAAGGCCACCTTTGGAGATTGGGCCCGTCAGTGTGTTTCTTTTGATTTTATCAGGCTTAAAGTTCCATATGAAAGGGAAAATGACCTTATTAACTTCTTTAGCGAAATCGGTCGGAGTACGATGTAAATGCTGCGTCACGCAAAAGCTTAGAAATTCAAGGGTACTCTATCACAAAACCAAGAACCCTCTTGAAGCGAAATTTGTATGAAAATTAGTTTTCAGCTGCTCTAATTTACCGTGAAAGTAAAATCTCGGTAGGATCGATAGTTTTGTAGTTTGAATTTTAGTGACGTCATGTGGAAACCAACAATATATATTGTCTGTGCTTTAACATGGTCTCTTTTAGGAGTCAAAAAAAGCTTGGGCAACGCCTAGATCGGTCCTGTTGACAACTCCTGCACGACAACATGCAAAAAAGAAGGAAGAGTAAGGAATTTATTTACGTAGCATAACCTATATAGCTAGCCTGCGAAAACATCCGTTTCTCCTCGCTCTTCGCCGCTGGGGACGTTTCGCGCGGAGGAACGTCTGCGACTCTGGAGAAGAAATTCCATACTGATGATGACGCAACTCGATGTCGATATCGTTCTTTTGAGCGTAAAAGGCGAATTTTTAGTACTCAAACGCTAAAACGCTTCCTTCCCATAAATTTAAAGCAAGCGAACGGTCACACACTTGGTATGGCCCCCTTGTGGATGCTGTTAGTTTATTTCATGCACTCATACTTTTATTTTGTCTTTAAAAAAGGCCGTGCGGGCCTTGCGTTCAAAGTGTCAAAATATGTAGAGTGCTGAGCTTTTTCAATAGATCGTTTTCAGTCACGTGGTCAGCAGCTTTGCAACTTGCTTGGAATAAAAGAAAATTCAATTCCCACAGGATTTTTTTTGGTACACAAACATGGCAGCCTATTCATCGTTTTGTACGTATATATATGGCCGCGTGACGTCATGTGAAAACAGTCTATAAGATTATGCGTGTTAGAGTTTGGGGTCAATCCTAAATGTCGATCAAGTCCAACAAATGAAATAGATGGCATATTTCGATTCACGCCTCCAAAGTCAGGAAAAAGTGCCCTGGGGATGAGGTTGATGGTGGAGTACCCCTCCGGGCATGCAACAGGGTGTGCAACTGGGAGTTGTTGGCCATTAATGTTGCGTTCATTTTCCACGAGGCTTTATACCCACAATGAAATCCAAGCTAAGTACTTTTCCAATCAAATTCGTGACTAGTAGTTTTCCAGCTAGTAATATTCCGACCAGTAAATTCCCGGCTGGTATTATTATCACTATTTTATTTTTATCCCGACTAGTACTTTTCCGACCGAGTGCGTAATAGTCTTGTGATTAATGCTAATCTATTTTTGTACCTTATTTACCCAGTGCACTTCGCTTCCTAGCCGACTTAACAATTCCTAGTTTGTATTTCAGTTAGTTAAAGTTCATAATATTTGTTTTTATACTACTACATGAGAAATTACTGCAATTTGATTCGCTTAGAGCAGTGGTATTTCAGCTTAATTTGAAATACCTACATGTGAAAATTACAAATCTTTATTGTGGGTTTTAGTATAAACAAATAATAGCATGATTTGTACGGGATATTTGGCATAAATACTACTCGTGATATTTCAAAATTGTCTCAAACTTCACTCGCCTAACGGCTCGTGAAATTACGTATAACAATTTTGAGATATTACTCGTGGTATTTATACCAAATATTACTACAAATCATGCTATTACCTATACTAATTGAACTGACCAGGGATCATAAACATTTTTATTTGCACCCAAATAAATTTCTCTTCTCGTGAAATCACTGAACCTAACCATAACTGTCTCAATTCAAAATTTATGGCAGTGGCTTTTACTTTTTAACCACAAAAGAGCAATAAATTTTCCCATTGGCGTAGAAAAAAGCGAAAGAACATGGAAAGATAGAAAGAGTTGTTTCGGTTTCAGCCATGACGAAACAACAGCTGCCAGATCGGGAATATTATACTCATCAACTATGTATAAATTCAAAGGGCAGCTCAGGCTAATCAGTTCATATGTGAGAAAAGCATCGGAATTCTTCTCGCGTTTTACTTTGGTTTATAGCGATTTCTACTTGTACAGAGAGCTCTTCCGTTGATTACGTCTTGCACAGGTCCTATAATATGAAGCCTCTGACAGTTGCCCTCCTCGCAATCTCGGTTATCGTTCTGTTGTTACACGATGTTGATGCACGTGGAGGTGGTCGAGGAGGATCTAGTCGTAGTAGTAGTCGTGGCGGATGGAACAGCGGGAGCAAAGGCAGCCGAGGAAGCAGCAGAACTAGCTCAAGTCGCCGTGGTGGTTCGTCTTTAAAGCTCAAAATTACCAAAACTACGCCAATAAAGCCGGTGAAGTTTTCTACTCCAGTGATCAAGTCTCAAGCGATACGTGGTTCACGAACCATACTATTCACCAGAATCGCGGCTGGTTTTCTCGTAACGAGATACGTACTGGCAAAAGCTCCAGTGTACTGGAAAGGATTTGCAGTCTATGGAAGATACATATCCATTCCCGAAGAAAGAGCGGTGAGGCTGTCGTCCGAAAGAGTGAGTTTACTGGACTCGAATGGACACTTATGTCTGAGAAACTCCTCAACACCTCCGACCCTGAAAGACGGACTTGAAAAGAATCTCTTGGAACTGAACACGACTGTGATCTACAAGACAAACCCGGAGAAGGTAACAATACTGTATGGTCTTAACAACACACTGATTTCACTGGAAGACATCAAAGAAAAGGACTTCACAGTCACGACTCGTGCTCGATACAATGTCACTGTCGCGCAAAACGGAAGCTGCACCCAAGTGGAAAAACAAGTCAATGGAACAATGATTCAGCTGTATGAATTTAACCCCAACAAAGCTAACATAGCCGGCATCAATTTTAAGTTGACTGTTACTCTAATCATGCTGATGGAATTGCTTAATGAGCATTACTCTTTATAAGGAAGCGAGGCTAACAAAAAAACTGTTTTTAGTAAGCTGATAGTTAAATTTGTACTATTAGCATGCATTGCTTGATCGTAAATGATTTTCTTAAGAAGAGTGAATTACACTTAATTCTGGTCAGCGGATACCCTGTTTTGTCAATTGACCATTATATGCCTGGATGTTCAATGCATTGTATTAACTTACACACAAGGTTGGCCACCCAGCTAATAAGTGTTACATTTCACATCAGCTTGAATATAGGAGAAACTCTGCGAACGAACGTACGATTACTTCATAACCAAAATTTCCTGGATGCAAAATCAAATCTTAGCCTGAGTGCGCCATTAATTACAATTTTACGAATATGTTGTATTTGTCAACTTATATTTCTGCTATTAAACGTATTTTACCACGTGCTGTTTTAATAAATTTATACAACAAAAAAATTTCAAAAAAACCGTTTACGCCGGAGAAGAAGAAAAAGAAATTCAAGAAAATTACATTACACGGAGCACAAGCTAAAGAAAGTGTGTTCCATTATATGAATTGACATACTTAAATGTCTTTTCACCAGAAAAAGGATATGAAAGAGTGAACTTTCTGACTAAAAATATGAGAACATTTTTCCGTACAACTATAAAGACAGTTGCTCTAAGGCAAAGCGAGGGCGCGAACTTGGATTTCGGGAAATGTATTCCCAATACTGATCTGCTTTTTCTGAACACCAAACCTATCGCCAATCACTGGTGTTATTTTTTTAAAAGGTGCTTTTTGCTGAAAAATTGGGGTCCACATTTCGCCAAAAAAAAAAATCATTACTTTACAATTCAAATTATTTTATAATATTGTGGAATGATTAGCAAAGGAGTTTCTCTGAAACTAAACAGTTCGGAGACAAAGTTCGTATGGAGCAATCCTAAACGAGATGAAACTTGTTACGTGACGTCAGCTCGAACTAAAACATTTTTCGCACCAAGTGAATTCCCAAATAATACAGAGGAGAAGTCGTTACGTCACGTTGCCACGGTAGCAAATTTTCTGAATAGCAACAAACTTAAAACTTCACTCAAAAGTGAATACGCACTGTTTCAATCTTCATTGATCTTATTCAATTTCATTTCATTTGTAAAATGTTGGCGACATTTTCTGGTGGTGAATCCGAAAGGACCTTATATAAGTTTAGAAAAAGAAAAAGGACTTTTTTGTGTTTTGTTCTCCTACTTCATAAAGCGGGCGCATGAAATTAGGAAGTTTCATGTCGCAGTCGTACAACCACGGCTAAGAAATGTGCAAAAAAGCGTGATGCACGTGCAAAGTTGTTGTTTTGCTAATAAACCTGTTGTTTTGTTTGCTGTTCTCTTTACCGTCGCCGTCGCCATCGTCGTTGCTCAAGCTCCCTATTGTTGTGATCCAGAAATTTTGCTATCATGGTAATGTGACGTCACACTGGCCCCTCTCTATTGGACCAGTTTTGTTATCTGAGACTATATTTACGCATTGAAACAGCTTCCTGTCACCTGCTGCAGAGGGTGGCAAGATGAGCATGGATTGGGGCAACCTTTTCAAGCGTTACTACTATGCCTAAAAAATCCCCCCCCCCCCCCCCAAAAAAAAATAAATAAATAAATAGTTAGTACTCCGATCCTTCTCTATATGATGAAATTTGCGGTTTGATCATATCTACTTCATCTACAGGAGCTAAAACAAAACTGAATGCAAGGCTGACACTGCGGCAAAAGATTGATTTATTGGAGGCCAATATTTCGGCTGACAAAATTAGCCTTCTACAGGGGCATTTTTGTCCATGGGTAAAGGAAGTAATGGACCTTAATTGTCACGGTTTTCGACGCCATCTTGACGAGCAGGCAAACGCCTGAGAAATTACAGTGATTGTGTGAGAATCTAAAGTCGAATAATTTCCGTAGAACGGCTGTTCTGAAAAAATTGGATTTGTAAACTAAAGCTTCACTCCTAAGGATTCTCCTGAACAAAATTGAGGGCGTTTAATGCACTAGAAGACCTAGACCCACTTTTTAAAATTTTCTACACATTTGTCTGTAAGAAATTAAAGTCCTGGGAAAATTACAGACAAATATATGGAAAATCTAAAGCAAGCCTCTGGAGAAATTTAAGTACACCTACGCCCCCAAATTATTTTAGGACAATCCTTTGCTTTGTAGCTTATTTTACAATAGATTTTTTTTTTAGAACAGCCGCTTTACGGAAACTATTCGACATTAGATTCTCATACAAACACTATAATTTGTCACACGTTTGCCTACTCGTCAAGATGAAGTCGAAAACAATGACATGGTGTATTAAGAAATAACATCAGCACAGAATTGCTGACCTAAACTGCAATATCATCATGTATCATCGTGACGTAGCTCCTTTGACAAATGATGGTAATGGCGTAAAACTACTATACGTATACAGTATACGGATGCGTGTCACGATCATTTCAACACATGAATGACGATTTATTATACTACGGTACACAAACTTCCTGCCACCATTCGCACAACAATATCTTGCAGGGAAAACGAAGAGGAAGACGAAAACTTGAACTTATTGTAAACAAGTTAGAATTTCATAACAAACGACTCGCAAAAAAGTGGGTACGTTTTTAAAAAAATTAAGTACTTCTTTTTGATGTCTTCCGGTGAAGTTGTGTTATTTACGACATCTAGTCTCGATATACCCTCCGCCACATTTGTATTGTAAATTAACCAACAGTCACGGCAACCAACGTTAGTTTTCGGAAAAGATCTGTTCGGAAGACGATTGGAGATCTAGAATTTTCCAAACATTTATTGTAAAATTTCTTGCTTGCCTGCCTCTTCTAGGAAATTCGAACATAACATGGTATAATTGCCCATTTTAACGGATTTTTACCCTAAAAAGGTAACTTAGAATTTTCGGGAGCCTTTTTTTCTGGCTGAAATTTTCGAAAAAGTAAGATTTGATCCCTATAATTTTCGGATCAGTAGACGTTCAGTTAGCAAAACCCAACAGATGAAAAATTTTTAGGGGATAAAAATATGCCTATACCTACCGTTTAAATACTAAAATACGTTCAACATGCTCTGCTTAAGTGGTTTTGAACTATGTTCTGGTTGGGTGCCCCTGAACAGTCATCTTCAGTGACTTCATTTCCAACAGATTCTTTACTATTCTAACGGTTACTGGTTTAGAAAGTCTGGCTACCTCATAAAGCCAGATTCCTAACACATTGAGAGCCGTTTAGGGAATTATTCTAGTAGTTGTGTATAGGGATAGGAGGTTCGTTTATGTAGAATGTTTCGTATGCTCTGCATACCGTGTGTATTCCCTCCTCTGTTGAGGGCTCGTTACGTCCATTGAAACAAGTATGACGTCCGCTGGGACTATGTACGACTATGTACGACTTTTGTTGCACAGTTGTGCTATATTCTGAAGGAGTTTGTCGACTGACGATGATAATTTCTCTGTCGGGCCATCACACCCCTGGTTTCCTAGCAATGGTCCAAAGTAACTAAATTATAATTATAGCAACCAGCATTTAAAAAGACTATCAAATCATAGGTTACTTAGACCAAATTCAACATCGAAAACTGAAAATACCTGACAGTTTTCTGTCGAGTTTAATTTATCAAACATGGTGGAATTTTCGAAGTTCGATGGAGTTTGTCATCCCCGACTGCCGTTAAGCTTTCAAAACAGCTTGTGATGTCGACGTTTTTAATGTACAAATAAGTGGCCGAGCAGACCTTGAAGAAGATGAAGAGACATCTCTTGGACCATGGCTTCGGCAGTCGACCTCGTTGGAACGGGCGCGCTCCCGAAACGGCCATGAGACTCCACCTAAAGTTCAGTAGTCAAACTGACAACTGTGAATAATTAACATATATACTTTAATATATATACTATGAGCGACATCTAATAGCGTTGTTAACCGTGTAAAATGTCGCCATCGTGTAAATGACCTATGAAAACTACCGTTTTTAGTTTTAAGCCAAGTCAAAATAAAATTACAACCCTCGATGTATGTCTTAAATTTGTTGCGAAGTGTTCAGAATACAGTATGACAGGTAGCTATCTATTTCTATTTAAAAAAGCACAAACAAGTACAGCTCCCGCAACTAACAATAGTACCGAGAAAAATATTAACAAGAATAGGTCACGAATGAAATAGGGAGTAGTTTCGTACATCTCAATCATTGTTCCATTGATTTGTTTTTCCACTTGTGTACAGTCAGTGTCTGTTAAGACGGTCACATTGTAACGAGCAAGAATCGTAACGGTGAAGTTCTTCTCTTTGATGTCCTCCAGTGAAATTGTGTTGTTAACGCCATACAGTATAGTTGTATATACATTCTCCGGGTTCGTCTCGTACATCACAGTTGTTTTCAGTTCCACGAGATTCTTTTCAAGTCCTTCTTTCAGGGTTCGAGGTATTGAGGAGTAACCCAGACATAAGTTTCCATTCGCGTCTAGTAAACTCACTCTTTCGGACGAAATTCTTACGGCTCGCTCCTCAGGAATGGACACGTAATTTTTATAGACTGGAAATCCTTCACGGTAAACCGGAGCTTTATTTAGGGCATATCTCATTACGAGATAACCAGACGCAACTCTTGTGAAGAGTTTGGCAGGTTTGGTTCTTGATCCACGTATCGTTTGAGATTTGATTACTGGAGTACAGAATCTCACTGGTTTTATCGGTGTAGTTTTGCTGAGCTTTGAGCCTGTGCCTGAGCCTGAGTTTTCCAGACATTCATCCGCACCTCTAACATCATGTAGCCACAGAACAGCAAAAAGCAAAATTACGAGGACAACTGTCAAAGTCTTCATGCTGAGGTACCTTCTAATGCACACTCGAATAATAAACTAATCACGAATTACAAAAATATGCAATTTATAGACAACGCGGATAAGGAAAATATTTCAGGTACTTATATATTCGTAAATTTACAGAAAAAAATACCCCTTGCACTACTTCCTTCCCTTCTGGTATTTCATACACTTTCTCCTTCGTTTATAAACCACGCAGTGACATCAACACGCTCGTTGTTCTACCATCAGTAGTAACCGCAAAAGAGCAGTAATTTTCCAGTTGCGGAACTTAAAACCTATTCTCGTACACAGATCACTAGCGGGGTACTCGATTAACTAAAAGCAACAGAATATAGAAAATAAATTCTCGAGAAATATTGTCGACAACTTTTTCTTTTTAAGTAAGGATTAATTTAAGGTTGATTTCCACCGACGCGGTTTTAATGCTACGCACGTTAATGCACACATGATTTTGAAGCGAAAGAAAAGGTGTGTGATGTCATATGGTTTTAACCTGAGGATGACGCAAGCAACTTGTGTTGAAATGAGCGGCACCATCAAACTCAAAGGCACCCAACGGCTGTTTCCTGTGGAATATCTGTTGGGAGAAGCAAAACTATGCCTAGAACTTTCTAAAGCTTGAGAAGGCTAAAAACTTCTAGATGATCGTTCCATTCATGTACAATTTTCGAAGCTTATCTAATAAATTCCTTACGGTTTTCTGAAGTTTAATTTTTCCCATTTCACTCCCAGGTTAAGCTATTTTTCGTACAGAGAAAGGAAACTTAACTTTTGCGGAATCGAAAATACGATGCAGAGAGGAATCAGAAAAATTCTCACTTTCGTAAAACTTTATATTGCAGCTGATTTTCGGCAAAATAATACTGAAGCCCTCGTAATTTCTAAAAGACTCAAGTTACCCTAGGATTACCGAACAGATAAAAAATTTTTTTAGCGCCACTTAAAATACATTTTTAGTGAACCTGTGTTTAAATTAACACAATTCAATTAATTGTGCCGTGCCCGCGACGTTCACCAAAAAAATGTGGTCTTGGGTCTTTAATATCAGCACAAGTTAAGTAGACTTCTTGACAATAACGGTTTCATTTTATAATAAATTTCAGTAATTGTCTACATGTGGAATTCCCAAAAATTTGTCAACTATTAGCTTTTAACAATAGCTGGGCCGGAATTGTTCAAAGCTTAGTGAGAAATTTGAATTCAGATGTGAAAGCTTAAAAAGTAAATTCAGTGTAATTCATTTTGTCAACAAGTTGATAATTGAATGCTCATAAAAATAACAGAGAAAATTATCCGAAAAAAATTTTTTTGAAAAAAACAAAAAGTACCCAGGCTAAGCGCCAAAAGGCCTTCGAACAACTGCGCCCCGTAGAACGTACATCTATTGCACCAGTTTTAATAGAGGTTTCACCGTACGCAACCCTTACGATCAAAATAAGCCATATTCATATTTATCTATCACAAGAATCATCCACCCTTCTCTTTTAACTGCTACCTGTACGTGTATCAAACATATCGAATGCACTCTCCTAAGCTCTGATTACACCTAGTCTAAGACTATATTTAGGCATTGAAACTGTTTCCTGGTCGCCTGTTGCAAAGGGTGGCCAGGATAAGCATGGATTGGGGCAAGTTTCAAGCCTTAGTCCTATGCCTGCAAAAATCGTCAACCTCCCCCTCCCCCCCCCCCCCCCCCCCAAAAAAAAAAATTATAATAGTTAGTGCTCCTTGATGAAATTTGCGGTTTGATCATATCTAATCATAACTCTACAGGAGCTAAAACAAAACTAAATGCGCTCAAGGCTGGCACTACGGCAAAAGGACAGGGCACCAAACGACTGTTTTCTGTAAAATAGCGGTTCCGAGAAGCAAATATTGCCTAGAATTTTATTTTACTTAATTGTGGACGGCTAAAAACTTCTAGATGACCGTTCCATGGATGTAAAATTTTCGAAGCTCATCTAATAAATCCCCTACGATTTTCCTAAGTTTTATTTTTCACATTTCATTCCCCAGGTTAGGCTATTTTTCGTTGAAAAAGAAAACTTAAAATTCTCAGCTTAAAAGTCTGATGGAAAGAGGAATCAGAAAAATTTTCACTTTCGTATTGTAATACGTTAAATTGCATCTAAATAATGATCCTCTAAGATGACCAAACAGATACAAATTTCATAGCGTCGCATAGATTTCATTTCTAGATATCTAAAAGTACTCTTCATACCCTACAAAGTGTTTTCAACATGTGTAGGAGGAAACTATCGTTGGGTGCCCTTGAAAAGGCTGATTTATTTGAGGCTAATATTTTAGCTGACAAAATTCGCCTTCTACACGAGCATTTTTTTGTGTGTTTGGGTAAAGGAACTAAGTAATGACGTCAGCACAGAATTGCTGTCGTAAAGTGCAATATCATCGTGACGTAACTCTTTTGACAAATTAATGATGGTACGTTATGGTGTAAAACTAGGGACGTGTGTCACGTACGGTCATTTCAGCACATGGAGTGAATGACGATAATTCAGTACACTACGTTACCCATACTTCCTACCATCATTCGCACAATAATATCTTGCAGGAAAAAAAAAAACAGGAAGACAGAAATTTAAACTAACAAGTTAGAACTTCACAATATGCTACTCTCACAAAAGTGCATTTAAAAAAATTGGCACAATTCTCGAGAAAAGAATAAAATTGAATTAGGATTAAACTTAATCCGGCAGGGTTCTGATCAGTATTGGGAATGTCATAATGTATATGTGCTGAAATATAATTATACTCCAAAAAGGTTTAACAGAGGATTGCCGAAAAGGAACACATTTGTTTATATTTAGACTGATTTTTAGAAACAATAACGTTTTCTTGTTATCGCAAAAGAGCAGTGTCATTTTTCCTTTTGGGTCAAAAAGAGAAAGTCAAGAAAAAAAAGACTGATTTTTGCTCCCTCAAAACACAAAACAAAATAAACAAATTACAAAATTTAACTAAAAAAAGGACTGTTTGAAGATATATTCTAGCCGAAATCAAGAAAAAATAAAGTGATTTTACTCTCACCTCTGAAACAATATCTAACAGTTAGTGCCGGGTTAGTGCCAAATAGTTACATCAAGTAAACAAAATTCTGTTGACAAAATAAAACGGTAACATTAGAGTGTAATAGTACGTAGAACTCGATTGTATATTTGAGAGGTGAAGTAAATCACTCTAACCTGGAACCGCAAAACATTTTATAACATTGGCCAGCAAGCTTATCCCACCGCAATTTAAAAATGTTATGATTCTAAGAGTGGTAATATAAGGCCTTGCAGTGATTGTGTAAAACCAACTTCATTCGTAATCAGTACAGTTCATTTTGTGAGTGCATCAGCGCAAGACACTGCGACTTGCTTTATTGATTTATTGATTCTTGCTCTGGTTTTACGTGATGTAAATGCAAGAGGAGGAAGACGTGGAGGAGGCGGTCGAGGGGGCGGCAGCCGTGGCGGCGGCAGTCATTGAGGCCGCTCAAGTCAAGGAAGAAGCCGTTTCTAAGGGTCTTCAAAATCTAGAATCACCAAGACAACGCCAATAAAACCGGTCAGGTTTCGTACTCCAGTGATTAAATCTCAAGCGAAACGCGGCTCAAAAACCAAACTATTCACCAGAGCAGCGGCTGGTTATCTTGTAACGAGATATGCACTTGTTTCATTTAATTCAGTTCTCTAATATAGTCTTTACACCGTACTTTACACCACCAAAGAATAAACAGAAAAAAAGGAAGTCCAAAAAAAATCAAAGCATTTATTATGGACCCCCAAGATAAGCCGGCCTTGTTTTCTGCATTAGGGTTAAACTCATACAGACCAATCATCGTTCCATTGACTTTTTTTTCCATTTGGGCACAGTCAGTGTCTCTTACGACGGTGACACTGTATTGAGTACGAATCGTAACTGTAAAGTTCTTGTTTTTGATGACGTCCAATGAAACTGTGTCATCCAATATGGTTACCTTCTCTGGGTTTCTCTTGTAGATCACAGTCGTTTTCAGTTCCAAGAGATTCTTTTGTTTCCCGTCTTTAAAGGATCTGAAAACGTGTGTGACATACCACATGACTTTGAAGCAACTGAAAACGTGTGTGACATACCACATGACTTTGAAGCAACTGAAAACGTGTGTGACATACCACATGATTTTCAAGCAACTGAAAACGTGTGTGACATACCACATGATTTTCAAGCGACAAAAAAGGTGTGTCATGTCATATGGTTTTATTGTGAGAATGAGGCAGGCAACTTGTATTGAAATGCAAATGATCGGCACCGTATGGTGCCGTACCACCAAACAGGCAAAGGCAAGTTGTCGGACATTTTTTTTTTTTTTTGGACAAATTAATTTGATACGGATCATGCAAATTGCTTGACCATTCTTGACTTTTTCATCAGTCGCTGAAAAAACTGGCTGTTCTCGAGAGGTTATTTGTCAGTTGGGGACACTCTATGGTGGTCGCTGCCCTTGTGGAGAGGTAGCCGTTTTTAAGGTCGTTGTTTTGGTCCGAAAATTCACTCGTTTAATGTGGGAAATAAAGTGTCTGTAAGGTTATACAACTAACTGATGTACGGTATGTGCGTTGTGTCAGTACTCTTTAGCATCAAAGCAAAAAAATAGATAAGTCGCGACATAAATTGTCGATAAATTGTAAAACAAAGCACCTAAAATAACAAGTGCAAAAAGCCCAACAATTGAATAAAGGATTATACGCCCAACAGTAGAAATGCCAGCCTTGTTTTCTACATTGGAGTTAAACTCATATAAATCAATCATCGTTCCATTGACTTGTTTTTCCACTTGGGTACAGTCAGTGACATCTGTGTCTTTTACTACGGTGACATTGTATCGAGCACGAATCGCAACTGTGAAGGTCTTGCCTTTGATGTCTTCCAGTGAAACTATGTCGTTAACGCCATACAGTCTGGTTACCTTCTTCGGGTTTGTCTTGTAGATCACAGTCGTCTTGAGTTCCAAGAGATTCTTTTCTATTCCGTCGTTGAGGGACCGTGGAACCGAGGAGTTCTTCACGCATAAGTTTCCATCTGAGTTTAGTAAACTCACTCTTTCGGACGAAATCCTTACGGCTCGCTCCTTGGGACTGGACACGTATCTTCCATTGACTGGAAACCCTTCACGGTAAACTGGAGCTTTATTCAGGGCAAGAGAAAAAAAACCGACTGTCCGTTTTCCATTCAATGAGTTCGTTCCGACCAGGGGGTTCAAAAATGTCGTCGAGCTGTCAAAAATCTGTTCGCAACTCCGCCCTCTTTGTGAATTTGATAGACTCGCGTGTTATTATTGACGCTGTAATCCAGTAATTGACCACTCTAGAAAATACCGTAACATACCATAATGCTCTTTGTTTGTCACCCCAACATTTTGCATAAGCATTGTCTTCAGTTTCTCTTGGGAGTTAAAATGGCCCCAAGGGAAACTGAAAACAATGCTTATGCAAAATTTTGGACTGACAAACAAAGAGCATTATGGTATGTTATGGTATTTTCTGGAGTAGTCAATTCTAAAGCATTTATTTTCGCGTTCCTTCCCTGTGAAATGTAGTGTATATAGTGAAATGTAGTATATATAGTGGAGGATCAAAAATGACTGAAAGTGGCAATACGACAAAAAAGCCTGTGCCTGCTCCTCGAAGAGGGAAAAAGCCGAAAGAGCCGAGGGCTTTGGACAAATTGTAGAATGTGCGGCTGTTGGTTCAAAACACAGTGCGGCAATTTTACGAATGGATGGATAAGCTCGGAAAATGCGTTTGTTGCGCCTACCAGAAAAGGGGAAACGTTACCAAAGTGGGCCGACCTACTAAAAAACGAACTTTTCGTTGTCCTCGAGGAAGGAGAATCTTTTTCCACAAGAGCAGTTTGCTCTCCGTGCGGAACAGCGGTTAGAAATTGCCCCGGGAAACTGCACGGCGATGCTTTCGCAAATTAGAGAAGAACTGAACACGCCAACTGACAATGAACAATTATTGCGATTGAAAAGAATGAGTAAATCCCCTCATTCCAAACCACGTCTTCGTGATTTAGCTCTGTAAATTACTATCTGTGAGAATTTCAAATCCTGCCAAAAACGCTAACGAGCTGGGCCCAGCGTGACAAAACATTGCAGGAAAAAGTCACATTCACGGACACAAAGAAAATCGCTTAAAATTATTCAAACCCAGGAGGCACTTTGGAGAAATAAAACAACCTAAAACCCTTAATCGGCAGCAATGAAGAGCTTTATATTTCTAAAGGGGCCAAGAAAGAAAATGCTCTTGCGTCAGAGGGCAAATCATGCCTACCAGAGAAAATCAATATGCGTGTCACGACCTCTCAGTATGAAATATATTTAATAAGCGACCAAAATTCACATTTGCTCAGTCAAAACGTTTTCCTCCAAAGCATAATCTACTCGACAGAGGAAACAATTCATTGGAACAAGCGGCATGTTCGCATGAGGTAAAATCGTGTGTTTCCTACCGATCCCGCTATTTTAGCCAGGCGAGATAACAATGACGGTCGGCCGTTGCACGGAACTTGAAGAACTCTTTGCATGAACAAACATCCGATAAATAAGGCTTTTGTCAAATCCTGTTGGTAGAACACAGAAAACATCCTTTCCCCTGAGTAGCAACTCCAAAGCTTCCCTTTGCTGCGATTTTAAAACAAATCCCAATTCTTGCGAGCAAATCCAGGCGATCAACATCTGTCATTTTACAGCGAAAGCTTTAGCAATTCATCACGGTATGGAACAACGTGAATGACATGTTGAAAACATTACTTGACAGCTTGGTGACAGCTTGCATCGAAATTTAGCCTATGGGAATTGCCCGTGGCTGGGAGAAGCGGGTAATTCGAACGAATATAACGTATGCAAAACGAACACCGCGGCAAAACGTCTACGCATGCGCCAGGTTGAGCATTTCCGGTCTCTTTTTCAGTCACACTTTCCAGTCAAAGTCTCCCGCGCGCTTCATTCTGTGTGCAGCTTGTGGTTCAGTTGTTCTGCTTTATGCTGCGCGTGTTTTTGACTATTTTGTAGTTATTGAAATTGCTTTTATGGATAACCAGGCACAGATCACTGAAACAATTAGTCGATTAGATTCAGAAAAGGTAAGATGATAATAACTCAGTGTGTAATTTTGGCTAGAGCGTCACGTAAACTGATTTTCATTCACGAAAATAAAGCTTTTGACTGTTATTTTTCACTTAACCTGGCTGAAACTAAGACATAAAATTAAAACGTTATCATTGCAAGCTTGTGTATTGTAATTCTAATTTTCAGTTCTTCAGTTTCTCAGTCTACATGTGTTAAAGCCGATTCAAACTTTATTTGGAAAACGACAACACACAATCGCTTTGTAGTTTTGTTTACCAGTGGGTTTTACCGTGTTTTCTAACGAACCTCTTCTGGGTTGATTGCCATGAAACATAAGCTTAATTATACTGTTGAGCCGGTTGGCAGCAAGTTGACAACTCTATTTATTTATTTTTCCATTCTCAGAATCAGAGAGCGAAAGCTGGTTCAGTGGCTTTTAGAAGTCGAACTTTTCATGCCATGTATTTAGCAGCTAGAAGTTTCGTGTTTGCATGAGATGCAGCCGAGCCGCACAGTCTGAAATTATTGAAGTCTTCAACAAAAGAACAACCATGTAAACGAATTAAATAGGTATTTTCTTGAATGAAAGTCATTTATAGGCATGTTTAGTTTCCCGGTGACTGCAGTCATCAATGTCAAAGTTGTTATTAAATCCCGCCTATCTTTTGTTTTGAGTTCTTGTTTTCTCTGATAATAAAACAAATTATTGAACGGACTAAAATTTCCTGGTTTTAGTGTTTTTTATGATAATGATGACGTCTTTATTTTGGTTTCTTTCATAAGTATTGTTATTCTTTTCTTAGTTGTCGCCTTCTCCCAAATTAATTTATGCCAAACCAGTATCATGCAAGAAAGCCAGTAAAAACAAATTCGTCTTGTCGAGCGCTCGCGACCTGCAAACTTCAAACATCATTTTCACCATTGGTGCAAACAGATAAGCATGTGGTGCAAAAGTTTGAGAATAGAAAAATATATAAGCTTTCGAATGAAGTGTTTTTTTTGGCCCCCTTTTTTGTCTGTTTCGCCCTTTTTGCTTTTAAACTTGGCGCGACGGCAAAGTTATGCTTACGCTATTGGTTTATATACTAGACCGGAAATAAAAAGCTGACCGGATATTAAATTTTGTGCTCATGCGCATTGCGTTTTGCCGCGGTGTTTGCAAAACGGACAGTCCGTATTTTTAGCGTCTCTCCCCAGTCTCGCTCTCTGTTTTCAACCTCATTCCAGACCTTTTGTTTGACTGCTCGCGCGTACTTGAATACGCAAAAATACGGACTGTTTTGCAGTCTAGGCCTCAAGGGCAATGCTGCATTAACTGATCTTCATGTGATAGGGCTCTATAAAGTTGCGAACTCTACAGCCATCGACCTCGTTCTTCTCCTTAGGAGATATCTCGCGCAAATTGGCTGAAGCATCTCCTTACCTATCCCTCTTTGGGTAAGCTGAATTCCGTCATTAAAATGAAAATACAAGAAGCAATTCGCTGTAATTCCTTGACCGCCTTCTCAAACAAATGGGTAATCTTCCTTATTTAAATTTGTTGGCTTGCACCACGGCTCTAGCTATAGCTAATCGCTTTGTTAGCTAAACGTCCCCCTTAAACAGTTAAACCATCCACTAAATTCCCCTTTTCCTTTTCTATTAAGAAAAACAAAACAATGTAAGTAGCTGAGCGAAGTCAGGCCTTAATTAATGCTCAGTTATTTCATCTAACTGTCAGGCTTACCCTTTGTCAGATATTTAATGAGGTAATTAGTTAAAACTGTATCTTTTTTCTCAGAAAAACTGTTTCATTAAAATGTGTACTTTTCTGCGCTGTAATAAGGCTTAAAAACACTCATGATAACAATAAAAAAAACAGCAAAAAATAAACGTAAGAATAGGAATTCCACCAAACACACCAGTGACTAGGAGCCACCAAGGAAAGCCGCCTTTGCGTTCTGCATTAGGGTTAAACTCACACAAGTCAATCATCGTTCCATTGACTTGTTTTTCCACTTGGGTACAATAAGTGTCTCTTACGACGGTGACATTGTATCGAGTACGAATCGTAACTGTAAAGTTTTTGTCTTTGATGTCGTCCAATGAAACTGTGTCATTAACGCGATACAATATGGTTACCTTCTCTGGGTTTGTTTTGTAGATCACAGTCGTTTTCATTTCCACGAGATTCTTTTCTATCCTGTCTTTAAAGGATCGTAGCACCGAGGTGTTCTCCGACAAACATAAGTTTCCATCTGAGTTTAGTAAACTGACTCTTTCGGACGAAATTCTTACGGCTCGCCCCTCAGGAATGGACACGTATTTTGCAGAGACTGGAAATCCTTCACGGTAAACTGGAGCTTTAATCAGCGCATGTCTTATTACGAGATAACCAGACGCAGCTCTTGTGAATAGTTTGGTTCGTGATCCACATATCGTTTGAGATTTGATTACTGGAGTACTGAATTTCACTGGTTTTATTGGCGTAGTTTTGGTGATTCTAGATTTCGAAGTTCCCGAACCATTACTACCTGTAACACCATGTAGCAACAGAACAGCAAAAACCAAAAATACGAGGACGACCGTCAAAGTCTTCATGCTGTGGTACCTTGATGAATCATAGATAAAGTTTCGACCAAATTCTAATACGCACTCGCAAAATAAACTGATAACGAATTACACAAACATGCCAATTTATAGACGGCAGATAAGGAAGTTATTTCAGTTACTTATACGTAAATTGCGCCTTGCACTACTTCCTTCCTCTCCTGTTTTCCGATTCTGGTTTATAGCCATTGTGCTTGGTTTCAATGTGCGTGCAAAGAAGGCCCTTTTTTATTGTTAGTTTACGATCCTTTACCAATATTATTTTCCAGCATACCGGGATTCTCACTTCCTATGTAGGTTTGTATGGTTATGCGTTGTTTATATTAGTCTTTGTTCCTTCAGTTGTTCCTTGAGTGGGTAGCAAGGAGGGTGCTAAATGCTCAGAGGAAATCTCAAGCAGTCAGCTGTAGCAGAAAGTTTATTTTCTATTTTCTTGATTATAACTAATCGAGTACCCCGCCAGTGATCTGGGTACGAGAATAGGTTTTGAATTCCGCAATTGGAAAATAACTGCTCTTTTGTGGTTACTACTGATGGTAGAACAACGAGCCTGTTGACGTCACCGCATAAGTATAAACAACGGAGAACGTGTGTGACATACCACATGGTTTTGAAGCAGCGAAGAACGTGTGTGACATATCACATGATTTTCAAGCAACGGAGAACGTATGTGACATATCATATGATTTTGAAACTAAAAACGTGAGTGACATACTGTACCAAGTGATTTTGAAGCGACAGAAAAGCTGTGTGATGTCAAATGGTTTTAAATGGCATATGACAACAGCGACAACAGGGTCAACAGCGACACCAAATGATTTTGAAGCAACTAAAAACGTGTGTGACATACCACATGATTTTGAAGCGACTGAAAACGTGTGTGACACACTAAGGCCATTTATACGAGGAAAAATAAGACGCGTCTTACATAAGACGCGTCTTAAATAAGACGCGAACTTTCCGTATAAACAGCACATTTCGTCTAAAATAAGACGCGGCTTAGCTAAGACGCGTCTTATTAGATAAGACATGCTTGTATAAATGGTACTACTGTGTCACAGACCAAATGATTTTTGTGCGACAGAAAAGGTATGTGATGTCATGTGGTTTTAAGTGACATACCAAATGATTTTGAAGCAACTGAAAACGTGTGTGACATACCAGTAATATGGTTTAGAAGCAACTCAGTGACAACATGATTTGGAAGCAACAGAAAAGGTGTGTGATGTGGTATGGTTTTAAGTGACATACCAAATGATTTTGAATCAACTGAAAACGTGTGTGACATACCACGGACATGGTTTTCAAGGAACTTAAAACGTGTTTGACATATACCACATAATTTTGAAGCAACTGAAAATGTGTGTGATATACCAAATGATGAAGCGACAGAAAAGGTCAGTGTGATGTCATTTAAAAATGACATAACAAATAATTTTGAAGCAACTGAAAACAAAACTAGTGCGCCGAACACATGGTTAACATAAAATCTATAAAGGAAACAGAAAGAAAGCAAACAACAAAAACTGTGAGAAAAAGATAAGCAAACGTCTTTAGTAAACGCAAGCTCGCCAATGTTTTATCTTAAGTAAACGAGCGAGGCACAGAATAAATACCAGTTCCGGCGAGAGATCGAGGCCAAATGTGCCAGCCAGCTATAGTCCTAGATGGCGGGCGTCCGAAACGGGAAATCGTATGGCATCCAGAATGATACCCAGCTGGGGACACTGTAGATCTCTCGGAAAAAAAACGACTCGAATTCATAGCGTTCTCCCGCTGGTTACCTCCTAACTTGGACCGCGGATGCAGGTTGTGATGGGAAAGGAGTAGACAAAGGGAAAGATAGAAACTTTCCGCCTTCCCATCAAACCCTGCAAGCTTTGACCAATGGCGAGTCCGCTTGTATTATGTATCCAAAGTATCCGTTTTGTTTTAGATAGGATCACTGAGAAAGTGAGCAGCACTGTGCAAATTGTGTCATTAACTGCGATGATCTTCCTTACATTTGTTTCTTTATTCCGCTGTTCAAATATATGAAATTTATATACTCATTTTCCTTTTTGATCTACGAACCAATCCTCTCACCAGTTCCCAGATGGCCACTTGCTAGCTGAATTGTTTAGATCGCTGCACCGGCGCGGTATCGCAGAGATCGGGGTTAGAATCTCAGCACACCCCAGGCCTTCCTTTCACAACTGCATCAAAGTTGCATAAGTTGCTTTTTAATTAACCCCGATGATCTTGTTTGCGATAAAGTCTTCATTCTGCGACTCAAATATATAAAATTCATTTCAGAGTCATTTCATTCTGCAATTTCTAGCTGTAAAACTTATGTATTCTTGTTTACACTTTTTGTTTAATGTCGTAGACGTCCTCTTGTGTTTTACAAATAAACACCCAACTCCTCAATTCAAGCAAAGTATTTCAGCGTCTATTCCGGGATATACAGAATGCAAAGGTGTGGCCGGATCTACGAAAAAGGAGCAGACGGCGTATGTGATATACATTCGCATGGCGAGAGAGAGACCGAACCTTTGAGGTCGAGGGTTTTTGCTGACTTTAAAGCGTCGCACCCCAAATGTTTGCTACTTACTACTTCTAGGTTTCACGCAAAGACTGATTGCGAAGGAACATCACCCACTCGCAGCCACGTACGAGAGCGGTCCGCGAACAAATCGCCCTCTCTTATCTATTTTTGTTTGCGAGCTTGACAATCTCTGAAGGGAAAACTGATAAAAGGCCTGTGAACAGACTTAATAGGCCATGAATGTTTATAAACTGTTTCAAGTCTACCACTATTGGCTATGTGTTAAATTATTGTCTGTTTTTGAGATACAGTGATGAATATGTTTTTTTTCTTTTGATAAAAAATCCGGCCTTGAGTGCACCTCTTGCCTCTTGACCAGCTTCATAGGGTCTGAGCTTTTTAACAAACTAAAGACAAACTGAGACGCTGTTGAGAGAAAGTTTAAACCAGTCCTTTAATGTAATGTCCTGTAATGTAAAGATGACGTCAACTCCTCACGTCGCAGGGATGTCAAACGGTCCCTTCTCTACAATGAAGATCAATATACGACGTAAGAGTTACTTCCTTCCACTATATCCAAACCAATATCTTGGGAAATAATGCAGACGATGACTTTTTGTTTTTTTAGCAAGCTAGATTCAAACGATCTTATGCCTCTCGCTAATCAAACTGCAGTGGGTTAAAAAACTCAAAAACAAAGAAAATTATAATACCTGGGAGCAAGGGATGGCGCAGTGGTGAGGGCGCTCGCCTCACACGAATGTGGCCCGGGTTCAAATCCCAGCGTTGACGCCATATGTGGGTTGAGTTTGTTGTCGGTTCTCTCATTTGCTCCGAGAGGTTTTTCTCCGGGTAATCCGGTTTTCCCCTCCAAATCATTATTATTATTATTATTATTATTATTATAACTATTATTATTATTATTATTATTATCATATAGACTTGTTTATTTGTGGGGGAGGTGAAATACTTTCTCGAGAAGGCACCACACAAGGAGATCCGCTAGCGATGCCATGGTACGCACTTAATACATCCATAATGATACAGAATTTGAGGGATCATTGCCCATTGGTTAAACAGGTGTGGCTTGCAGACGACTCAGCTGGAGGAGGGAGTATAGTGCAGTTTTACAACTGGTACAGGCAATTGAGTAAGGAAGGTCAAAAGTCTGGTTACCTTGTGAATGGGACAAAGAGCTGGCTTATTGTGAAGTCAAGGGAACTCGCGGAGGAAGCAAAGAGGGTGTTTGGAGAGGAAGTCAACATAACGACTGAAGGTCAGCGCCACCTGGGAGCAGTTATTGCGTCGCAAGAATACAAAGATCAGTATTGTGAGGAGAAGGTTCGTGCATGGAAAGAGGAAATCGAACGTCTCTCTGAAATAGCGAAGAGCCAGCCCCATGCGGCGTATATTGCTTTCACAAAAGGCTACAAGTCGAAGTTCACCTACTTCATGCGCACGATTGAATCGTTTGAAGTTTATGTCGATCCAATCCAGGAAGTGATTGAAGATTTACTACTCCCAACTTTGTTCGGTCAATCAGAGCCTCTCCCTAACGAGGTGCGCTGACTTGCTACCCTAGCAACGGGTCAAGGGGGTCTAGGCATTCCTGATCTGAAATCCGAGGCACCGCAGCAGTTTGCTGCCTCGAGACTAATAACCACCGCGCACGTAGATTCTATTACTTCACAGAGTTCCATCATGGTGCCAGCAGAAAGATCTACGGAGGAGCTAAAGAGGCATCAACAATCACTTAAGAGAGCAAGTGCCAAGGAGAAAATGGATAGCATTGATTCAAGCCTCTCCCCAGGCCTGCTGCGTCTGGTTAATCAATCGAGGGACAAGGGCGCAAGTTCTTGGCTGAATGCGATGCCTCTCGCAGACAAAGGTTTAGCCCTCAACAAGCAAGAGTTCAGAGACTCACTACGCTTGCGTTATGACTTGCCCTTAGTCGATTTACCAAGTCATTGCATATGTGGGGATAAATTCACCGTTAGTCACGCCCTCTCTTGTAAAAAGGGGGGTTTGTAGCGCAGAGACATGACGCCGTACGGAACTTGCTAACGACATTCATCGACAAGATCTGCAATAATGTCGAAATCGAACCGCGCCTTCAACCCCTGGACAACGAGCGATTTCATTTGAGGAGCGCTGTTACAAGTTCTAAGGCAAGGTTGGACATCAAAGCGGGAGGTTTCTGGGCAAGAGGAGTTACGGTATTTTTTGATGTTAGAGTTACGCACGTCAACTCCAAGTGTTACCAGAGCAAGCCAACATCGGAAGTGTTTAAAGAGCAAGAAGAAGAGAAGAAGCGCAAGTACCAGCAGCGGGTGTTAGATGTAGAAATGGATTCGTTTACGCCTTTAGTGTTTGGAACCAATGGCGAAATGGGAAACGAGTGTCAGCGGTTCTTAAAGCATCTCGCAGACAAGATAGCTCAGAAAGACACCGAGCCTTATCATGTTGTAATCACTTGGCTCAGGACACAGATCTCGTTTGAACTCTTAAGATCGGTACATGCATGCGTCAAATACGTGTCTATATGCTTTTATACTTAGGGCTTTTTATGGACACTGGTTTAGCCGTCATTAGTATATTTCGATTGTATGATCTTAATATCTCTGCATAATGGAATTCTTTATTTTACTGGGAACTAAACCACTCGTAGATTCCATACGCCACTTCATCCGGGACCCGAGTGGCGTATTTTCCGTATGTCACCTTTGTGAGTGTCGTATCGTTCAATGACGTCACGATTCCCACCTTTTGCTTTTGTTGAATTGGTTTCTCCATATAATAAAAAGAACATTACACGTTGGCTCAAAGATATGAATTTTATGTTCTCGTGGCAAGAACAATATCTCTCTCGTTCGCTTCGGTCACTCGTGAGATATTGTTCTTGCCACTCGAACATAAAATTCATATCTTCTCGCCACCGTGTAATATCCTCTATATATAGTTTCTGTTGGATCTCCTCGCCACTTCTTTTTCTACTTTCCCTGTATTATTTGTAATTTCTATTATTGTGTGGCAAATAATATAAAATACAATACATACAATGCAATACTTTATTCAGGAGATAAAAACTAAACTTACAAAATATCTCTCGAAAGGGGATATCTAGAGGTCAACCCTATATAAAAAATTCCCCAAAATAAAAGATGAAGAGGTAAAATCTGGAATCAAAAACATGATATACAGGAAAGGAAAATCTAAAACCTGACTTCAGTTCCAACAGATTCTTTAGTATTACATTGGTTACTGGTTTGGAAGTCTGGTTACCTCATAAAGCCAGGCTACTAACAGACTGAGAGCCGTTTAGATCTTGCCGTCGTTGCTTGGATTCTATTAGAAACATCAAAACGTTCTGTTGTCAACGTCGCATCTAGGCACGGGGCCTCATGGGAAGGTAAGAAGGAAAAATAGCATTCTTCCCTTCCCATGAGGCTCTGTGCGCGCCTCAACCTAATCCCCAATCTTCTCTCACCACAAAAAACACTTAAATAGCGACTGGGTACGAGTCTGCGACAAACATAGGTTTCCATCTGAGTTTAGTAAACTCACTATTTCGGACGAAATTCTTAACGCTAAACACGCTGAACACTCTTTAAATCGCAAGCAGTCAGATGCACAGATCTAGATGACATGAAAATCCAATCTGGGCAAAGTGATACAATACTTACTCCAGAAGAAAATCTTGTTGACAAAATTTCTCGGAAATTTATTTTAATTTCTATTCTGTTGTTTTTAACTTATCAGACTTTAGATAGTACCCAGCCAGAGAAGTCTGGGTAAGAGAATAGCTTTTTAAATTCCCCAACTGGAAAATAACTGCTCTTTTGTGGTTTGCTACTGATGGTAGATCTTAGACGGTGTTGATATCACTCGGTTTTGAAGGGACAGAGAACGTGTGTGACATACCACATGGTTTTTAAACAACTGAAAACGTGTGTGACATACAACATGGTTTTCCCAGGCAACGGAGAACCTGTGTGACATATATACTACATGATTTTAAAGCAGTGGAAAACGTGTGTGATTTCACGTGGTTTTAACGTAAAAATTAGCCAAGTACCCACTTGTGTTGAAATGAGACATATCATCAAGCCTGCCAGATAAATTTCTCTGACATGGTAACATTTCACCGTTCAACTTCCTGTATATTTTTCAAAAATGATGACGGACACTAGCGAATACCAAACTGTAAATTGTGATATGATTTGCTAGAGGAATGATGGTCGATCTAATGAGACAAATAATCTTATGTAGCTTGTGACACTTGCTACTACATAGAAAAGAACTTTTACTATAAAGGAAACTGAAATGAAAGCGAACATCAAAAACTGTCAGAAAAAAAGGAGTCATTAGTAAAAACACTTGCCAATGTTATTACTCTTAACTGAACGAATTAGTAAACGACGGAAGCTCATAATAGATAACAGTTCCCGGGAGAGAAAAAAGAACGCATGAAATCGAGGCCAAAAGTACCAGCCAGCCAGTCCAGAGAGTCCAATATGGTGTTTAACCCTGTAAACCGGTAAAACATATGACATCTAGAGCGATGCCCGCGGAGCACTGTAGAACCCGCCGGAAAAAAGACGACTCGAATTGTAACCTACGCAATAGTTGTGTGATTGTATTGTTGAGTTACCGCTGGCTATTCTTCCCAGTCGTCTTCATATCGTGCATGGTGGAAGCAGGGTATTATGGGCAGGGACAAGACAGTAACTTTAAACCTTCCAATCGGACCTGCGCAATATTAAACAAATTTTATTTTAAAAGGGCCTCAAGGGCAATGCTGCATTAACTGATCTTCATGTGACAGGGCTCTATAAAGTTGCAAACTCTACAGCCATCGACCTCGTTCTTCTCCTTAGGAGATATCTCGTGCAAATTAGCTGAAGCATCTCCTTACCTATCCCTCTTTGGGTAAGCTGAATTCCGTTATTGAAATCGAAATACAAGTAGCACTTCGCTGTAATTCATGCTGTAATTCCTCGACCGCCTTCTCAAACAAATGGGAAATCTTCCTTATTTAAATTTGTTGGCTTGCACCACGGCTCTAGCAAGAGTTAATCGCTTTGTTAGCTAAACGTCTTCCTTAAACAGTTAAACCATCCACCAAATTCCCATTTTCCTTTTTTATTAAGAAAAACAAAACAATGTAAGTAGCTAAGCGAAGTCAGGCCTTAGTTAATGCTCAGTTATTTCATCTAACTGTCAGGCTTACCCTTTGTCAGATATTTAATGAGATAATTACTTAAAACTGTATCTTTTTTCTCAGAAAAACTGTTTCATTAAAATGTGTACTTTTCTGTGCTGTAATAAGGCTTAAAAACACTCATGATAACAAACCAAAAAACAGCTAAAAATAAGCATAAAAAAAGGAATTCCACCAAACACAGCTAAGACTATGAGCCCCCAAGGTAAGCGGGCTTTGTTTTCTGCATTAGGATTAAACTCGCACAAGTCAATCATCGTTCCATTGACTTGTTTTTCCACTTGGGTACAATCAGTGTCTCTTACGACGGTGACATTGTATCGAGTACGAATCGTAACTGTAAAGGTTTTGTCTTTGATGTCGTCCAATGAAACTGTGTCATTAACGCCATACAATATGGTTACCTTCTCTGGGTTTGTCTTGTAGATCACAGTCGCTTTCAGTTCCACGAGATTCTTTTCTATCCCGTCTTTAAAGGATCGTGGCACCGAGGAGTTCTCCGACAAACATAAGTTTCCATCTGAGTTTAGTAAACTGACTCTTTCGGACGAAATTCTTACGGCTCGCTCCTCAGGAGTGGACACGTATTTTGCAGAGACTGGAAATCCTTCACGGTAAACTGGAGCTTTATTTAGGGCATACTTCATTACGAGATAACCAGACGCAACTCTTGTGAAGAGTTTGGTTCGTGATCCACGTATCGTTTGAGATTTGATTACTGGAGTACGGAATTTCACTGGTTTTATTGGCGTAGTTTTGGTGATTCCAGATTTTGAAGTTCCCGAACCATTACCACCAGTAACGTCATGTAGCAACAGAACAGCAAAAACCAGAATAACGAGAACAACTGTCAAAGTCTTCATGCGGTGGTAACGTAATGGATCATAGATAAAGTTTCGACCAAAGTCTCATACGCACTCGCAAAATAAACTGATCGCGAATTACTCAAACATGCAATTTATAGGCAGTGGATAAGGAAAATATTTCTGTAACTGATACGTAAATTTACAGGAAATTTCCTTGCATAGCCTCCCACGCAGACGTTCTTAAGGGTTCGTCACGCATTCCTGCACCGCTAATGTCTGCTGATTTGAGCGTTAGTGGGACAGGAACGCGTGACGAATCCCTAAGAACGTCTGCGTGGGAGGCTACCCCCTGTACTAGTTCCTTCCTCTCCGGTTTTCCGATTCAGTAACCATCGTATTTGGTTTCAATATGCCTGCAAAAATCCAGGGCCCTTTCTTAGTGTTAGTTTACGATCCTTTTCAAATATTATTTTCCAGCATATCGGGAATCTCACTTCCGATGTATGTTTGTTTGTATGGTTATGCTTTGTTTATATTTGTCTTTGTTCCGCTTTGTTCCTTGAGTGTGCAACCTCGTTCCCAGGGTTCTCTCCTTCTCGTCCCTACGGAGACGGGTAGGAGAGAGAACCTTGGAACGAGGTTGCCCCTAAACGTTCTTTAAATCGCACGCAGTTATTAGCAAAGATGGGATCAAAATCTTTTTCAAATTGATCCTTACTTAAAAAGAAAAGTTTGTCGACGATATTTCTCGGGAATTTATTTTCTACTCTCTTGCTTTTAACTAATAGAGTACCCCGCCAGTGATCGGGGTACGAGAAAAGGTCTTTTCAGCAGTCCATCTTGGTTTGTTATAATTTCGCAACTGGAAAATAACTGCTCTTTTGTGGTTACTACTGATGGTAGAACAACGAGCGTGCTGATGTCACCGCATGGTTTATAAAGAACGGAGAACGTGCGTGAGTACCCAGTTTTGAAGCAACGGAGAACGTGTGTGACATACAAAATGGTTTTGAAGGGACTGAAAACGTGTGTGACATACCGCATGATTTTGAAGCAACTGAAAACGTGTGTTACATACCAAACAAGAATCGTCAAAATACGTTTTTAACTGGGCTGCCAATTTTCCTGGGGGAGGTAGCTGCACACTTAGGCCACCAGGCTTGTCGCTGTAACAAAGCAAATTAAATTCAAGTTTTGTTTTTGTCCGATATTGCGTTATAAAGCCTTTCTAACTGTCCTCGTGATCATTGGCATTGGTTATTGAACCAACACTCAACGGTTACTCTGTACTGTGATAAAGTTCCGAGTGGTAAAGACGTGATCCAGATTTCAAGTTCATTCCCTTTCATCACAAACTTCTATTTGTTTGTAAATGTAAAAACATTAACTGACTTCAGCACGTTCAAGTTGCCAGGGTGGCACCTCTTCAACACCTAAAATCACCAAAACTACACCAACAAAATAAAAGCGGTCAAGTTCCATACTTCGGCAATCAATTCTCAAGCAAAACGCGGTTCACGAACCAAACTCTTCACTAAAGGTCCCAAAGCCGCAGCTGGTTATCTTGTGACGAAATATTCACTTAGGGAAAGCTCCGGTCTACTATGAAGAGTTTTCACTGGCTATAGATAAAACTTCTCAATACCTCGGACCCTGAAAGACGGAATTGAAAAGAATCTATTGAACTTAACACGACTGTAATCAAAAAGACAAACCCAGAGAACGTAATCAGACTGTACGGCGTTGATAACACAGTTTCACTGCGGAAAACATCAAAGACAAGAACTTCACAGTTACGACTCGAATTCGTGCCCGGTATAATGTCACAGTCAAAGTAGAAAACGCAGACTGTACCCAATTGCAAACCAAAGGCAATGGAACAATGATTGAGGTGTTTGAGTTAAACCCCGATGTAGGAAATTAAAACTAACATCAATTATACTCTTATCTTAACTTTATTCTAAGTGTTTTTATTATCATTCCTACTATTGTTGTCCTCATATATATACGTAAGAAACGCTTCCAGCGCATCTAAGACTGTGATTTTTTATTTGGCTCAAAGCTAGTTCTGTAGTGTTTTAACTCAGATGTTTGCATTGGCTGACTATGGCAATTTATAAAGAAACAGGCTAAGATTTGAAATGATCTCGGTCGTGGATTTTCCCAATATAACAAACAATTTAGCATTGAGCCACTATTAGATTGTATTGCACATGCATAGCTCTCACTGACTTATATGATTTAGAACCCAGATATTATCCTTTTATCTCGCTTCGAATAACGCAATTTTGACCTCAAGTTAACAAACCTGCGGTTAAGAAATTTAGCCGCCTGTAAGTCCTAACACGAGGTTAGTTTAACACGTCTTTTATTTGAACAACCCAACCGGATCCACGTCATGATCAAAATAAAACCGTTGCCATATTAGGCTTTCTTAGAATTTGCCTCCGAGCAAGCTTGCACCTTGCTCGCAGGCTACCTTCGCCTTTTCCACTCCTGTGTCCCCTCCTCCTTCTCCACGGTGGTTTTCTTCAAGTTTTTTGACGTTTTTCATAATCATTGATGGCTGTGAAGAAAGTAGAAATCAAACCGGCCTCCAAATATTTTTCCTGACTGGAATAATAACTATTAGCCATGATATACTAAAACAGTGGATAATGTCTTTCGCGCGCTCTGATTGGCTAATCAATCAGTGAATATCATGCACTATTCACTGATTCACCTCCAGTTCCTCCGAGCGAGCGACGCCAAACTCGTGTAAGTTGCGAGCAAAATGCCTTTCCCGGTGTGCTGCCTTAACAAACAAAGAAATTTGACAACTAATCAAGCAACTGTTCCCGAAATACACGAAGAAGATGACGAAGTTTGGTTTGGAAGTTTTAACAGGTAAAGCTTTGTCTTTTTGACTTGAATAGTTATCGATAAAACCGGTGAAAAAGTTTTTTGTTCACAAATGCAAATTAAGCTTAAGTCTTGCATTACTTTATTTAGTTGACTTGTTCATAAGGGACCAGTCATAATTTAAGTTGGAGGGGGGGGGGGGGGGTGGAGGAGAAATTGGGGGGCCTTCAATTTTTTTTGGATGGATTATGGGGGGCCTTAAAATGCCAAAAGATGACCTTGGGGGGTCTTCAAGTTTCTTTTAAGTAGCGTCCCTACTGAGCAGCATGATGTTTGAGTATTAAAGGACCTGATTTTGATTCAGTTTTACACAAAGTCCTATATTGTGTAATACTAAAACAATTTAATCAGCATTTTTACAAATAGATTTAATGCTCAAATAGTAGGTGCATCAACACAACATCCATTATTGTGTTACACTGAAACAATTTCATCGGAATTTTAACAAATGAGTACATGCATAAAGTCATGTTATGCAATCTCACTATCCGAATCATTATTTGTAGATGAGGTTGATGCGGACTCACTGTCTGTGTCACCGTCAAGTTTTTCGCTATTAGAGCATGTACTGCTCATATAAAAAGCAGTAAGCTTTGGCTGATTATCTTCTTTCTTCCTTGAAGCGGTCCTGTCGGCCTCTCACCTTTAATTTCGATGGCTTGTCTTATCTCAATTATAACACAATCACTGATATATCCTTGCTCTATAAGCTGTTTGAGAGGCTCTAGGTGAAATCGTTTTCTCAGTTTAGTGTGAAGTGCTACTCTGTTGTTCGGTTGGCACATTCGGAAGTGACAGTGAGTAAGAACGGTAAAGTAAAGAAAATGTTATTTGTTATTACCATTTGGGTATTATGTATAAGAAAGGGAGGCCCTTAAATCTTTTAACATGATTGAAGGGGGGGTACCTAAAAAACATGGGTGCAATTAGTGGGGGTCTGGAAAAAATTTGGAATGAAAAACAATTTCTCCTCCACTTCCCCCTCCAACTTAAATTATGACTGGTCCCTAAATAAACTTAAAACTAAATTTAATAATCTTTTTTTTATAGAATTATGACAATTTTGAAATATCACTCGTGGTATTTATGCCAAATATCACTACAAATCATGCTATTACCTATACAAAGTTTAACAGTAAAAGGAGAATTTTTAAAATGTTCATGTGCAAAATGTATATCGTGCCTTCGTACAATCGCACGCGGTCCGACAAGTCTTTTATGGCACTCATCGCAGGTCACGATTAAAACTCGTGTTGCTAAATCTGTTTATTTGTCAGCTGGGGACACGCTTTGGTGGTCGTTGCCGTTGTGGAGAGATGGCCGTTTTTAAGGTCGTTTTTTTGGTCCGAAAGTTCACTCGTTTAAACTGGGGAATTACAGTGTGTCAGTTAGTTTATACAACTGATTGATGTATGTGCTGTGTCAGTACTCTTTAGCATTAAAGTAAAAAAATATATAAATCACGACATAAATTGTCGATAAATTGTAAAACAAAACACCTAAAATAACAAGTGCAAAAAGCCCAACAACTGAATAAAATATTATACGCCCAACAGTAAATCAATCATCGTTCCCTTGACTTGTTTTTCCCCTTGGGTACTATGGTCGGCCATTTGTTTCAAAATAATGAGACGATATACGTGCGGTTTTTTCCCACGTATACTTGTAAGCATTCCTACTACACGATATACGTACGTTTTTTTGCCAATGCCAAAATTTTCTCTTTTTCAACCCATAGCTTATCAGGCTTCCGGTGTGTGCAAAACGCGAGACGATAATAACAAGCGACGCGTGACACCAACAGTGAAATGAGAGCCAAACCACATGCATGGCGTTAAGTTTTTCTGGGTTGGACAGAAAATAGTTGTTCTTATGCCATTTAAGGGCAGAGTTTCCTTCCTTTTCCACATTAGTACACATAATGGACATACCGCTGCCAACTATATACATCTGATGGTCATCAGCATACATATTTAAATTTGCAATCTCATTTATGTGATACGATAGATCATTTTGATACAAGTTCCACAGTGTTGGACCAAAGGAGGATCCTTGAGGGCACCCCCGTTTCATCACATTCCAGTCACTAGTAGCCTTGCCAACTTTCACCCTGTCGAGCCGGTCTATGGTAATAATAACGTCGTGGTTTGCTATCGCCGCTCGCTCGCGCGTTCTCGCGAGACTCGTCGTTTCTCTCGCCCAAATAGGAGAGCTTGCTCGCAGGCTAAATCAACAACAGTCAAAGCGTCGGCTTGAACATAGTTTTCGCATCGTAAAACAACTTTCATTTCACTTTGCATCGGAAATTCTCAAAAAATGTCTAAATATCCCAAAACATTTCTAAATATTTCAAAAAATCCTTTACATATCTCGAAATAATTTAATACAAAGAAAATAGCGAGGAAAAGATGGAAAACAGCCAAAAAAAGCTATAAATTGTTCTAAATACTATGTCCCAAAATTTTCTAAATATCTTAATATTTTCTAAAATTTTCTAAATATCTCAAAAAATATCCGGATATTTGTGTCAAGGCCTATAATGTAATCTCGAAATATCATCTAATAGGTCAATGTATTTCTCGGTAGAATTTGCTGAAAACATATTTCCACATCTTTTCTTTAATTTCATTGCTCGATTGCATCTTTCAATAACACGCGACGTCTCCTCGTTATCGGTAGAGTAGAGCTCAACTAAAGCTTGAACGTGTTTATTGTAAAATCTTTTCCCTTTGTCAACCCATAGCTTATCAGGCTTCCGGTGTGTGCAAAACGCGAGACGACTGACTAACAACCGGCGCGTGACACCAACAGTGAAATGAGAGCCAAACCACATAAAGCATTATGAAATCAACAACGGTCAAAGCGTCGGCTTGAACATAGTTTTCGCATCGTAAAACAACTTCCATTTTACTTTGCACCGGAAATTCTCAAAAAAAAGTCTAAATATCCCAAAACATTTTCTAAATATTTCAAAAAATGCTTTACATATCTCGAAATATTTTGTATTTTCGTTTTAAAAACAAGCCGATTTTGAATCCCTATATGGGCAAAATTTTCCCCAGCGGGAGCTGACGCGTATGTCAGACATACGGTCTCCACTATTGTTATGGAAATAAAGCAACTTTCAAAACAACATGGATGCAAAGTTTAATGTTTTCACACTAATGGGTTAAACAGTTCGCATGTCTATCATGCGTATGACGACTTTGACTATGACAGAGTAACAATCCTTCCTATTTAATTTAATACAAAGAAAATAACGAGGAAAAAATGGAAAACAGCCAAAAAAGCTATAAATTGTTCTACATGCTGTATCCTAAAATTTTCTCCAAAAATATCCGGATAATTGTGCCAAGGCCTATATTGTAATCTCGAACCATTCCATCTAATACGTCAATGTATTTCTGAGTAGAATTTGCTGAAAAAATATCTAAAAACAAGCCGATTTTGAATCCCTTAGGCCAACATTTTCCCCAGCGGGAGCTGACGCGTATGTCAGAGATTGTCTACACTACAGTAAAAACCCACGAGTAAAAACCTACATTTTCCAGGGTTAGCCTAAACAGGTTCTTACATAAATGGTGGTTAACATAAATTTAGGCCATCTAGGTTCTTAATAGGCTTAATGTCTTGCAAAAAATTATGTCGTTGCTAAGAAGATTTTAGTGATGACCCTTAAATTTGCATACCTAATGATTGCTTATATTTTAATATGACCATAATAGAGATCTATTCTCACATAACTTTTAAGAAACGGTCCAGATAAGAACGATAGCAACAACGGCAACGAACAAGTTGGAATGCAAAAAAGGTGCTAACTTTTCTATTGTCAGTACTTACTTCTGATTGGCTTAAGAAGCAAAAGTTAACAAAACTTCATAAAGCAGTACATATATTCATCCTTACTTTCAAACAATCTTCTCAAACTCATTAATAATTCATTAAGAAAATACAAAGGAAATTAATGTTTAATGAGTGTTTGGAAATCGGATGAAACACTGCTTCATAATTTCTCCTTCAAAAATGATTTTGTTTGAGAAGAAATATCAAACATTCGACACAGTGTTTCATCACCAGATGAAACACCTCGAAGTTCGTCAAAAATACTCCGCTGCGCGTCGTATTTTCAACTCTCTTCTCGGTGTTTCATCTGGTGATGAAACACTGCATCTCATGTTTGATATATTACTTCCATACAACAAAATCTGGTCTCAGTTTGAATAACAAAGAAATCCTATGTGGGGAACATGTAAAATTGTAAACTTTTCTTGGCTATTGTTTTCAACTCTTGTGATTGGTCAGAATCTTTTAACAAAAAAAAACACCCTTTCAAAGTGGAGTGTAAATGCATTTTATTGCGTAAACGGCCTTCAGGTAGGTTTATGCATTCTCTGTGTAAAAATGAGAACATTCCTACGTGGGAAAGCACCGTTGCCGCATAACAAAAGAAATTGCTATCGACCTTACGCGGATCATTACTTAATTTCTTGAGTCACAACAACTTTATATACATGATTGTGCTGTAAAACACAATAAATGATTTAAGTGATTTTTGAAAAGAGGTTCTTATATAGAGGGGGTCTAAATTGCAAATTTTAGCTTAACAGGTTCTTAAATCTTAATCGAGGCAGTTTTTGCCGTATTATTATGAAAATAAAGCAACTTTCAAAACAACATGGATGCAAATTTTAATGTTTTCTCACTAATGGGTTAAACAGTTTGACAACTTGGCTAAGACAGAGTACCAATTCTTCCTATTTAATTTGATACCAAGAAAATAGCGAGGAAAAAATGGAAAACAGCCAAAAAAGCTATAAATTGTTCTACATGCTGTATCCTAAAATTTTCTCCAAAAATATCCGGATAATTGTGCCAAGGCCTATATTGTAATCTCGAACCATTCCATCTAATACGTCAATGTATTTGAAAAGCTGGAAAACGGCCAAAAAAAGCTATAAATTGTTCTAAACACCGTATCCCAAAATTTTCTAAATATCTTGGTATTTTCTAAAATTTTCTAAATATCTCAAAGAATATCCGAATATTTTTATCAAGGCCTATATTGTAATCTCGAACCATATCATCTAATACGTCAATGTATTTCTGCGTTCTGGGCGAAATCGCTGCGGGGGCAAAAAATGACGTAACCAAGAGACAAGAAATGTTGAAAGTGCAAATGTTATAGGTGTCCAAGTAACTTTGTTAATGAAGGTCGTGAGCTTAAGACGCCAGTGTATCAAGTGTAGAAATAACGCTCGTGATAAATACGAATGTAAGCATTTTAGGGTAAAATACGAATGTAAAGAGTGTGGCACTGTTGTATCATGTGTAAACCATGCGGCGGCAAGGCTTGGTGTGAGCATGGAAATCTAAAATGGAAGCGTGAAGTGTGTAAGGCAGAAAAAGAGAAAAATACCAACTCACCCTGACAACCAGCCTTACTAAAAATAGGTTTTGTGTTGACATTGAACTATTCAAATCACTAGGGATGTTTGGTATGCATTGACGTCACACCAGTATAAAGGATTGTGCGCTTGCGAAACTAAACCATAACTGGCATGAACAACAATGCAGACACCAGACCAAATATAATCACCCGCAGCCAAGCTCAAGACGAACCGACCCAACCTGCGGAGACAACCACAGCTTTCATTCGAACAATTCTCCAACATGACTCATTACCAACGACTCTTTTGAAGGGTTCTTGCTACCTTTTGGGCGGCTACATCGTATATAAAACAATCAATTACGCCACTGATACGAGTATACCACTAGACGACAGAGAGCGAACAGTGAAAATGTTGGGCTCGCTCCTTGGAATTATACCGAAGTTACTGTGGTGATCTCAGCCCAATCAGCAAGACCAGTACCACCTCAAAAACCAGTGGAATCAGTTGCAGAGATTCTTCAAAACATCATAAGCAACAAGAAACCTGAACGTGAAATGCTGCTGAAAGAGTGGAAAAAGCGTAACGTCAAGCGTTACATAACTATTATAAATTATAAACAGTTATCCTTCTCCTTCGGGAGTCGTAAACGTCCGCTTTTCATAAGCTAGGCGTTCTGATGAGGCTTGATATCAGCCGAAACGACTCATGTCAAATAAATTCCTCTGACGACCCTTACAAATCAATAACAAGCTATAAGCTCATTTTTATCAATCCATGAATTTAACTCGTCAGCTGGGTGCCCTTTCCATTTCACAACAACTTTAAATTTATTACCCTTGCTTTTGGAGCTCCTATTCATAAAACGTGCCTTGAATATCTTTGCCGTTATAATCTTATATAAGTAGGCGGTGTTTGGTATGTTGTTGTTTTGAAGTTGTAAATACTTCCTCTGTCCACCGCGGAGTATATCCTTTCTCAAAAGCCTTTTTCTTCTTTGCAATTATTACTCTATCACCAACATTGAACTTAAAACGAGTAGCCGAGCAAAGCCCAAATTACCAAATAGATTTTCATAAACAATAGCCTCGTTCTTTTTAACACTACCCTCCGTAAGGATCATCTTAATAGATGAATAGACTTTGTTGACACAAATATCGCGTAAAATCGTCTAACTATTTCTCCGGGAATTCTCAAAAATGTCTAAATATCCCAAAACATTTTCCAAATATCTCAAAAAATCCTTTAAATATCTCGAAATATTTTGTATTTTTGTTTTAAAAACAAGCCGATTTTGAATGACCTTAGGCCAAAATTTTCCCCAGCGGGAGCTGAAGAGTATGTCAGACATACACTATTATTATGGAAATAAAGCAACTTTAAAACAACATGGATGCAAAGTTTAATGTTTTCTCACTAATGGGTTAAACAGTTCGCATGACTATCATGCGTATGACGACTATGACTATGACAGAGAATGACAGAGTAACAATCCTTCCTAATTAATTTAATACAAAGAAAATAGAGAGGAAAAGCTGGAAAACAGCCAAAAAAAGCTATAAATTGTTCTAAATACCGTATCCCAAAATTTTCTAAATATCTTGCAGTAAAAACTACTTTTTCCTTACTCCCGGCTATTTTCTTCGAGTTCCCCGGCGATAACTGGAACCTTTTTCGATTTCCCTTGAAGGTTCGAGTTATCGGGAGTCGACTGTATAACATAATTATGTATGTTCATCATTTGCCAAAATTCATCTCCGGAATGTTTACTTTCACATTCAGTAGATCCTATAAAAAGCCGATTCAAACGCAGAACGTGTTGCACAACCACATTCATGGTAAAAAAATTATGCTTTCAACCATGAATGTGGTCAAATTCACAGGAAAATGATTTTGAGTTAAAGGAGTTGTAGTATTTTTGTATAAAAGTGACGGAACCAAGAGATAAGAAATGTTCAAAGTGTAAATGTTATAGGTGTCCAAGTGACTTTCTCAATGAAGGTCGTGAGCTTAAGACGTCAGTGTATCAAGTGTAGAAATAACGCTCGTGATAAATACGAATGTAAACATTTTAGGGTAAAATACGAATGTAAAGAGTGTGGTACTGTTGTATCATGTGTAAACCATGCGGCGGCAAGGCTTGGTGCAAGCATGGAAATCTAAAATGGAAGTGCGAAGTGTGTAAGGCAGAAAAAGAGAAAAATACCAACTCACCCTGACAACCAGCCTTACTAAAAATAGGTTTTGTGTTGACATTGAGCTATTCAAATCACTAGGGATGTTTGGTATGCATTGACGTCACACCAGTATAAAGAATTGTGCGCTTGCGAAACTAGACCATAACTAGTATGAACAACAATGACACAAGACCAAATATAATCACCCGCAACCAAGCTCAAGACGAGCTGACCCAACCTGCGGAGACAACTACATCTTTCATTGGAAGAATTCTCCAACATGATTCATTACCAACGACTCTTTTGAAGGGTTCTTGCTACCTTTTGGGCGGCTACATCGTACTAAAAACATTCAAGTACGCCACTAATTCGAGTATACCACTCGACGACAGAGAGCGAACAGTGAAAATGGTGGGCTCGCTCCTTGGAATTGTACCGAAGTTACTGTGGTGATCTCAGCCCAATCAGCAAGACCAGTACCACCTCAAAAACCAGTGGAATCAGTTGTAGAGATTCTTCAAAACATCATAAGCAACAAGAAACCTGAACGTGAAATGCTGCTGAAAGAGTTACTATATAAACAGTTATCCTTCTCCTTCGGGAGTCGTAAACGTCCGCTTTTCATAAGCTAGGCGTTCTGATGAGGCTTGATATCAGCCGAAACGACTCATGTCAAATAAATTCTTCTGACGACCCTTACAAAGCTCATTTTTATCATTCCATGAATTAAACTGATCAGCTGGGTGCCCTTTCGAATTCACAAGAACTTAAAATTTATTACCTTTGCTTTTGATAGCCTCTTCAATTCTATATACATCCTGAGTCGTCTTTTGGAGCTCCTGTTCATAAAACGTGCCTTGAATATCTTCGCCATTATAATCCTAGATCTTATACGTGGGCGGTCTGGTATCTTGTTGTTTTGAAGTCGTAAATACTTCCTCTGTCCGCCCCGGAGTATATCATTTCACAAAAGCCTTGAATATCTTTGCCGTTATAATCTTATATAAGTAGGCGGTGTTTGGTATGTTGTTGTTTTGAAGTTGTAAATACTTCCTCTGTCCACCGCGGAGTATATCCTTTCTCAAAAGCCTTTTTCTTCTTTACAATTCTTACTCTATCACCAACATTGAATTTAAAACGAGTAGCCGAGCAAAGCCCAAATCACCAAATAGATTTTCATAAACAATAGCCTCGTTCTTTTAAACACTACCCTCCGTAGGGGTCATCTATCAATAGACTCTGTTATTGTCGTAGGCCTTGTTGACACAAATATCACGTAAAATCGTCGAACTGTCTCTCAGGAAATTCTCAAAAAATGTCTAAATATCCCAAAACATTTTCTAAATATCTCAAAAAATCCTTTAAATATCTCGAAATATTTTGTATTTTTGTTTTAAAAACAAGCCCGCGATTTTGAATCACCTTAGGCCAAAATTTTCCCCAGCGGGAGCTGAAGAGTATGTCAAACATACGGTCTACACTATTATCATGGAAATAAAGCAACTTTCAAAACAACATGGATGCAAAGTTTAATGTTTTCTCACTAATGGGTTGAACAGTTCGCATGACTATCATGCGTATGAAGACTATGACAGAGTAACAATCCTTCCTATTTACCGGGGCCCAGCCGAAGGCTGGCACCGGTCTTAAAATGCAGACCGTCCGTTTTTTCAACGTTACATTGTTAGGGATATATCGCTGACTGAGATATATCGCTGGCTCATTGAAATCTTATCCGCCATGTTGAAAAGAAGAGGCATGGAGGACAGTCAAGAGAAAGATTATAGCTTTTTTGGGGAACGACACGTTCCCCCAACCCAACTAGTTTATGAGCGAAAATTTAACAGTGAATATTTGGAGAGACAAATTTACGAGCGATCACTTCTGAGACTGAACCTTCCATCGTGAAACTTATCGAGAAATTGAGTGAACCTTCCATCGTGAAATTTATCGAGAATCAAAGCGAACACTTATCAAAATTTGTCTTCAAAAAGATTTCAATGATTGACATACCGAAGACTTCAAAGCTCCATCGCTATGTTAATAAGGTGAGAAAACTTTATCATGCACGATATAAATGTAATAACAAACGCGATCCAAAGATAATTAACTTAAATAAAATGGCTATACCCAAGAAAGCTTATTTGTTGTCTTTCTTTAGCAGGCATTATCACAGGATAATGAAACTAAAAATAATGTAAAGCACGTCGATCTTTATCATTGTTTTCTTGCAATTGTGTGAGTCATATGACCAATTATGTGAATTTAAAGTAAAGATGTTGAGAAGAATCCAGGACCTACTCAATACAACACTGATCATCATGAAGTAATAATTAGACCTTCTATGCAAAATCACAGGTTGAGGTCACACTAGAGACTTTACTATGGTAAAAAGGGCTTTACTATGGTAAGTCTCGCAACGTCTTCTTTACCGTAGTAAACCTGACAGGTCCACTTAAAAAGGCATTTGAAACTTTCCAGGCGTTTTTTCTCGCGTGATCGGTAACGTGAGAGTGAAAAGTAAAACAAATGATGACCTGCTATGAGAGCTGACTAAATTGAAATTACTGAACTGTAACTTCCTGAGCGTGACCCTCACAAGTGTACAAAGATGCTTCAATGTGAGAGAGTATTGTTTTCTGTTGTGAGCATTTTGCTTTTAATTCTGCTGCTCAGACGAGCAAGAAGAATGCGCTCCCTTATTACCTACCTTGGTTTCGAATACGAAGTTAGTGAAGATGTTTTAGTGACAGGTTTATTGATTACTCATCGAAGACGTATTCTTAGAGAAAGAGCGGCATTGCGAAGGCAAGCGTGGGTTTAACCTCGACTCCAGGAATGGTTTGAAGAAATGTACAGAAACAGAAACCTTCAAGCACTGTGGAAAAAGCAATCACCGATGTTCTAAAGCTATTCTGTTATGTGACCCTTTTTGAAACTACTTTCTTCAAAAATCATGACAAACTGTCAACAAAACAAACAAAGTTTAGATAGACTAGAGATATACCCACCTATTTTTTTGATAACCAGATGGTTATCGGTGATGGGTCATCTTTGTTCTTTCCGCGGTAGTCATGGAAATTAACCAGGGTAGAGTTTACCATTGTAAACTGAAAAATGCCGGTCACACTTACGGCGCCGTTTACTATGGTAAACTTGAGTTTACTATAGTAAACTTTCTCTAGTGTGACCTCAACCATGCAGTTGAACTCTCCTATTTCCTCTGAGAATTTGATGCAGTCAAGATTAGGTGCACTTTGTTTACAATCAATAGATGTTGGCGGTGCAGGTGATTGTTTCTTTAGATCTGTATCACATCAATTATATGGCAAAAGCAACCATCACATGCATATACGTACTGCTGGGGTTCAATTTATGAGAGACAATCCTGAGACATTTATTGAGAGCAATACCGAAAATTCATGAATAAGATATCTGAATAATATGTGTATTCAAGGTACATGGGCTGATGCACTTATCATTCAAGCAGTTGCAGATATACTACTGTTTACCCAATTCAGGAAAGAAATACTTCCTCTACAATAATTACTATAGGCCATATTGATGAATGCCACTATGTATCAACCACTGCCTTACAATCAAGTGCCTCCATTTCAATGTGCAATGAATTAACAAATGATACTCAGTCATCAATAAATAAGCATTTTATTATGTCTGTATATAACACTGGATGACATTTTTTACAGTGCAAGACAACAATCCATGACCACAAAGATCTATTTCAAAAATGTCTTATGTCTGTTATCATTTCAAATTCACAGTGTTTTCGCAAAAAATAGATAAATGTGATTAATAAATCTCAATGATAAACCTGGTGATAACGTACTTGAGAAAATGTGAAATTGTGATAATTCTGTAACAAACTTCTTTGCAAACTTTGTCATTACCATTCAACCCAAAACTGTCAGTGATTTTTGCTTTTTCACTCAAACTTAAAAACAAATGAAAACCTTATACAGATCACACTTATTGACATCACAGTGTTACTAAAAACACTACTATAACACAGACCGTTAGCTGTAATAACACTGAACAAACTTACAACAACATCCTCCTTTCTCATGCATTTTGTTGCTTTTCTTCTGCATGAGTTAATTCAGACTAAGTATTAACCTCCACAGAGGAGGGGGGAGGGGTGCGAGAGGTAAATTATATCTATGCAATCCCGTATCCCACTGGGCCCCGGTAAGTTCCACGTAGTGGTTCTAGTTAATTTGATACAAAGAAAATAGCGAGGAAAAGCTGGAAAACAGCTAAAAAAAGCTATAAATTGTTCTACATACATTACTGTACCCCCAAATTTTCTAAACATCGATCTTATTATTTTCTAAAATTTTCTAAATATCTCAAAAAATATCCGGATATTTGTGCCAAGGCCTATATTGTAATCTTGAACCATACCATCTAATACGTCGATGTATTTCTGAGTAGAATTTGCTGAAAAAATATCTAAAAACAAGCCGATTTTGAATCACCTTAGGCCAAAATTTTCCCCAGCGGGAGCTGAAGAGTATGTCAAACATACGGTCTACACTATTATTATGGAAATAAAGCAACTTTCAAAACAACATGGATGCAAAGTTTAATGTTTTCTCACTAATGGGTTGAACAGTTCGCATGACTATCATGCGTATGAAGACTATGACAGAGTAACAATCCTTCCTATTTAATTTGATACAAAGAAAATAGCGAGGAAAAGCTGGAAAACAGCCAAAAAAAGCTATAAATTGTTCTAAATACCGTATCCTAAAATTTTGATATTTTCTAAAATTTTCTAATTGTAATCTCGAACCATATCATTTAATACGTCAATGTATTTCTGCGTAGAATTTGCTGAAAAAATATTTCCACATCTTTTCTTTCATTGTTCGATTCCATCTTTCAATAACACACGACTTCTCCTCGTTATTAGCCTGCGTGTGGCAGGCGTTCGAAAGGGAAGGGGAAGGGAATTAGGGCGCGAGACCACGCGCGAGGGAGGAGGGAGGAGGGGAACCTTTCTTTCTTTCTTTCCTTTCTCCCTCGCGCGCCCCACACGCTCTCGCGCGCGCCCAAATTCCCCCTTCCTCTTCCCCTTTCAACGACGGCCACGCAGGCTGCCTCGTTATCGGTAGAGTAAAGCTCAACTAAAGCTGTCAACCCATAGCTTATCAGGTAGCCTGTGAACAGGCTCTTTGTTTGGGGAAAAGGGTGAAAAAATCGCGAGGAGAAGGAAAGGACCCTCTTCCTTCCCTCTCCTCGCGATTTTTTCACCCCATCCCAAAACAGAGAGCCTGTTCACAGGCTATTTATCAGGCTTCCGGTGTGTGCAAAACGCGAGACGATAATAACAACTGGCGCGTGACACCAACGGTGAAATGAGAGCCAAACCACATAAAGCATTATGAAATCAACAACGGTTAAAGCTTCGGCTTGAACATAGTTTTCGCATTGTAAAACAACTTCCATTTTACTTCGCACCACAGCAGATTCAAGAATAAAACAAAACAAGTAAGATTTTATCTCTTATTAAATTTCCATTCGCAATTTACAAATAAGAGCGTCGGTTCCCTATGCAAACAGGTTTATGCAATTCGTTGGCTAATTCAGGCAGCCCATTTCAGGGTTTTTTTTGAGAAGCGCAGTGACCTGCTGTCTACTAAGGATCGACACGAGCTTCCTACTCCGAGATCAAGCTTTTGTTTGTTGTTAATTATAGTCCTTGCTATCATACCCCAGTTAGGCATGTCTCGGTAGGGAATGCTATCAAGCTGTTCGCTGTTCAACCCTTTTCGTACCCACTGACTCGTCCCTAGTAGTCTTCGCGTGACATGCGCGGCGGGAGCAGGGGGTGATGGGAAGGGAAAAGGGAGGAAGTTATCCTCCTTCCCATCACACCCCTCGCGCCAGTAAGGAGAGACAGAGAGTGAGACGACTGGGGACGAGTCAGCCGTACCCATGTCATAACAGATATCGTGCTGAGCGCTAATTTCATCGACCTTGTTCTTTGGTTTGACATGTCACTTCAATACTTCTCCTGTGTTCTTGTGTTATATTCAAGTTGCTTATCTAACGGGTTGTAAGGCCCCATATACTTATACACAGGAGGCGTCCACCCATTTTTATGCTCAGGAAGTTTTCTAGTGAGGGAGTGAATGTCTAACTTACGGCCACCACCACACTGCTTTACTAATGAGGTTTTCTTTACCCCACAAGCATCGCAAAGACCTTTCATCATTAACCTACCGTTTTTCTTCGTTACTTCTGTAAGGTCTTTTGTAGAAGTTTTTGTTTTACATTTGATACACAGTATAATTTTTTTGGGTTTGTGTAATAAGAGATATTTCATGGCGTGATGGTAAAAACTTACGTGGTAACAACCCATTACTACCAAGGTCTATAAGGAGTGTAATCGTAGGAAAGTCAGGTTGTGGTAAGACGACCCTCGAGACTAATAAGAAGAAGAAGAATTTATTAATATTCGGTGATTTAATCCTCAGGCTTAGACCGCTCGCCAAGAGACCGACTTGTAGCAAGTCTATCCTCAGGCTTTGCAAAAGCAAAATAAAATCGAGGATTATTATACTCGTTGAAGACACTTCACGTCGACTGTATTTACCTCAGTCAAAATTATTTTAAGCTTTCAAGGCAGACAATAAGAGAAAATGCAAACCTTTTCATCTTGTTTCCCAGGACCTTAAAAATATAAACCACATAATGACCACGTAAAAAAAAGGAGAGTTTGGGGTGGGCGGGGGAGGGGGGGGGGGCGTGAAGCGAATTGGAGAATTGTGCTCCTCTGAAAAAATCCTGGCTACGCCCCTGATATAGCCACAACGTTGCAATAAACGCTTTGGTGATTTTATCGGTACTATCGTAATACTGGCAAACAAAGGTGAAATAAACGGCATCATGTTACATAAACAAACCAGAGTTAATGAAGTTTTTAAAAGGTCAATCAAATGATGATTTGAACAAGTTTTACAAGTTTGACTCGTTTTATAGGGATCAAAGTCTTGCTTGAAAGTGAGTGAAATACATAGCAAATATTAATGATAATAAACATGCATTTTTATTAAGATTTACCCCCCCCCCCCCCCCCCCCCCCATACAGACCCTCTAAATGTTCCTTGAATGCGCATTAGCTTTTTCAAGTCTACCAATAATTTTTTTGTTCTTGGGATAGTTAAAGTGACGAATATCTTTTTCTTTTTTTGGATAAAAAAAATCCGGTCAAAGGGTCAGAGCTTAAACGTCAACCTGAGACGCTGTTCAGAGAACGCTTAAACATGTTAAACCAGTTCTTTGGTGATAAAGGTGAAGTCAACTCGTCAAGTCGCAGGGATGTAAAACGGTCCCTTCACTACGATAGACAGTTTGAGCGTCACGTATATACGGCAAACGGCAAACGTCAGATTCAAGTTGAGAATTTCTCAGAATAGAAAATGAGCAGATAAAAACAGCTCAAAACAATTCTTATGGATAAAAAATTGCGTAAAACAACTAATTTGTGTTGAAAAAATGATCAGTAAATGACAAGGGAAAACTTGGCCACGTGGTGAAAATTCGCGCCGGTTTGCCGTTAAAACGTGTGATGGGGTAAGAGTAACTTCCTGCCGCCATCCTCACATCAATATCTTGGGAAATATTGCAGACGATGATTTTTTTAGCAAGATTCAAAAAATCTTATGCCTCTCGCTATTCAAACTGCGGTGGGCTCAAAAAGAACTGAACTGAAAAAAAGAAAATTCGAATACCAGACGAGATATGCTTCCTCCTCCCCCCCCCCCCCCCACTGCCCCCGATTATTTCTAATGCGAGTCCGTCCCTTAAGGATACAATCATGAAGGATCACCGCAAAGGAACACATTTTCCGGATATCGTGACTGGATTAACTATGGGGTCAACCACTTTTGAGGAGGTGGGGGTTTGGTGATTCAGGTCTGGACAAGAATTTTTTGCAGCCGTACGTGACTTTTTTTTCAGTTGTTACTGTAAATATAAGACTATCAACTGCAATTGCATTTTTTTTCCCTCCGAGCCTCTTCGCAAGAAACCTTTTTGATCACCCTGCCTAGCTCGGCCTCCTCCTGCTTTCCACATGAAAGTCAAATGCCGGTTGGCCCTACTTTCTTAGCCACATAAAGTGGAGACAGCAGTAATTTTCCGGAAATCGATTGCAAAATAACAGAGAATAACTTGGACTGAAAAAGGAAGAGACGTTTTGGTTTTAGTCATGACTTAAAAGGAGCTTCCGGATCGAAATGTTGCGTTTATCCCAGTAATCCAACCAGCAGCATTTAAATATAAAGCATAGTTGAAATCCTGACTTAGTTCATTTCTGCGGGTGCTTGGAAATCGTCTCGCGCTTTACTTTTGTTTCACCTAACTTCCTCTCCGGTAGGTCCTAGATAAAGTATGAAGCCACTGACAGTGGCTGTCCTCGCAGTCTTAGTTATTGCTCTGTTAGTGCTACATATGCATGATGTTGATGCGGCCCGGAGACGCAGTGGAGGAGGGAGAAGTCGTGGCGGTAGTCGGGTGAGTCGAGCCAGTCGAGCCAGTCGAAGCAGCCGCAGAAGAAGTTCAGTTCGCCGGATTCGTTCGTATTCAACACCTAAAATCACCAACACCACACCAATAAAACCGATCACGTTCCGTACTCCGGTAATCAAGTCTCAAGCAAAACGCGGTTCACGAGCCAAACTTTTCACCAAAGCCGCAGCTGGCTATCTTGTAACGAAATATTCACTTAGTAAAGCTCCGGTCTACTATGAAGAGTTTCCACTCCGTGAAAGATACGTGTCAATTCCCGAGAAAAGAGCGGTGAGATTATCATCTGAAAGAGTGAGTTTACTAGATTCGAATGGACACTTATGTCTGGGAAACTCCTCAATACCTCGGACCCTCAAAGACGGAATAGAAAAGAATCTATTTGAACTAAACACGACTGTGATCTACAAGACAAACCCAGATAACGTAATCAGACTGTACGGCGTTGATAACACAGTTTCACTGGAAGACATCAAAGACAAGAACTTCACAGTTACGACTCGTGCTCGGTATAATGTCACAGTCGTAGAAAACGCAAACTGCACCCAACAGGAAAACCAAGTCAATGGAACAATGATTCAGCTGTATGAATTCAACCCCAACAAAGCAAGCAAAGCCGGCATCAATTTTAAGTTGATTGTTACTCTAATCATGCTTAATGAGTATCATTCTTTATAAGGAAGCGAGGCTATAAAAAAAGATTTTGTTTTTAGTAGGCTGATGCATGAGTTTAACCCCAATGCAGGAAACACTAACGTCAATTATACTCTTATCTTAACTTTATGTATTGTTATTCCAAGTGTTTTCATTATCATTCCGACCCACCATTGTTGTCTTTACATATATACGTAAGGAACGCTTCCAGCGCTTCTAAGATAGTCAGATTTTTTATTAGGCTCAAAGCTAGTTCTGTAGTGTTTTAATGATGTTTTTATCGGGGGCCCCCAACGAGAATATAGTTCAAAACCACTTAAACATAGCATTGTTGAACGTATTTTAGTATTTAAACGGTAGATATAGGCATATTTTTATCCCCTAAAAATTTTTCATCTGTTCGGATTTCCTAGCTGAAAGTCTAGTGATCCGAAACTGAAAATTATAGGGATCAAACTTACCTTTTCGAAAGTTTCAGCCAGAAAAAAGGCTCCCGAAAATTCTAGGTGACCTTTTGAGGGTAAAAATACGTTAAAAATGGGCAATTATACAGTTTTGGGGGGTTCGAAAATCCTAGGAGAGGCAGGCAAGCAAGAAATTTAACAACAAATGTTCCCAAAATTCTAGATCTCAAATCGTCTTCCGAACAGATATTTTTCCTAAAATTGTCGTTGGGTACCCCTGTTTTGTTGGCTGACTATGGCAATTCATAAAGAAACTGATGCATGCTAAGATTTGAAATGATCTCGGTCGTGGTTTTTCCCGAAATACCAAACAATTTAGAATTTAGCCACTATCGGATTGTATTGTACAAGCACAGCTCTCACTGAATGATCTGATTTCGAGTAACGATATTGTCCTTTAACCTCGAATAACGCAATTTGAAAATTTAACCACCGGTTTCGGACCGGTTAGGCCTAACACGAGGTTAGCTTAACACACACGTCTTAGCTTAACCGCTTCATTATATGTAAGACCCTGAAGAAGGAAGACCGTACCTTCCGAGATATTTGTAAAATGATATATATATTTCCGACTGTAAATCAGCCTTGCTTATTTCAGGGGCACCCAACATCAATTTTCGGAAAGTATCTGTTCGGAGGACGATTTGAGATCTACAATTTTCGGAAAATTTGCTGTAAAATTTCTTGCTTGCCTGCCTCTCCTAGGATTTTCGAACATCTAAAAAATGGTATAATTGCTCATTTTTAACGGATTTTTACCCTAAAAAGGTCACCTAGAACTTTCGGGAGCCTTTTCGAAAGCCTGAAATTTTCGAAAAGGTAAGTTTTGATCCCTATAATTTTCGGATTACTAGACTTTCAGCTAGGAAATCCGAACAGATGAAATATTTTTAGGGCAGAAAAATATGCCTATATCTACCATTTAAATACTAAAATACGTTTAACAATGCTATGTTTAAGTGGTTTTGAACTATATTCTCGTTGGGTGCCCCTGTTATTTTGTTTTATATTTTCACTTATTGCTCATTAGATCCTTTATTAGGATCCGGTCCGCTTCTTTTTTGTAAGCTGGTCCTTGCTTCAAAAATTGAATTAGTTTAACACGTCTTTTATTTGAACCGGATCCAGGTCATGATCAAAATAAAACCTTCCCATATTAGGCTCCCTTAGAATTAGCCTTCGAGCAAGTTCTCCGATGCGCTCTGGAGCGCAAGAGCGCTCCGGAGAGCTTGCTCGCAGGCTATCTTAGGATAGTGGTATTATTCAAATTTCCCGAAGAGCCATTTCCGCCTTTTCCACTCCTGTGTCCCCTCCCCCTCCTCCCCGGTGGTTTTTTTGAAGTCTTTTGACGTGTTTCAAGACTGATTGATGGCTGTGAAAGGACAAATCAAACCGGCCTTCAAATATTTTTCCTGACTGGAATAATAACTTTTATATGGGTTGAGTCCTCAAGCGGGCAAGATGAAGGAAATCTTGTGTTCTGATTGGCTACAAGATAGGCCTACCCTGTTCGCTCGGGATCATGATCAGTCCCGCCGTTGTCCCACAAGAAAAGATTTGGTTCTTGTCACACTGGTAATAACTCCTTCATTGGCCAAGGAGGATAGGTCAAGATGGCTTATTGGCTGATTTGTGGCAAGACAGGTTTGATTCGTGGGTGGTAAAACGCGCAACATTGCTTTTTTTTGTTGCCCGTTTTACAGTGCAAACTGAGCAATTATACAGCCATCGCGATCTCACGCTTGGTCAAAAACCTTTACAATACTTGTCACATTTTGCCAAATACTTCCTCTAACTCGTCAAGATAGCCCTGTAAAGTTTTTATAATGTATCCATTTTTGTTTTCCTCCAGAAATCTTCGAATGAAGGGTACTTCATCAGCCTGCCCCTTCACAAACTTTTCGAAATACAAACTATTGATGGCTTGCATCTTCTTCCGCTTCAGGATGATATTGGGTTCTGTAAACCAGTTTAGCTCCTGTTGTGCTCCAAATAATCTTTCATAGCTTAGTGCCGCGTCTTTTTCCAGGCGCAGCATCTCAATTATACGCCCGATGATTACGCCGACCGGAAGTAGATCTAACGGCGGATCAGTCGAGATTGGCTTCCCATCTGCACCTCGCACCAGCCTCCTCGCGATTTCGAAAAGTAGCATAAAGTGCAGTTCGTTCATGGGGCTGACAGCGTTGAAAAGCGCTGATTTCATGCCACTCGTGTTCAATTTGTAGCACATATCTCCAAGGCCTTTGCTTGTCACCCCGCTTTTGGACAACAAAGTGCACATTTCTGGATAATCGTAGTATTTTAATCGCCCGACAACTTTTATCAGTCCATTTCCGGGTAAAAGCGGCGTTGGCATAAGCTCAACTTTGAATTTCTTGTCAGCGGCAAACTTGAGGTAGAAAGGACCGCTGTCCGTCTCTCGGTATTCCATGATCACGTGACGCAGAAGATTGACCACAGCAGACCCACTCATTCCCATGATTCCAAACGTGTATATATTACCAGTGCTCTCTTGGAGATCGGCCAGATTGATCTTTTTGGCATTTTTGACGAAGAACAACTCATTGGCTTCGCTTTGTCGCTTGATCTCCTCTTTTATGGCCTTTGTTTTGTCCCTCCATCCTTCAAAGTTCCAATCCAACTTCACTACGCCCTGGCTGTCGCCCATGGGTTCCTTTTTTTTTAACTGGGAGGAGAGGAAATTTTAGAAGATAATGTTGTTGAATTTGTAGATCTGTAACAGAACAAAAAGCTTTTATATACATTTAGTATTATAACAGGCCACAATTTTTAGCAACTACTATAATTTGCAGTCTGTCTACTTTGAATTGGAACACTGACTCAATATTAAATAAAGAACTGCTTTTCACTTTTGTGCCAAACTTATTACTGCAGGCGATAAACGTGTGGCGGTCATGATCAACTAATCGAATTCAAGTTATTAATGACGAAAGCCGGTACGAAAAAAAAAAAAGATTTATATCTTGGCCACGAATTCATAACTCAAATAATTTAAGACCCTTGCAACTGTTCCGCGGACCGGACTCAACAAAGTGCAGTGTGTCTAGCGAAAACAAAAGCGACGCCATTGATAATTTATTGCTTTATCTCTAAACCCAATTATGATACACTGGATGTTTTGTCAAAACAGAAAAGGACAAAGGGGAAAAAAGCAAACTTCATTAATTCACACAGGGAGATCATTCATTGTGCCAAACATAAATTATCAAAATTGGCACCTGCACACCATCGTAAAAATTTTCGCCGTTTTTCGTTGGCAAAGCCTCCCCAGCTATTTATTAAACCAGTTTTTCATAAAGTTTTAAATGTTAAATTTACGAAAAATTTACGGCAAATTTCTGTTTGTAAAGACTTCGAGTTGATTATTTAAAAGATTAATAGATTCCCGAATGTTTTCTCAGGAGGAAAAATAAAATAGACAGAGAGCACAGCACACGTTTTCAAGGTTTCTTTGTTCAATTTCTTGTTTATAGCTCTTTATTTGACTACATGACGACCTGTTTTAAATTGTTTTTTCTTCAGCTGTATTGGATTCTCCGGACTCTGACTTTCTTGAGAGGGCAGAGTTACTTGCAATTGTCAGTAGCCATCATGGAAGAGTAATTACCATATTCTTTGAAATGATTCAGAGCGTTCTTGCAAACAAAGAGAACTAAAAAGTCGAAATATAAAAGATTTGTTTTTCACCTTGACTCATTTTCACGGCTGTAAAACAACATTATGATGTGTTTAATTTATTTTATTACAAAAATGATGTCCCTTTTGAGTATTTTATACAAAAGTTTAGCAGTAAAAGAAGAATTTTGAAAATGTTAATGTGCAAAATGTATATCGTGCCTTCGTTGAATCGCACGCGGTCCGAGAAGTCTTCAATGGCACTCATCGCAGGTCACGATAAAAACTTGTGTCACGCATTGCGTGCTACTTGCAATATTAACCCTCACTGAAACGAAGATGAACTCCATAGCAGCAATATTCAAACCGTGCTATATATCGAGGACAAATTATTCTAAAATATAATACTCATTGAATGAGTAGATGACAGTGACGCCCAAACCGTGCAATCAGTTTAAGAATAATAGGTGACTTTCAATTTGACTGCTGACACTAACTTTTTCTCACTGGTTTGTCACATATATAATTTCGTGGTTTTATTTGAGGCCCTAAACCATGTACAAACGTAAGATTGCGATAAGACTGCCTTAACTTGGCCAAGAAATACATGTGCTTTCATTTTAAGCTAATCGACTTGCTACACCATCACCTATTCAAGAGGTAAGTTACAAAATATTTCGAGCGCATTAATCTCTGTGACATTAAAAGTATTTTGATCACTTATCTAACCATAAAAAAGGCTGAACAGCCTTTGAAATTACTTTTTAGCCATAAGGAATCTAATCTTACCTTGAATATTCCAAAAAGGAATGAAGTTTTAGAACAGAAAGACAGCAGATTTGGATCGCTTCTGCGGAGTCGTATCACAGCGCAGATGTTCCCACGAGGTAACGCCGCAACAAGACAAAAGCATCGATTTTGAGTTTTAATTTCGTGTTTTTGTTATGATTATCAAGTTATGCGAGCGAGGTGGCCTGTTATATCTGGTTCTGGGATAACAAAATAATCGATTTTTGGTCACTAAAGAACTTTTGCGTTTCCGACCCAACACTCCCAAGTAATGTCAAGTGTAAAAAGCTGTCAGCTGTCCGTGTCGTACGAAGGCGGGTTTCCCATTGCGCTCGTTTCAAAACGAAACAGCAGTACTTGAAACATAAATTTGCACTTTGAGTGATATAATTTTTTACGCATTGACCCTTGTAGTATTATCGGCGGGTGGAGTTACCGTAGCGTTACATGTTTCAGAACACGTTTCCATAATCTCTGTTCTTTTCTACAAGAATTCTCGGATTCGTTTGCTCTGCTTACTAAAACGAGCTGAAATTTCGCATTGCCGTGACGTGGATGAGGCAATAAGGTTTCCATTTCAAAGGCAGTTTAGAAAAGAAAAATAAAACATTCGGTGTTGTGTGAAGTAAGGGAACTTCAATCAAACAAAGGATTCGCGTGAAGGAAGAACCGAAGCTGTTGCCATTTTCATTTTTCAAGAAAGACCACCTCATTTTCAACTACGTTCTAGTTTTATACGCTGTTAAAAGAAAGCGACTTTAGAGGTTGCAATTTTTCACAACTTCCGTTTTAGTATTTGTACTGTAAGCAGATAAAGAGGAAGCCAGGAGACCCGATGTTTTGAATTGAAATAAAATTTTGACAGGCGCCAATGACCACGTGATTCCATGCGCTGGACACGCCCACTCGTTTCCTTGTTACCAGCGTCCTAGCAACACAACCTTCTCTCCTGGAGCCTCGCCTTGAGTAGCCTGAGTATCAAGCCTTTCTCATATCGGGGGCAAAAAGATGATAAAAATTACCAATACAAGAAATAACAAAAATGGAAACTTCTAACTTCACAAAATAAGTGTAAATACTCAAATATAATATTATTATTCACAGGTGGCCCAGATGTAGCATGTGTCACTGAATGAATATATTAATATTCACATGGACAAATTAATGCGATGAGTAGTCAAAACGCCCATGAACTAAAATAGTTCAAAAGTCAAAAAATAACAAAACAAAGCTAAGATACTTTTAACTGAACGTATCCTTGTCTTTCCTGGCCGCTTAAAGGGGCATTTTGTTGAGTTTTGCAATATTGTAGGTAGTACCTGCGCCCCCTGCCCCTCTCCAGGGATTAGTACAGTATTGAGGTTGATTTTGGCTAGGTATGTGCTACTCAGGTCACCACATTTGGACCCATTAAAAAAATTGCACCCCATCCTTGGAACAGGCCAATATATCGTCAATGGCCAAGCTATGGGGGTCAGTGTACTATTATACCCTGTTAGTGTCATACGCATTGTGTCAAATATAGATGCCCTGTTTGAGTTTGGGATTTTCAACCTCTGCAGATAACACCCTCCTCAAACTTCATAATTCATCAGAACCTACTCAGCCTCATCCAACAATAAATAATGATATTAATTGTTTAAGGTATTTTGAGAGAGCCCCCCCCCCCCCCTGGGGTCATAACCCTAGAAGTGATGACCTCTCATATTAGCATCCTAAATAGGCAGTACCAATACAAACATTTTGGGTTATTATCTGAGTAAAAAAATATCTGTGAAAGTTTTCTTTGTTTTGACACTATTATTTTCTTAGTGGTTGAGTCCTTTGTTATATTTGTTTTATGACAATCATGGTTTTCACATCCTTTATAAGGGTATCTCCTGGGCTTTTCTGTGCAAAAAAAAACTGAATTTAGAGTCATATGACAAACATGCTTAAAGTAACATTTTTGATATTTCATTATATTGGCCTATCACCAGTGGCAGTCATAAATTTTACGTTTCTTCTTAGTTCGTACTCCTACAGTAGTTTAGACAAAACAAGGCGGTGGCTCTTCTCCTTGCGGTAGAAACACATCTCCAAATGGATTTACCTCTTTAAACACACCTCTTCCATTTGCTCCACCATTTCCTATATCAAGCGACGAAGAGCTGGTACTAGCTCCTGGTTCATATCCACTGTCAGCTCTTTTGACTGGTGAATTTGTGTTGCTATTTATGTCTTCATCCTCGCTATCCAACAAATCAGTTTCTCTGGGGGCGCCATTTAGAGAAACCTTTCCTTCGTTAGGCGTGGTACAATAGTCAGAATCTTCTAAGATACTCAGACATGTTAAAACACTCTCGAAGGCGTCTCGATGTTTCAAAATTTCGTCCAGAACTCTTGAGCGATTCTTTAAATATTGAAACAGTTGCTCCTTTTCGCTCGCTTCTTGGACAAGCCTCTTGATTTCAGCCTCCGATGATTTGAGTTTTTCTTTCAGTTCTGTTATTTCTTCATCTCTCTGTCTCAAAGTTTGATGCATTCGAAGAGGAAGGACCTTTAAATTCTCGGCGTGTGCTTCGTTTTGCTTCTTCAGAGCCCCCGATAATTCTTTCACTTGTTCCTCAAGCTCGTGAATGCGTTTCATTAATCCTTGAATGTGAGTATTTGCTTCTTTAATGGCTACTGGCGAAAAATCCATGTTGATGGAAGGAAATTTATAAAACTTACTCGAAAATTTCAAAACACAAACGAAGACGGAAATTGCTTGGCATCACCACAGGGCGCCATGATTGTAATCAAATCATTCCAAGGGAGGGGAGGCTAAGGTTACACTTATTAGTTTTAAATCTTAATAGTAAAAGGAAATGAAGAAATTTGACTACCAAGATACTTTGAACTATTAACTATTGAACTTTTAAGACATTTTAGACTTGATATGTATTTCAAGGTAAGAAAATAACTGGAATTTACAATTTATACTCACGCCGTCCCCGTCCCCTCCCCATCTCAGATTTATTTCGTTTCTAATCCTGAACAGCGGATTCTGGTAAAAAACAGCAGCTGAATAAGATGGCGGCAGCTGATCTGAAAATGAACGATCTTGACTCTGTTTTGGATTTAGTTCATCAACAAGCTGGTAAATTTTTTACGGCCATGTAAGTTTAACTTTCTCTTTTGTAAGAAAAAAAATCGTGGTTTCTTTGTCACCTTTGACCAACATCACGGTGGACAATGATGAAACAGCCTGGTGAAATATATTTGAAAACAGAAGCTTACGTTTATACACGCTTTAAAAGCGATGTACGCGTTGTGGTTCAATTTTATCCTTGGTTTAAAGTTTATTTCTTTTTGTTTAAGGGTATGATAATGAGTTTAAAACAATGGGAAATGACATTGAAACCAAGGATAAAATTGAGCCACAACGTACACACCCTACCAGAAAAGCAAAAACTTATGACAATAATAATTTTAATATTTTTTGCAGGCAAATGGGATCTGGTATGTCGTACTCAATTGAGGATGCCAAAAGTAGGTACAATGTAAACGATTAACTTTTAATATGATGTGTAGATCTAGAAAATTGCCATACTCCCCTGGCCATTGGGAGTTTATATTGGTTTGTTCCTTTCCCCACCCCTTCTGGAAATTCCAGTTTAGCTGTTCACTTTCCACTACAAATTTTAGCTTTCAATACCACCCTCCCCCCCCCCCCCCACCCCAGAGATTTCGAGTGTTTCTCCATGGGGTGGGTGCTCCTGTTTTGGTTTTAGGGTGCGACAATCTTGGTTTCAACATTTTGAAATCTTCTTAGGTCTCAGGGGCGACAAAATTTTTCTTGTTCCCTCCCCTGAGGCCCTCTGAGGGAGGGGTTTGTATGTCCCTAGTCTGAATTTCAAATACAGAGGAAGCTCTCGTGAGTGGACACCCTCGGGAAGCGAAAAAGTTTTCCATAACTGGGGCTGGCTGCTTACGGGAATGTCAAAATACAGAGTTTGTATGGGAGTTAAAAAAAACGGCATTTTGTGAGGGTGGCCGTAAGTAGAGCTTTCCGCTTATGAGAGTGTCCTTTAGGAGCTAGAGCTTCCACTGTACAGTCATTTGACAGTTTGAGGAGTAGGACGTTTCCCTGGTGGTGCTACATGTAACTCATTCATTTCATGTAGTCGTGTGCCGCTGTTTCAAGGCCTTGTCACCTGTCAAAATTTTACCCTCACAGGGCCTCTCCCCCCGCCACTTACAATGACCACCCCTTTAGTACATATGAAACCAAGATGACTGCACCTGGCAGTAAGTACTCATAAGGAAAAATAGGAGGCTATGAACAGTCAAGACAAGCCCTTGGTGCAGGTCTCAACATTGTCTGGCTTTAAGAGACTTTCACTATTATATCACTCTGAAACAGTACAGAAAAACTCCGTAATTCGGCCCTGTTGTTTGAGAGGGACTAAAGCAGCCACCGATTAATTTAGTTCATTTCCTTTTACATGAACTAGCTGACTTGGATGGCTTGTCCAAACTGACAGACACGCTTCACGAAAAGCTCCTGTCCTCCGGTGTAAATGCCATTCCATTAGATTCGGAAATGTTACAACTGGATTATCAAGCAACAGTTAGAAAAGGACAAGAGGAAGCAGAACTTAGTCGCAACACCATGCAAAGAGTTCAAACAAACTGTGTTACACTTCGCAAAGCAATGAGTGTACCACGGAAATAGTGATAATAAGAAATGGAATTTATGTAAAAGCCATGTTGTTTCAAGGAGGTATGGTTAGTGAAATCACCATCTATTCAAACGGTGGGTAATGCCATCCATTTCATAAATACAAGTCATTGGTGTCCCTAATACTTATCCACTGGAAAGTGATATATTTGGTAGATAGCGCTATCCATCCTTTGAACACTGAACCAGCGCCTGAAAAGGACACTGAAGCAGTAACAAGTTTTAACAATACGATGGACATTCAACATCATCAAAAGGTTTAAGGATAAAAAACTGCTTACAAAACTGACAAAAATTGCAAGGTGAAGTAGGATTTGAAAGGATAGTCAGACGTTTGCACATTCTTAATCTCAGTCCTCTTCTCTAATAAGCATGAAAATGGATGAGAAGAGTGTTGGGTCATGTGTAGCTGTAAGATCTGAAGGCTCTGGTGATGAGATTGATGTTTGCAATAATATTCTGCCATGGCATGTGAGTGGACAATTACAGTCAAAGCAGACTTACAGTGTGCACTTTATGACACATTCGAAAGTAAACTAAAATGTATGGGAACCTCTCTTTAACAATTTCAATAACATGGAAACTCAAAAAGTCAAAGAATGGAACCAGTTATGGTTTTTGCTTCTGTCAATCTTAATTACAACAAAACAAAACAAGCAAAATGAATTCAAAATCTAGATATCACAACTGACAGACATGACCTTTAAAAGCTGCTGAAGAAAAGCTGTGTTTCCTGAGTAGTTTGTCAGGGTGATTGACAGAAGCAAAAAAACGTGAAACATTGGTTAAAGTTTTGACTTTAGGTTCGCATGTTACTGAAAAGCACAGTAAGGCTTACAAGATCACCTCTCTAGGAAAATGAAAAATTCATGCTTTGCAGGGTTACTGTCTGACCTTATTGTAAGACAATAATATTGTCATGCTCAAATACAAAGTATCAGAATGGTGTATGGCACATCAATCAATTTACACCTCCACTTTTCCACCTCTGTTTTGGTTTCTTTAATTTTAACGTTATGATTGTAACAATACAGTTCTATAGAGCGAATTAATATGATGTAAATCTCTTGGTCAAAAAAGAAAATCATCTATCTGTTAATGACAATCTGGGATAACCTCTGCGCTCAAATGTATGATCATAATTGAGTACAACTACATTATATCTAAATATTAGGCTAAACTAATATGATTAAATCTCTTTTACTTTAGTAGACATAAAATCATTATGTATATTTTTATGAATAAATTAAATTTTAACCTCCAAAACACTACCTCTGAAATAGAATTTATCATCAGAGTTCCTTTAGTAACTTTAAAGATTTCTCTCCACGCATTAATTTAATGGGTATTGAAAAAAATACCTTCTAATACACTCGCGCCTCGATTATCAGGACCTGGGTTATCCAGACTTGCTTCTCTGGTCCCGTTTCTTTTCATGAATATTAATAAAATGTGATCTTGAACAACTGAAATGATTAAAAGTTCAATTATCCGTCCAAACATGTGTTTGAAACACTGTTTTAATCTGTTTTGCGTTGAAAAAACACGACCGGCACTAGATGAACAGTTGTTCTGATGCATTCAACTGAATTCTGATTGGCTCAATTTTCATGTTGCTATGGGAATGTGATGCTTGATTCCATGTTGGTTATGTAAACATAAGACCACTTGATGGTAAACTCAAATCGCAGCCATGTCTACACAACCAAAGCAGTCCGTTCTCTCAATAAAGGATGAGCAAATGATTATTTCACGTTTGGAGAAAGGAGAAAAAGGAACAAATATATTTAGCACTCGAGTTTAAAATCAGCAAGCAGCAGATCTCAGATAGTTTTCATTTTTGTCTCATTAATATTCATATTATCCAGACTCTCGATTATCCAGACTTAATTTACTCAAGTCCCAAAGAGTCCGGATAATCAAGGCTCAACTGTAACCTATATTTTAAACTATCAAACAGCAGTTATTTTAATAATTTTCCTCAGATACATTTCTGTCACGTTCAAACTATCAATAAAAAAAGTCATTTCTCTTCATGCTATGTTAATAAAAATATCTAGTTATATATTTCATTAAGGCATGAAAAACTACTGAATTATCAGTTCCATAATGTTGCTATAACATAGTCTATAATTTAGAGATTATAAAATGGTAACAGTTCCACAGAGTGTAAAATAATGACAATTTGAAAACAAGTTACAAAAATTCAGTTTTGCTAATGATAATTTGTATTTATCTACTGGGTACAAAATTTCATACATGAATCGGCAAAAAATGTTATGTTGTAAAAATTTGTTCTTAAACCCTTATAGGCTTCTGATAAATTCATAGATTCTCATACAAATTTCCTTGTTTTGCTGGTGACTAAAAAATTGGGTGTTACGTGAAAAGTCACTAGAGGATTTATCCCATGCATCCCTTCTATTAATGATGACGGTAGTGGAACATGCCCTCAGTTTCAATGCGTAAAATGCATCTAGTAATCAAACCTAATATATTTTTGGTTAATGTAAGAACAGATCACAACCAATCTCTATAAATGCTCATTCTTCACTAAGGCAGCGGAGCTGTCTGTGATAACTCCTGCATCATCATGTTGGAATCGCCACCTTCAACTGGTTCATAGCCACGCAGAAGACTGGGGACCTGGCTTCCATTGCCATATGTCCACCAAACAGCAATCACCAACCCCAAAACACAAAGCAGTAACACAACGCCAACTATCACCAGTGCAGTGGGACTGAAATCCTTCTCCTTCTTGACTTCTTTCTTTCCACTTTCTTTTGACTTTGCAACTTCAGCATCATTTTGTAACTGGTGGAGAACAAAACATGGGTTGTTAGAGTGGAGTCTGCTAATGAGTTGCCAAGGGACGACTTAAACCATGCTATCTGTGTTTGGCTTAACAAAGTTCTTGGTAATAGAATTGGTAACAAAAATGATTTAATTGCAGGGCAAATCCTTCCAACAAAACAAGCCCCATCTCTACAGCCATGGTAGCATGTTTAAAAGGGGCTTAAAGATTGAGTGCCTTACACTTGCTCCAGCAGCAAAGGGCATTTCATACATGGTTACGCAGGGCTTGAAAACAGTCCTAAGTAGATTTTCTATTCAGGCAAGTAACTTTTCACACTTACACTTATGTATGTGTTGTAGTTAATTTTTTATCTCAGGTAACTTTTGTTTGTCTTTTGTTTTTTGGTATGGTAATATATGTTAATGATGTTGAAACAAATGAAAAATAAAAATTACCTGAGATAAAAAATTAACTACAACATATGTACATGTACTTGCCTGATCGGCAAGGGCCCAGCGAGTCATCTTCTGACTAACAAGTAAACTGACAGGAGCATGTACATTGTAGCTTCCCCCATCCCCCTGGGAACAAGCAGAACTTAAGAGCTGCTTTCACCTGGAATTAAAAGTTGTTTTCAAGCCCTGTGCTTTCAAGCAATGTAGTCTCCCTGGGGGTATGCCACACTGATGAGTCCTAACAAGTCAAGGCAACCATTCCCAGGGTGGCATGGTCTTAATTTACACACACTACTGGGTGTTTACAGCATCCTTACTTGAAGGTTGGCAAGTGCTCCAAGAGTATCATCGGCCTCAGGAGGTTCTGTGGGCTCTGGGGGCTCCGTTGGTTCTATAGTGGTAGCTTGGGTTGTGGTAGCAGCAGCTGTGGTCGTGGGTATTGGGGCTTGTGTTGTTAACACCTTCGTGGATGGTTTTACTGTTTTTGTACTTGCAGGTTGCTGACTTGTCTTCTGTTTTGTTGATGGTTGTCCTGTGGTTACTTTTAATGTACTAGTGCTTTGCCTTGTTGGAGGTGCATACTTGGTAGTTGGGTGTCCTGTGGTTGATTTCATAGTGCTTGACTTTTCTGTGGTTGGATTCAGTGTAGTTGGGTACCATGTCGTTTGACTTTTTGTAGTTGATGGCAGTGAAGTTGCTTGTTTTCGTGTTGTTGGATTAGATGATGCTAGGTTACCTGTGGTTAGTTTCATAGTGCTAGACTGGCCTGAGGTTGGTTTGAATTTAGTTGGAAAGACAGTTGTTTGGGTTTTTGTACTTGGTGGTACTGTAGTTACTTGTTTTCCCGTGGTTGGATTTGACGATGTTGGGTTACCTGTGGTTGGATTCAGAGTGCTTGACTTCCCTGCAGTTGGTTTCATTGTTGTTGGCATGCCTGTTGTTGGACTTCTTGACGTTGTAGATACTAGTTTCCCCGTAGTTGGTTTCACAGTACTGGGAGTCCCTGTGCTGGGTATCACAGTTGTCAAGGGAATGGATGTTGGGCCCCCTGTACTTGGTGGCAGTGTTGACGGTTTGGTTGTTGGTGCAGCTGTAACACACTTATTATTTCTGTACACGTGTGTGTAATGGCAACTTTTAACACAACTGTCAGCCTTTGGAGAGAAAAATATAACAAAAATAAATGTGCATGACATGGGAGGACCCCCTTGTTATACCATAAACACAAACAACTGACAGAGCTACTAATGATACCTAAAAGCCAAGTAAGCTTAACAATTCCCTAAAATCATGTAACAACAACACCTACCAAAATTCTATTGTTATAAATTCCTCCATCAACATAGCAGGCATTTGCACCAGTCCACCCCCACCAGCAGAGACAACGCCCATTGGACAGACACTGTCCAGTACTGTGATAAGTTGGACCTGCAACCAAAATTCAGTGACATTCTCAAACAAGACTGGAACATCTTGTCAAGGGAGTGGGGAAGGGGAACCTTCTTTTACCTCTGCCAAGCACGGCAGAAGAGAGTGAAATCTTTTGTGTAGGCTGCCCTTACAAGCTGGTTTGAAAATTAAAGAATCAGTTCCATATACCGTATTTACTTGAACAGTGTGGCCCTTGAATACATGTCACACTTAGGAGCAAAAATCTGAATACTTAGCCTTACACTCCCTCCCCCACCCCAAATAAGCAGCACAACCTAAAAGAGTAGCGCTTACCGTAGAGGGGACTGTGGCTGGTATTGTCTTTGCTGTGAGTATACTCTCCCTAGTGTCTGTTATAATTGTGCTTTAGTAAATAAGCAACTCTTGAGATTCTATCTATTATACACTGTTTTCAAGGAACAGATACTAGTTACCTGAACCACATAGTGGATCACAGGAGAGGGGTGGCACAGTTTTGTTAACTGGCACACTGCACACTTGGGGGATAGTTGGTTTCACTGTACTTGGTATCCCTGTTGTTGGGCTTCCTGTACTCAGTGGCTGTGTTGATGGTTTGGTTGTTGTTGAAGCTGTAACACATTTGTTATTTCTGTAAACGTGTGTGTAGCTGCAGCTTTTAGTACAGCTATCAGCCTTTGAGGAATAAAAACAAACCCATGAGTGTGAAGTAAATTTTTCAGGATGCAAAAAAGTCAGTTTTCAAGCTTACCCTTTGGGCAAGTTTTTAACTAGCATATGTGATTACTAACTAATCCAACGGCCATTTTAAATAGCCTGAAAAAATTTTTGACAAGCAGGATTGATTACAGTTCTTCTGTTATTTGAATCATCCCAAAAAACTTCACTAGCCCATCAGGCAAGTTAAGAACAAAATTTTCCACGCCAATACCAAAACTCACCATCCCCGCGCTATCAGACATGCCTTCCTTAGCCACTCCTTTTTGTTCTGTAAAGGAACCAGCCAGGAGACCCAAGAAAATGTAGCAAAGTAAGTCAACCAAAATTCAGGCCACCCCGACCCCTACCACCCTCTTTTTTTTCACTCCTCAATTCTCTTCTCCTCGCTACAACATGATCCTTACCACAATTCTGTTGGTGTACATCCCTCCATTGACATAAGTGGCATTAGGGCCAGTCCAGCCCCACCAGCAGAGACAACGCCCATTGGGCAGACATCTTCCCAGGCCATTGTATGTCCCTGTGATGATTTACAAGTCAACCAGTATTAGTTATAAAAATATTAATATTCTAGTTTCTAAAAGAAAAACAGTGCCCCGAGATTTTCAGTTCTAATACTCAGCTTGGCTTTCTGCGGCTCCTCTTAG
>OZ037788.1:5289363-5319363 GCA_964035525.1 Porites cylindrica | reverse complement strand
TGTGAAATTATAGCCTCATATTTAATCTCCAGTCTGCTACTAGTCTCTCATTTCATTATAGCAGTCAAGCATGGGTTTTGAAGTTTTTTTTTTGGAAAACAATCCCACCAATTTGCTTCGTAGATGCCTATTCATATGGTGGGGAGGAACTTATTATAAGCGAAAAAGTCAAATACTAATATCCATTGTTTTTAATTTAATATACTTACAAGACTAATTCTGTTTCTTTCATATTTTTTAAGACAAATTTCTTTGGCATTCAAACGCCTAAAAGAAAGATGTAAGATGATAATTGAGCCAGTTAATATAGTTGTATAATAAGTATCAAGGTTGTTTTCGTTTAAAAATACTCATTTTGTAAATAGGATAATTTCAACTATTAATTTATTTAATTTTTACATTCGGCTGATCCGTTACAATCCGGTACGCCTAATCTTAAACCAGCCAAACACGCCAACTAAACCTACCAATCCTCTCTTAAAACCAGAGAGATCGATTAAAAAATCTGTTGGTAAACCGTGTTTCCGTTCTCTGTGCTAAGTAATTCCATGCGGAAATCTGCATGTGGCATACTGTGGAAATATGGTGGCTGCCGGCCTTAGTGTTGACGATTTAGACACGAATATTCGTGTCCTCAAACTCAGCTTCGAATTAGATTTCATTAAATACTGACGATTAGAACTTTTCATGGACTGGTTCACGGATGAGATAGCAGCGACATACAGTCCTTTGACTCTCCTGGTTAAATGGATCTGTTTGTGCGCAAACATTGCGGATATGCAAATACTGTGATCATCGGGTTTTAAGGTGCAAGAAGGAAGCATAACAATGAACCTTTGCACTGTAGTGTACTGTATGTGGGTCCTCGGGTAACAGAAAACGAGTAAGAACTCATTAGACAAGACATTTTTAGGAAATAATATATCAAACTGACGGCATAAACCTCCACATATTGAACAATCAGCATGTGTAACAGTACACTCGTTATTGACCAAGTGTGAGGTCAATATCTGGCTAGATATTGGTCACGTTTTTTATGCGTTTTTTATGGATGGAGAAGTCGCGCAAAAGAAAGAAAAAGCTAAAATCCCATATCGACCTTACGCTTGTTCAATAAAGGATTTATTATATTTCCGAAAGAAATTATGACGTTTGAGAACAAGCTGAGCAATCGAAAGCAAGCGAGCATTACAGACTCAACTTCTTATATTGCTTAGTTAGCTAATCAGAACACACTTCATTTCAGTTTCATTGAAAACGCCAATGGAAGCAGCGGAAGCCCACCAATACACTGCTTTGTCTTGTTTTACTGTCTTAATCTACAAGTTCAGTTCGATAAGCTGTACCTATGAACTCTGAAAAATTCTACTCCTGAAGACCAAACGGAAAGATAAAATGACAAATCCGAGACTCCGAGACCCATCGGCAAAAATTTTGAGACTTCAAGACGTAAAAATCTCAAAAAAACAAGACTTCGAGACCCATCAAAAACGCTTTCGATATCGGACCCAATATTTCCCAAAACCCACGTCTTTCGAAGTACCATTCTGTAGCCCTTAATATGGAATGTCTTAACAACCGCACATTGAAATGCTACCAAAAACGAATCACGACACCGCTTATGCAGAAAATCGATGCGACGTCTATGTATCTACATTCAGGATAAGTCGTAGAACCGACTGATCGCATTTTTTTACAAGATCGACGACTTGCTACCTATTTTTTCTTCTGGTAAGTAGCGAAGCCATTGAGCTTCAATATTTAGACTTGTGCAACCTAGAAAGTGTGCAATAACTTGTATGAGCGTGTGATGGTAATAAGTAAGTGTAAAACTATGACTGCAAATTCCAGAACCTAACTAAAGGAAGCGTCTATTGGTCTTGACTTTAATCAAACGTCTAGAGAGTTTGTTTTTCCACTTAGAGCCATTTAAGTAAAGAACAAAAGTTGAGATTGTTTTGAGGCACTACTACACTTTGCAGAAGGTTTAGTAGACAGTGAAGGAATCTAGATCGAAAACATAATCAGTGAGGGAAGTAGGTCATTTTCCACATCAAAGCGGAAAAAAAACTGATACAAAGTTACTTTTCAGACGCAAGAAAGTGTTTTTTAAATGAAAACAAAACACCCTTGCTCTTCAAATAGACGATCTCGTCGCCCCCAGTAAATATTTGATTTTCTTTAAACGAAAGTGTGCCAGCCACATAGTAGCTGTTGCATATAAATGTCTCGGAGCTCGTGCACATTCCACAATTCCGCGGTTTAGATTATTAAAATTACTCAGTCTCTATTCACATTATACCAGATAGATTTTGCGTCGGCACGAAATATATACCACATAGGACTTCTGTTCACACAGCACCAAAAAAGTGATTGCGACACGCTTTTTCTGTAACGGAGAAACTTGCAGCGCCGATCTCTAAAGTGGAGCGTCACATATCGGATAGGTTAGTGTTCATACTTGATACCGGATAGCTTTCGTGCCAGCACGAAAACCTATTTGTTATAGTGTGAACGTATAGCCTCATATTTAATCTCTACTGTGCTACTAGTTCTCAGTTCTTTACAGCAGTTCAAGCATAGGTTTTAAAGTTTTTCTTTTCGTAAAACAATCCCACCAATTTGTCTGCTAGATGTTTGTATTCATATGGTGGGGAGGAACTAATTATAAGCGAAAAAGTCAAATACTAATATCCATTGTTTTTAATTTAATGTACTTACAAGACTAATTATGTTTCTTTCTTATATTTTAAGACAAATTTCTTTGACATTCAAACGCCTAAAAGAAACATGTAAGATGATAATTCATCCAGTTAATGTGGTCGTATCATAATCATCAAAGTTGTTTTCGTTACTCATTTTGTAGAAAGAGGATAATTTTAACTATTTATTGAATTTTTACATTCGAATCCGTTACGATCCGTTATTCCTAATCTTAAACCAGCCAAACACGCCTGCTAAACCTACCAATTTTCTCTTAACACCAGAGAGATCGATTAAAAATCTGTAGGTGAACCGAGTTTCCGTTCTGTGTACTAAGTAATTTCATGCGGAAATCTGATTGCACGTTTCATACTGTGGAAGAGTAGTGGCTGCCGGGCTTAGTTTTAAAGATTTAGACACGAATGTTCTTGTCCTCAAATTCAGCTCCAAATAAGATTTTGATAAAAAAAAAACGGACGTTTAGAACATTTCATGGACTGGTTCACGGATGAGATAGCAGCGACATACAGGCGTTTGACTCTGGTTAAATGGACCTGTTAATGCGCAAACATTGCGGATATGCAAATACTGTGTTCACCGGGTTATAAGGTGCAAAAAGGAAGAATAACACTCTTGGTGAGCTTCCGCTGCTTCCATTGGCGTTTTCAATAAAAAATGAGTCCTGTGTTCTGATTAGCTAACTAAGCAAAGAAGTTGAGGCTGTAATGCCCACTAACTTTCGATTGCTTACCTTGTTCTCAAACGTCATAATTTCTTTCGGCCATATAATAAATCCTGTATTGAACAAGCGTAAAGTCAATATGGAATTGTAGCTTTTTCTTTCTTTTGCGCAACTTCTCTATCCATAAAAAACGCATAAAAAACGTGACCCACTATCTAGCCAGACATTGACCTCACACTTGGTCAATACGGAGTGTGCCCTTACACATACTTATTGTTCAATATGTGGAGGTTTATGCGGTCAGTCTGATATTATTTCCCAAAAATGTCTTGAGTTCTTACTCGTTTTCTGTTACCCGAGGCCCCAAATACAGAGCGACAGATAGAAGTGCAAAATAAAAGACACCATCTTTATCAATCAAATGTAGCTACTACACTACAGTGCAAAGGTTTACGGTCTTGTTTTACTGTTTTATAATCTACAAGTTCGGTTCCATAAGCTGTACCCATGAACCCTGAAAAATTGACTCCTGAGGACCAAATGGAAAGATAAAATGACTAATCCGAGACACCGAGAGGGGCGTCGGCAAAAACATTTAACACTCCGAGAAGTAAAAATTTCAAAAAAAACAAGACTTCGAGACCCATCAAAACGCTTCCGATATCGGACCCAAAATTTCCCAAAACCCACAATTTTCGAAGTACCATTCGTTACCCTTTAATATGGAATGTCTTCACAACCGCACATTGAAATGCTGTCAAAATGAATCTCGACACCACTTATGCAGAAAATCGATGTGACGTCGATGTATTTACATTTATAAGTCCTAGAACCGACTGATCTGATCGCATGTTTTACAGGATCGAAGTCTTGCTGGCTATTTTTACTTCTGGTAAGTAGCGAAACCGTTGAGTTTCAATATTTAGACTTGCGCAACCTAGAAACTGTACAAAAAACAGGGGCACCCAACGTCAAGTTTCGGAAAATATCTGTTCGGAAGACGATTTGAGATCTAGAATTTTCGGAACATTTGTTGTAAAATTTCTTGCTTGCCTACCTCTCCTGGGATTTTCGAGCATCCAAAAAATGGTATAATTGCCCATTTTTAACGGATTTTTACCCTAAAGAGGTCACCTAGAATTTTCGGGAGCCTTTTTTTATAATTTTCGGATCACTAGACTTTAAGCTAGGGAATCCGAACAGATGAAAAATATTTTTAGGGGATAAAAATATGCTTATATCTACCGTTTAAATACTAAAATACGTTTAACAATGCTATGTTCAAGTGGTCTTGAATTATTTTCTCGTTCGGTGCCCCTGCAAGTGGCTGCAATCTATCAAAAGTCTAGAGAGTCTGTTTTTCCACCTAGAGCCATTTAAGTAATGAACAAGACTTGACATCGTTTTCAGGCATCAGCACTCTTTGCAGAATGTTTAGTACGCAGTGAATGGATCTAGATCGAAAACGTAATTGCGGAAAGTAGGAATTTCCATATCAAAGCGGAAAAAACCCTGATATAAAGCTTCACTTTTCAGTCGCAAGGAAATTTTTTTAAAAGGAAAAAAATACACCCTTGCTCTTTAAACAGACGATCACGTCGCTCGCAGTAAACATTTGATTTTCTTTCAAAGGGAGTGTGCCAGCCACGATAGATCTTGATGTCTCGTAGCCTGGGCACATGCCACATTTCCCGGTATTAGTATGTGTAATCAAATGGTGACGAGTGAAATTAAGGAATAATTTCACGCGCGTTTTCTCCAAATCCTAGGATTTGGACAAAACGCAAGTGAAATTATTCCCTAATTTCACGAGAATACCATTTGATTACTTATTAAGGTGGCTTGACTGGATTTTTTTTAGGGGGATACCTCCCAAGTTTGAGCCTTAACTACGTCGGCATGAGTAAAGATATGGAAAAAAAGTTACCACAACTGTATTATATAAAGACAAAAATTTTTTATGATCCGGGTTTTATTGCAATCGGAGTCGCCATGGCAACGTAATGACGCCATTACGTTTTTCATTTATCTTTGTATTTCTCTGTACCAGGAGTTTTTTGAAGAAATCGCTTACGGGAGTATGTACCTGCAATAATTGCCTCCATTATGGCAAAGTTTGAACAAATTCTATGAGAGCGTTTTCGAAATACTTTGAAAAGCAGTTTTAAGAATCATAAAAACAGTGAAATAGTATGCTAGCCACACAATTCGCTATTATTTTAAGAAAATGATAAGCTTTGGTAACGCAGCTTCATCTCATAGTGATTTGATTCCATTGAAAACTGCATACAAAAAACGAGGGGAATTGCTCTGGGCGATCGCGAGTAAGAAGAATTTTATTAACTTGCATTCAGTTGCTTTTGATACAGTTTTTGGACGTTATTTGGTCCATGCCTAAGTATTTCGCATTTTTCCAAAAACCGCTCGATAATTTTTTTTATAAATTCAACAATCCCGAGATCAATCGTCAAGAAGTATTCCCTGCAAGTTTCAAGAACATTGAAAACAGGGAAGGCTTTTAAATAGGGCCTCAAATATAGCCAATTTCCCCGCCAGATTTTGTGTTTACAAGAGAGCGTCCTCACTATTCACTGGCATTGTTTTCAAGTTTCATATACACGTGCACATTTAGCAAAAAGATAGAATTTGCATCAAAAAGGGCCGGGCCCTCGGTTAAATCTCCGGGATATGCTAATTACCGAGTAAAGAGATCAGTGATACATTATAACATCAGAGCAACTCTTTGTGCGAGGTTCTGTGATGTTATAACCCGAGTAAGATAATTACGTATTACATCCTACACGATGAGCCGTGACGTTCACCGTTTCGGCTCTCACTGCTATCTGTGACGACAAGCCAATTATTAGCATATTCCGGATATTTCTTCGGAAAGTAATCGAGAGTTCTTTTTGATGCAAATTTATATCTTTTGCTAGTTGTGCACGTGCATATGAAACTTGAAAACAATGCCAGTGAATAATGAGGACGCTCACTTGTAAACACAATTTTGAGATGAAGCCGCGTTCCCAAAGCTTATCATTTTCTAAAATATCAGCGAATTGTGTGGCTAGCATGCTATTTCACTGTTGTTATGTTTCTTAAAATGCATTTCAAAATATTTCGAAAACGCTCTCATAGAATTTGTTCAAACTTTGCCATAATGGAGGCAACGATGGCAGGTACGTACTCCCTTAAGCGATTTCTTCAAAAAAGTCCTGGTACAGAGAAACACAAAGATAAATGAAAAACGAAATGACGTCAATACGTTGCCATGGCGACTCCAATTGCAATAAAACCCAGATCATAAGAAATTTTCATCTTTATATAATACGGTTGTGGTAACCTTTTTTCCATATCTTAACTCATGCCGACGTAGTTAATTCTCAAACTTGGGAGGTATCAACCTCAAAAAATCCAGTCGAGCCACCTTAATATCATGGGTGACGAATTACGTTAGCAATCTTGGATTTTTGACATGTTTATCCTGGATCGTATCGATCAAGAACTTCACTCTCTCAAATGTTTAGACCTTAAATTTGGCTTATAAAGTTCAGAATTTTTCAGACTTTTTCGGCAAAATACCTGTTAGAATCCTCGTTGATGTTCTCTTGTGTGTTCAGGTTTTCTAAAGCGTCTTTTTGTGCCCTGACAACTTCATTCACGGCATTTTAAAACTTTGTCGCCATCTTGAGACTGAGACGTACAGAAGGGTTGCCATGGCAATTTTGTAATTTCACATATGAAATTACAAATTAACGCTGAAATTTCGCGCCAAAATTCAGTCTCTGTTCGCACTATATCGAATAGCTTTTGCGCGGGCACGAAATCTATACCGGCGGGATTTCTGTTCACACGGCACAAAAACGGTGATTGTGACGCGTTTTTTCTGCAACGGAGAAAAGCTGCGCTACGCCGATCTCTAACGTGGAGCGTCACATATCGGATAGGTTAGTGTTCATACTTGATACCGGATACCTTTCGTTTCGGCACGAAAAACTATTTGGTTATATAGTGTGAACTTATAGCCTCATATTTAATCTCTACTGTGCTACTAGTTTCTCAGTCCTTTATAGCAGTTCAAGCATGGGTTTTAAAGTCTTTTTTTCGTAAAACAATCCCACCAATTTGTCTTCTAGATGTTTTTATTCATATGGTCGGAAAGAACTTTTTATAAGGAAGAAAGTCAAATACTATATCCATTGTTTTTAATTTAAGATACTTACATGACTAATTATGTTAAATTTCTTCTTTTTTAGACAAATTTCTCTGATATTTGACGCCTAAAAGAAACACGTAAGATGATAATTCATCCAATTAATGTGGTTGTATAATAAGCATCAATTGATTTCATACGTTAGGGTACTCCATTTTTTAAAGTTAATTAAGTGGATAATTTAAACCATTGATTTATTTTTTTCATTCGAATCCGTTACTATCTCTTCTGCCTAATCTTAAACTAGCCAAACACGCAAACTAAACCTAGCTATTCTCAGTCTTAAAACCGGAAACATCGATTAAAAAAATCTGTAGGTGAACCGAGTTTCCGTTTTGTGGACACATTTTTGGGAAATAATATCAGACTGACCGTATAAACCGCCGCATACTAAACAATCAGCATGTAAAAGTACCCGCGTTATTGACCAAGTGTGAGGTCAAAGTCTGGCTAGATATTGGTCATGTTTTTTATGCGTTTTTTATGGATAGAGAAGTCGCGCAAAAGAAAGAAAAAGCTAAAATCCAATATTGACCGTACGCTTGTTCAATAACGGATTTTTTATATGGCCGCAAGAAATTATGGCGTTTGAGAACAAGGTGAGCAATCGAAAGCAAGTGGGCATTACAGCCTCAACTTCTTCGCTTAGGTAGCCAATCAGAACACTGTCTGTCGCTCTGTATGTAGGGCCTCGGGTAACAGATAACGAGTAAGAATCAACACATTCTTAGGATATAATATCAAACTGACCGTAAAAAACCTCCGCATACTGAACAATCAGCATGCGTAAAAGTACACGCGTTATTGGCCAAGTGTGAAGTCAATATCTGGCTAGTTATTGGTCATGTTTTTATGCGTTTTTAGTGGATGGAGAGGAAGTGGCACAAAAGAAAGAGCAAGCCAATATTTCATATTGACTTACAATTGTTCAATAAAGGATTTATTACACGGCCCAAATAAATTATGACGTTTGAGAACAAGGTGGGCAATTGAAAGCGGGCATTAAAGCCTCAACTTCTTCGCCAGTTAGAACACAAGACTCATTTTATCTTGCCTGCTCACGCATGGAGCCAGCCATGTTATAAATATTATTATAATTATTCATTTAAAGTATTTCGCCGTCTCTGATTGGCTCAAATTAAGCCCCCGGTTAATTCTTCAAAAGCAATCGGCGTTGACCAAATTTGGAACTGCAATATACCATCGATTCGACGATACATTTGCCTGGAAACGAGGTCGATCCATGGTATCTTTGCCTGGAAACGAGGCTGCTTGAGTGATAGACTATCGAACTAAAAAAATGGCGTTCACGGCTATCCAAAGACAACACTGCTGAATTTCGTCTTAAACTGAGCGAAAAAATGCAAGGTTACTCACAATATTGCTCGATGGACGTTTTTGCTTTTTAGGGATTATCAGTACCAAAAATATATATTTATATCCTGAAACCGTACCGAGAAATAGGCCAAAGTGTTGAAGAAAGTCTACGAGGGGGAAAGCTTGTTTTAACAAGAGATTTGAACTTCAACTTTATTTATTAAAAAAGCTTTTACCATCGACTGGCCCGCAAAATAGCAATTCCTAATCTAGTTAAAAGAAGTCACTGTGACAATAATTAACAGTTAATAGAAGTTACAATAACCTTAAATCGGAGAGCTCTTCAACACACGTCCCATGAGTCATCTGCACATGCCCTCGCACAACTGACTCGCACCAGTCTGAAGAATTATGCTGATCTCGGAGGCAGTTATCCACCTCGGCCTTCGCTCGGTTGATGCTCGGTTGACAACGGACATTCTCCTCGATCATAGTCAGCCTCATTCAATAATTGCTAACTATTCAAGAGAGATGACAGAAAGATTGCGTTAATTTTCCACATAAGCAATAACTATTACTCACATATCTTTCCACTTTCTAATCACTTTGAGGAAGCCTCCCGAGTGAAGTAAAGTAAAAAAGGCATTAAATTGCATTGTTTTTTTTTTTTAGGCCATGGAACAATCAGTAAGTGTAGTAATCGCTTTGTTGATGGTGGTGTTAGCAGCTGCTCCTGTGCGTGGTGTGAATACATTTGACACAGGCGCCGGTACAGTATACAAGCTAAGCGTAACTCAAGATGTCTGGCTAGAGAGTGGAAACCGAAACTACAACAATTACGAATATCTCATAGTGTCCAAAATCCCGGAGTATCCTAACAAGCGCTCGCTGGTCCAGTTTGAAGATCTTCCCAGTTCATGTCCGTCCAAAAATGTAACTTCAGCCAAAATGTACCTGTACTATATATATTCCCACAAACCAAGTTTCATGTCAGCAAAAAGGGTCCCTTTCATTCCGCGTTATTTGCAAGTGCACCTGGTTAAAAAACCATGGAACGAATCTCAAGCAACCAGTACCATGCGCCTACGTGGCATCCCTTGGTCTTCCCCATGGCTAGCCCTCGACGGCACCGACGCTGAGGCAACTCCCCAGCAAGGAACTGTCACTATGTTTCCCTTCCGACCTTCAGGACAGTTTGTAGAATTTGACGTCACGGATGCAGTGACAAACTGGAGTAGCGGAGTACCTAATAACGGCTTGGTGATACGCGCAACGAACGAGTTGGTTCTTGGCAGGAGTAATCGCTTCGCCAGCAACGGCAATTCTGATACTTCAAAGCATGCGTATGTTTTGGTGCACTGCAGTGATGAGGTTGGGCCATATACTCCGTCACAGCAACCTTATACGACCGCCAACTCGAGTGATAGTGATAGAAATCGTTCCTATACTCCACCACCACAGCAGCCTTATACTACTGCCAACTCGAGTGATAGTGATAGAAATCGTTCCTATACTCCACCACCACAGCAGACTTATACTACTGCCAACTCGAGTGATAGTGATAGAAATCGTTCCTATACTCCACCACCACAGCAGACTTATACTACTGCCAACTCGAGTGATAGTGATAGAAATCGTTCCTATACTCCACCACCACAGCAGCCTTATACTACTGCCAACTCGAGTGATAGTGATAGAAATCGTTCCTATACTCCACCACCACAGCAGACTTATACTACTGCCAACTCGAGTGATAGTGATAGAAATCGTTCCTATACTCCACCACCACAGCAGACTTATACTACTGCCAACTCGAGTGATAGTGATGGAAATCGTTCCTATACTCCACCACCACAGCAGACTTATACTACTGCCAACTCGAGTGATAGTGATGGAAATCGTTCCTATACTCCACCACCACAGCAACCTTCTACGACTGCCAACTCGAGTGAGTTACATTTGCAATTCGAATTTTTAGTGCAAAAATCCAAGTTGTTCGATTTCAAAATTTGCAACTCGAATTTTTACCGCAAAAATCCGAGTTGTGTGCGTTTCAAAATTTGCAACTCGCATTTTTACCGCAAAAATCCGAGTTGTGTGTATTTCAAAATTTGCAACTCGAATTTTACCCGCAGAAATTCGAGTTGTGTGCGTTTCAAAATTTGCAACTCGAATTTTTACCGCAAAAATCCGAGTTGTGTGTATTTCAAAATTGCAACTCGAATTTTAACCGCAGAAATTCGAGTTGTGCGCATTTCTAAATCTGCAACTCGAATTTTAACCGCAGAAATCCGAGTTGTGTCCGTTTCAAAATTTGCAACTCGAATTTTAACTCCAGAAATTCGAGTTGTGTGCATTTCAAAATTTGCAACTCGAATTTTTACCGCAAAAATCCGAGTTGTGTGCATTTCTAAATTTGTAACTCGAATTTTTACCGCAAAAATCCGAGTCAGGTCAGATTTTCACTGCAAAGGTTCAAGGTCAAAATTCAAAATCCGAGTTGTGCATTTCAAAATTTACAACTCGGACCTTTTCGTGTAGACACGTGGTTACCTTCTGAACGGTCAGGTTATCCTCTTCGAATGGATGGGTAAGCTATTTCATTACGCTTTATTTGAGAGTTTTGCATATAATAATAGTAATATTTAATTACCTGATTTCTACGTTTTGCGTTGAAAGGGCTAATGAATCATGATATTTGTGTCATCGAACCTGCTGTTGACAGGGGCACCCAACGACAATTTTCGGAAAAATATCTGTTCGGAAGACGATTTGAGATCTAGAATTTTCGGAACATTTGTTGTAAAATTTCTTGCTTGCCTGCCTCTCCTAGGATTTTAGGACATCTAAAAAATGGTATAATTGCCTATTTTTAACGGATTTTTACCCTAAAAAGGCCACCTAGAATTTTCGGGAGCCTTTTTTCTCGCTAAAATTTTCGAAAAAGTAAGTTTTGATCCCTATAATTTTCGGATCACTTGACTTTCAGCTAAGAAATCCGAACAGATGAAAAATTTTTAGGGGATAAAAATATGCCTATATCTACCGTTTAAATACTAAAATACGTTAAACAATTCTATGTTTAAGTGGTTTTGAACTATATTCTCGTTGGGTGCCCCTGTGTTGATCCTGCTTCTACTGATAGAGTCTGTGTCTTTATCTGGAAGTGTTCTTCCGAGGTATATAGCACCTATACAGGATCATATTAGGCAATCTTGTATCCTTTTTAACTGTTCTAATTTTGCGTCAATCTGATTTTTGTTTTTCAGCCGCTCTGCCCTTTCCCCTCTACTCCACCGGAACTGCCGAACTAAGATGTTGTTATCAAAAATATATTTCTTACCTTCTTGTTATGCGCTATATTTTGCTTCAAGAGAAGTGCTCAGTATTATTCGTGATGATGATGACCGTTATTTTTATTCAGTTAATGTGTTATTATTTAACTTTATTTTTATCATCATTTAATATCATTTTTCTTATTATTTTTGAGCCACGTTTCATATGCTGACTTGAGTTTCTTGTCAAGTCTCTACAGCATTAGTCTGTGTGCAAGCTCGCATGGCCTTGGTTTTTGTAAAATGACTTCACGAGACGCAAGCACTTTGAAGACTTCAAATACCAATCCAAAAAGATTATGACGATCATGATCACAATAATGATGACGACGGCTTTTATTATTATTATTATTATTATTTTTATTATTATGAAACTTGTCATTAGAGATACAAGTTAAATTTTCCTTTTCATTTTGAAAGATGAAGAACTTCTCAAACAGTACTTCGATTTAGGCTTCAGTTATTCCGAAATATGGGCTTTCCTAGCCTTTGCTCATGGGATTTATTTCAGGTAACCGTACGCAGAACTCCACCATTGCACTAGTGACAGTTGTTACCGAGGTACATGGACGGGATTTTCTAGTAATATTAAACTCTACGATATAATCTTCTCCTCCTGTTAGTATGCGTCACATAAGGCGAAGGCATATTTACAAGTCCGGGAGTAGCTTTGGGTATCGCGCATTGAATGGTTACGAGATCTGATTTAAGATACAGTTAATATATGGCACGATTCTTTCTTCGTAATCTGTGCATTCTGTTTGTAGGTATAACAACACAGTCACTGTAAAATTATATTTGCCACAAATTTTCCGTGTGGTGACAAGACTAACAAAAAAGAATGTTCGCAGTAATTTGTTTCTTCCATCATTATCATCAGAGTGAGTTAACAGGGTCTGCGAACTGCATTGGGTACCGGCTAGTGATGCATCAGAGGCTAAGAAATGATCATCACTTTGTTGTAGACAGGTGAGGGTAAATAGCTCCAGCTAGCTCCTATCAAGCTAGTGATGCTTTTATGATGAGTGTACCCTGCTTTTTGCGGGTATTTTAGTTTCAGTCTTATCTTTGTGTTTCATTTATTTTGTTACTTAAACCTTTTTTTTCCTGTCGATAGAGAAACCCTCGATTGTCTCTGAAAGTGATGGACCCAGATGGCGTTGCAAGTACTTCTCCCCGGTAACTTCAACCTCCTATTTACTAGTTAACGGTCCAAATTCTTATACGTGCTGTCAGAGATAGGCAGGTATATGAAGGTATTTACTTTTTATTTCAGGGACCAAATTTCCTTTGGCACATAGATGGCTATGATAAATTTAAAGCATAAGGCTTCGCAACTCATGGATGGATTGATGGGTAGGAACCTCATAGATTAAGTGCACTCATGATCAGTATGCATGGACATTGCTTAGTTTACTTTGAATTTGAATTATCCCCAGTCCTTATGTGCCCTGTTTCGTTCATACCTACCAATTAATGCCTCACCGTTAACCTTTTTAATAGGTATTCTAGACGGATTATGTGCAAACACTACTTCGGAGCACCAAACAGTGTTAAATGCCACCTCGCACTGCAGTCATAACGCAGCCAACAACCCTGCTGAGTACACAAAAATGGTGATGGTGATGGTGATGATACTCATTATTGGGTATGGCTGGTCCTTTCGTAGTATAGTTTCAGCTTTGATGTAATTCTTTTCTGTGCAATCATTGTAATTTGGTGTCTGTATAAAGCAGGAGAAAACTGAAAAAAGCGTTCAAAGCGTCTCAGCTTGTAGCATGTTTTGTCTGTAAACCAATAAGATAGACAAGACTATATTTAGAGTGCTCAGTAGTCTAGATCTTAGTTAATAAGAAACTAGTTTTCAGGTATAAGCCACTATTTAAAACTAGACATCAAACTTCAAAACCAGTAAATAAAAGCGTAAAAACTCGACGTTTCGACGTCATCGTAACGCCGGCGCCGTTACCAAGACTGTATCTAAGTAACAAATTACGAGAAAAAAGAGTTTTTATGCTAAACAAAAGGAAATTCTTTACTGAAACACTTTAGCACGAACAGAGTCAGTTTGCACAATCAGTCATGGCTTAAGCTTGCGAATAAAAAGCATCTCTTTAATGAGGCAGAAGAATTTTGTGTGGCATTTCGCCTCCCCAGGCTATCTCTCGCCGATTTTTTTTTTTCGCTTTTTCCCCCACAGCGGAGCCTGGTCCCAGGCTAGAGTTTTATTTGCATTTGAATAAACTAAAAGACTCTTTTTCATATCAATAGCTTCGCACTCAGCTTCGCTTTGAAACAACCGCTTGAATAACTCGGTAACTGTTTTCAGTGGTAATTACAATCTGCCCATGCACAAGGCGCTAGCGGAGTCACCACACATGCATGCAACCATGCCTTTTTCGAACACAAAGTCAGACAGTTGTGGTGTTCACACCTTGCCAGTCAACTCACGCTCGACCGTACCGGTCAAAAATTTGACCGACCTCGCGATTTTGGCGTTCACACAAATCACCCCATGTAAGGGAATCCTGGAGAATTTTGCCACTACTATCCGTTAACTGTCCGTAATATAGAAGTTTCCGTTAATCTAGCTACAAACGTTTGCACCACCCTTTCTTTTGCCATGTGCCTTGATGGGGTTATTTCTTTCAAGTAGTTTTTTACAGGGGCTATTTTCATTTTGAGTTTAGATATGAAGTCTTCTGGCTTCCTCTTCTCGCCCAGTCCCCAAATGTACCATTTGTTGCTCCCCTCGACATTGCTTGGGTTTGGCACGTTCATATGCTTTCACCTCTCGCTTATGGAAGGGATTGCAACGTGATTGTTTCAACCTTGGTGGACCATAAAACCATTGTTGGAGGAGAGCGCGAGGCTGGACTTCAAAGGGCTAAGCTCTTATGGCACCAACTGTACGGCAATGAGCCTTTTGAAGTTGACCTGACAGCCCCTGTTGGTAACGAAATGCCTCATGTGTCAAGAATCCAATATGATATAGTGGCTGCATGCAGTCGTCAGAGGGTCATTAATTATAAGGTTTCCTTACCACATTATGGGGACGAAACGTTTCTTAGAGATGCACTTATACGATATAAACATCATTTGAGGCTCAAACAACAAAATCTGAATACGTTTTTGGTTCCGTGTTGCGACTTTGACCTTATATTGCATGCGCACCAAGTTCATCCGCTGGCCTATAGGACGGACACCATGAAAATCCTGGGAAGAGTCCTAAACTATGATGATGATTCTGTAAACGATCGTCCACCAGGTTCTAAACTTGTAACGTCTGCGAAAGCTGCAATAAAGATATGGAAGGATTTTGGCAGTAAAAATACTGCAGTGTTTTACAAGGATTTCTACCACCGAGAAATGTGGTATCTGAACACATGTAAAAAAAAGATATTTTTACATGTGAAGATATCGATAATTTCACTGACATCAGGTTTGTCTCTTAAATTGTACTTAAATTCGTTGGTGTATCATCGAAACATCTTCGGGTCTTCCTCGAAAGTGCTCGGCAATCTTCGGCAATCTTCGGACATCTTCGGAAATTTTCGGAAATTCTCGGAAAATGTTTGGGGAGGTTCGTCTGGTCTTCGGGACAATTTGAAAAATCTTCGGAAATCTTCGGAAGGTGGTCGGAAATCTTCGGAAAATCATCAAAAACGCCGTCAACAGTATGTTTATATAATAAAAAGAATATTACACGTTAGCTCGAAGATATGAATTTTATGTTCTCGTGGCAAGAACAATATCTCACGAGTGAGCTGCGCTCACTCGTGAGATATTGTTCTTGCCACGAGAACATAAAATTCATATCTTCTCGCCACCGTGTAATATTCTCTATATACAGGACAGCTTGTGTCGCACGAAAAACAACCCGGTATAGTGTGAAGATAACCTAAATTTTCGTACGGTTAGCGTGGTTCCATGTGAACACCTAAATGTACGAACTTTCAATCGGTCGAAAATTTGTCCTGTGCTGTGTGAGCGTAGCCTAAATTTGACTATTGGTCTGTATTTTACATAGCGATTGTAGTTTTCCAAAACGATTTTCTCTATCATTTTATGCTAAAACAAACCGATTTCCATTATCGGTTAAGTTCAGTTTATCAAACATTTCCTTGTGAATCAAGAAAATGTGTATCCTTCTTGTGACCTGATTCAGTGCTCGCAAATATGCCACAGGCCTTCTTATTGCGGAGGCTGAGCACCCATTCACTGCATTCCTAACAGGCAGTACAAGGATTTATCTCAAACCTCAAACTGCCGCCCGGTTAGCTCAGTTGAGAGAGCACCGGTCTGCCGAGCGTTAGGTGGTGGGTTCAAACCCCGGCCGAAGTAATTAACAACCAAGGTCTTTAAAAAACTGGTGATATGATGCTGGCTGTGATTCAAGACCTCGTCTCAGTTCAGATGATCGCGTCTTTGGGCGGTGACGTTAAGCCGTTGTCTCTTTCATCCTTCTTCGTTAGTCAAATCGAAGGGAACGTACAAGAACCAACACTATTGTTCGAGAAGAGATAGAGCTTCTGTTCACACGGCACAAAAAATGGTGATTGAGACGCGCTTTTTCTGTAACGGAGAAAAGCTGAGCCGCGCCGATCTCTAAAATGGAGCGTCACATATCGGATAGTTCAGTATTCATACTTGGTACCGGATAGCTTTCGTATCGGCACGAAAAGCTATCTGGTATCAGTTTGAACTTATAGCCTCATACTTATCTCTACTCTGCTATTAGTTTCTCGGTTCTTCATAGCAGTTCAAGCATGGGTTTTGAAGTTTTTTTTTTTCATGAAACAATCCCACCAATTTGTCTGCTAGATGTTTGTATTCATATAGTGGGGAGGAACTTATTATAACAGAAAACGTCAAATACTTAATATCCATTGTTTTTAATTCAATATACTTACAAAACTAATAATGTTTCTTTCTTATTTTTATGACAAATTTCTTTGACATTTGGCCCCTAAAAGAAACACGTAAGATGATAATTCATCCAGTTAACGTGGTTGTATAATAAGCCTCAAAGTTGTTCTCGGTACTCCCTTTTGTAAAGAGGATAATTTAAACCATTCATTTAATTTTTACATTCGAATCTGTTCCGATCCGTTATGCCTAATCTTAAACCACCCTAACCTTGAACCAGCCACACGCGCCAACTGAACCTAGCAATTCTCTCTTAAAACCAGAGAGAAAATCTGTAGGTGAACCGAGTTTCCGTTCTGTGTACTAAGTAATTTCATGCGGAAATCTGATTGCACGTTTCATACTGTGGAAGTGTGGTGGCTGCCGGGCTTAGTTTTAAAGATTTAGACACGAATTTTCTTGTCCTCAAATTTAGCTTCAAATAAGATTTTGATTAAAAAAAGCGGACTTTTAGAACTTTTCATGGACTGGTACACAGATGAGATAGCAGCGACATTTCTGGTTAAATGGAACTGTTTGTGCGCAAACATTGCGCATATGCAAATACTGTGTTCATCGGGTTTTAAGGTGCAAGAAGGAAGAATAACAATGAACCTTTGCACTGTAGTGTACTAGCTACATTTCATGGATAAAGATGGTGTCTTTTATTTTGCACTTCTATCTGTCGCTCTGTATGTGGGGCCTCGGGTAACAGAAAACAAGTAAGAACTCAAGACATTTTTAGGAAATAATATCAAACTGACCACATAAACCTCCACATATTGAACAATAAGTATGCGTAAAGGCACACTCGTTCTTGACCAAGTGTGAGGTCAATGTCTCGCTAGATATTGGTCATGTTTTTAATGCGTCTTTTATGGATGGAGAAATCGCGCAAAAGAAAGAAAAAGCTAAAATCCCATATTGACCTTACACTTGTTCAATACAGGATTTATTGTATGGCCGAAAGAAATTATGACGTTTGAGAACAAGGGGAGCTATCGAAAGCAAGCGAGCATTAGAGCCTCAACTTCTTTGCTTAGTTAGCTAATCAGAACACAGGACTCATTTTTCATTGAAAACGCCAATGGAAGTGGCGGAAGCCCACCAATATGCCGCTTTGTCTTGTTTTACTGTCTTAATCTACAAGTTCAATTCCATAAGCTGTACCCATGAACTCTGAAAAATTCGACTCCTGAAGACCAAACGGAAATGTAAAATGACAAATCCGAGACTCCAAGACCCATCAGCAAAAACATTTAAGACTCCGAGAAGTGAAAATCTCAAAAAAACGAGACTTCGAGACCCATCAAAAACGCTTCCGAGATGGAACCCAATATTTCCCAAAACCCACATTTTTCGAAGTACCATTGTCTTCACAACCGCACATTGAAATGCTGCCAAAAATGAATCTCGACACCGCTTATGCAGAAAATCGATGTGACGTCAATGTATCTACATTCAGGATAAGTCGTAGAACGGACTGATCGCATTTTTTTAACAAGATCGAAGACTTGCTACCTATTTTTTCTTCTGGTAAGTAGCGAAGCCATTGAGTTTCAATATTTAGACTTGTGCAACCTAGAAAGTGTGCAATAACTTGTATGGGCGTGTGATGGTAATAAGTAAGTGTAACTGACTATGGCTGCAAATTCCTGAACCTAACTAAAAGAAGCGTCTATTGGTACTTGACTTCAATCAAACGTCTAGAGAGTTTGTTTTTCCACCTACTAGAGCTATTTAAGTAAGGAACAAGACATCAAGTCAACATCGTTCAACATCGTTTTGAGGCACTAGTATACTTTGCAGAAGGTTTAGTACACAGTGAAGGACTCTAGATCGAATACATAATTGCGGGAAGGCGGTATTTCCACATCAAAGCGGAAAAAAAACTGATGTAAAACCTTACTTTTCAGACGCAGGAAAGTGTTTTTAAATTAAAACAAAACACCCTTGCTCTTTAAACAGACTATCACGTCGCCCCCAGTAGATATTTGATCTTTTTTTGAAGGAAGTGTGCCCGCCACGGTAGCTCTAGATCTTGATATCTCGAAGCTCGTGCACATTCCGCAGTTCCAGGGTTTAGTCAGTCTCTGTTCACACTATACTAAATAGATTTTGCGCGCGCACGAAATCTATACCAGATAGGGCTTCCGTTCACACGACACAAAAAAGGTGATTGCGACGTGTTTTTTCTGTACCGAAGAAAAGCTGCGCTACGCCGATCTCTAAAGTGGAGCGTCACATAGGATAGTTCAGTGTTCATACTTTTCATACCGGATAGCTTTGCTGTCGGCACTAAAAACTATTCGGTATAGCGTGAACTTAGCATCATATTTAGTCTCTACTCTGCTATTAGTTTCTCGGTTCTTTATAGCAGTTCAAGCATGGGTTTTAAAGTTTTTTTTCGTAAAACACTCCCACCAATTTGTCTGCTAGATGTTTGTATTCATATTGTGGGGAGGAACTTTTTTTAAGGGAATGAGTCAAATACTATATCTATTGTTTTTAATTTAGTATATTTACAAGACTATTTATGTTTCTTTCATCTTTTTAAGACAAATTTCTTTGACATTTGACGCCTAAAAGAAACGCGTAAGATGATAACTCATTTAGTTAATGTGGTTGTATAATAAGCATCAAAGTTGTTCTCGGCACTCATTTTGTAAAGGGGATAATATTAACTATTTATTTAATTTTTACATTTGAATCCGTTATGATCCGTTATGCCTAATCTTAAACCAGCCTAAACTTAAGCCAGCCTAATCTTAAACAAGCCAGACGCGCCAACTAAACCTAGAAATTCTCTCTTAAAACCAGAGATATCGATTTAAAAATCTTTTGGTAAACCGTGTTTCCGCTCTGCGTACTAAGTAATTTCATGCGGAAATACTGCATGTGGCATACTGTGGAAATGTGGTGGCTGCCGGCCTTAGTGTTAACGATTTAGACACGAATATTCTTGTCCTCAAACTCAGCTTCGAATTAGATTTGATTAAATGCTGAGGTTTTAGAATTTTTCATGGACTGGTTCAAAGATGAGATAGCAGCGACATACAGGCCTTTGATTCTGCTTAAATGGATCTGTATGAGCGCAAAACATTATTCAAATAATGTGTTCATCGGGTTTTAAGGTGTAAGAAGGAAGAATAACAATGAACCTTTGTACTGTGGGATAACAATGGTGTCTTTTATTTTGCACTCCTACTCTGTCGCTCTGTATGTGGGGCCTAGGGTAACAAAAAACGAGAAAGAACTCAAGACATTTTTAGGAAATGATATCAAACTGACCGTATAAACCTCTGAATACTGAACAATCAACATGCGCAAAAGCACACGCGTTATTGACCAAGTGTGAGGTCAATATCTGGCTACATATTGGCCATGTTTTTTCTGCGTTTTTAGTGGATGGAGAAGAAGTGGCACAAAAGAAAGAGAAAGCCAATATCTATAAAGGATTCATTATATGCACAAATAAATTATGACTTTTGAGAAGAAGGTGAGCAATCGAAAGCAGTCATTTAAGCCTCAACTTCTTCTCTTAGGTAGCCAATCAGAACACAGGACCCATTTCATCTTGCCTGCTCATGCATGGAGACAGCCATATTATAAATATCATTATTATTCATTTAAAATATTTCGCCGTCTCTGATTGGCTCCAATTAAATCCCCGGTTAATTCTTCATAAGCTTATTTTTTCATAAGCAAGACCAAATTTGGAAGATGGGTGCAATATACCATCGATTCGACGATGCATTTGCCTGGAAACGAGGTTGATCCATGGTATATTTGCCTGGAAACGAGGTTGCTTGAGTAATAGACTGTCGATCAATCTCGCTTCCAAGCGATGCCGCCTTTCTGCTTCTTAACGAGTGGACTAAAAAAAAATGGTGTTCACGGCCATCCAAAGCCGAAATAGCTGAATTTCGACTTAAGCTGAGCGAAAAAATGCAAGATTACCCAAAATATTGTTCGATAGACGTTCTGTGCTTTTTTAGGATTATCTGCAACAAAAAAAAATATCTATTTATATCCTGAAACCGTTCAGAGAAATAGGCTAAAGTGTTGAAGAAAGTCTACGAGGAGGTAAGCTTGTATTATCAAGAGATTTGAACTTCAACTTTTTAGTGAAAAAGATTTTACAGTCCACTGGCCCGCAAAATAACAATTGGTAATCTAGTTAAAATTAACAGTTAAAAGAAGCTATAATAACCTTAAATCGAAGAGCTCTTCAATACACGTCCCAAGGCATCAGTTCAAGCACTCGCACCAGTCTGAAGAACTATGCTGATCTCGGAGGCAGTTATCCACCTCTGCCTTCGCTCGGTTGATAACGGAAATTCTCCTCGATGATACTCAGCCTAATTCAATAATTGCTGACTATTCAAAAGATATGACAGAAAGGTTGCGTATGCCGGTCAAAACTGTATCTATGTCGTCACGCGATCCGCCGTGGATGACACCACTCCTTGAGTCAATGATGATCAGACTGACGAACTCCAGAGTTTCTTGTCTGAGCAAAGACAGACTGTGCCTTGTTAACAAAAGAATAGCTGACATCATCTCGGAGAAGTAGGAGAAAGTTTATGGCTGCCTCCCAGGTAGTCGGGCATGGTGGAAAGGAGTTCATGAATTGTCGCAGCTACGTCGTGCATCCTGCAAAGTAAACCTGGATAACAGCTGTTTGATGGACCTGAATGATTACTTCGCTAGGCTCTGCTCAGATGATATGTACATAGAACCAACTCCTGTCACAATCAGCAGTGAGATGGAGATCACGGTAGTTTCCGTACGGCAGGTCTGGAACATGTTTACGTAGCGCTCTCAAAAGAACTGCGACTGGACGCGACCGGATTCATTAAGGGGTTTGGAAAGAGCGTGCAGAGATTTTCACGCCTCTTATCACCAAAATCTGGAATCTCTCAATCTCTACTCAGTGTTTGCCATCATCGTGGAAGCGCGCGATTATCGCCCTCCTCCCCAAAATGGATGTTCCTAAAGCACATGGTGATTATCGCGGCATTAATATAACTCCTTTTATAGCGAGGGCTTTTGAGAAAATCGTCTACCACTGCTATGCCCATGAGACAATTGAAAGCCACCTCAGCACCTCACAGTTTGCCTACAGAAAAGGTGGAAACTGTACCGATGCTCTCTTGTCCATTCAACATAGGATCAACAGCTACTTGGATACTGACCCGGATTGTAAAGCAGTTCGCCTTGTTGCTATGGACTTCAGCAAAGCTTTTGACTCTGTGAAACATGATTCTTGCTAAAAAGCTCCCACTGAATCCATATATTGCCAACTGGTACTTGAACTTTTTAAAGGATAGAAAACAAAGGGCTTGTTGCAACAACTTTGAATGTGACTGGAAACCGGTTAACAAAGGGACAACTCAAGGTAGCGTTAGCGGTCCTTACCTTTCTAACATCTTTCTCAATGATCTTAACATCACTTTAGGTAATCATGACGCGCTATTTAAGTACGCTGATGATTCGACAATTATTGCTCCTGTATGGAAGGAGGTAGACTACTCCGATCAGTTAGTGTCACGGTTTTTAGATTGGACGAACAAAAATGGAATGTCTTGCAACCCAAGCAAATGTAAAGAGTTGACGATCAAAAAGAGAGGCAAACGCGATCTCTATTCACCTATTGGGATGATACTAAGCTGTAAAGAAGTTGAGGTTTTGGGTGTCACCTTCCAATGTGACAGCAAATTTTCACTGCACGTGAAGAACAAACTTATTAAAGCTAACCAATCCCTACAAATCCTTAGAACGCTGCGCAAAGGGGGCTGCAATCAATCAAAATGATAAACCTTCTCTTTAATACAATAGTTCTACCCAATATTAATTACGCATATCTGTCTACACAGCGTCCGAGTCCGATCTTACACCTGTACAATGTTTCTAAGACCGCTGTTTTAAAAGGAAATATACGTCTAAGCTTGAAGATGTTTATGATTTCTTAGAGAGGCAAGACCCTTAAATTTTTCAGAAAAGTTTCTAATGCTAAAGGACATCTACTCTTATCTATTATGCCTCGTGTTAAACCGTCCAGTTACAATCTTAGGAAAGAAACTTGTTTTAAACCTAAGATTAACACTATGCGTTTTAAAAACTCTTTTATTAATCGTTTAGTTTTTAAATATGAATTAGCTACGTAATATACTAGATTTTTTTTAATTCTTACTTTTTAAACTTTTTAAAATTTCTTACACTTACCTGTAACAAAAGATATGTATTTTTATCTTTTGATGAATAAAGACTTTATTATTATTATTATTATTATTATTATTATTATTATTAATTTTCCACATTAGCAATAAATATCACTCACATATCTTTCCACTTTCTAATCACTTTAAGGATCCCCCCCGAGTGAAGTAAGGTAAAAAAGGCATTAAATTGCATGTTTTTTTTTTTAGACCATGGAACAATCAGTAAGTGTAATAGCTTTGTTGATGGTGGTGTTAGCAGCTCCCCCTGTGCGTGGTGTGAAGACATTTGACAGAGGCGTCGGTACAGTGTACAAGCTAAGCGTAACTCAAGATGTCTGGCTAGAGAGTGGAAACCGAAACTACAACAATTACGAATATCTCATAGTGTCCAAAATCCCGGAGTATCCTAACAAGCGCTCGCTGGTCCAGTTTGAAGATCTTCCCAGTTCATGTCCGTCCAAAAATGTAGCTTCAGCCAAAATGTACCTGTACTATATATATTCCCACAAACCAAGTTTCATGTCAGCAAAAAGGGTCCCTTTCATTCCGCGTTATTTGCAAGTGCACCTGGTTAAAAAACCATGGGACGAATCTCAAGCAACCAGTACCATGCGCCTACGTGGCATCCCGTGGTCTTCCCCATGGTTAGCCCTCGACGGCACCGACGCTGAGGCAACTCCCCAGCAAGGAACTGTCACTATGTTTCCCTACCGACCCTCAGGATTCGTAGAATTTGACGTCACGGATGCAGTGACAGACTGGAGTAGGGGAGTACCTAATAACGGTTTGCTGATACGCGCAACGAACGAGTTGGTTCTTGGCAGGAGTAATCGCTTCGCCAGCAACGGCAATTCTGATTCTTCAAAGCATGCGTTTGTTATAGTGCACTGCAGTGATGATGTCGGGCTATATACTCAACAAACAGGATTAAATGTCTCCTCGTACTGTCGTCATAACGCAGCCAACAATCCTGCTGAGTACACAAAAATGGTGATGGTAATAGTGATGGCGATGGTACTCCTTATTGGGGATGGCTGGTCCGTTCATGGTATAGTTTCAGCTTTGGTGTAATTCTTTTCTGTGCAATCATTGTAATTTGCTAATACACCCTAGCTTTCTGTATAAAGCAGAAGAAAACTAAAAAAAAGCGTTCAAAGCGTCTCAGCTTGTAGCATGTTTTGTCTGTAAACCAATAAGATAGACAAGACTATATTTAGAGTGCTCAGTACTCTTAGTTAAGAGACTAGTTTCAGGTATAAGCCACTAGTTAAACCTAGACATCAAAGTGAAATTTGAAACCAGTAAATAAAAGCGTAAAAACTCGACGTTTCGACGTCATCGCAATCCCATTATCAAGACTGTCTCTAAGTAACAATTTAACGTATGAATGTAAAGAGGTTTGATGGTAAACAAATGGAAATTCCTTACAAAAACAGTTTTGCACGAACAGAGTCAGTTTGTACAATCAGTGATGGCTTAAGCTTGCGAATAAAAAGCATCTCTTTAATGAGGCAGAAGAATTTTGTGTGGCATTTCGCCTCCCCAGGCTATCGCTCGCCGAGTTTTTTTTTTCTTTTTCGCTTTTTCCCCCACTGCGGGGCATGGTCCCAGGCTAGAGTTTTACTTGCATACGAATAAAGTACAAGAATCGTTTTCATATCAGTAGCTTCGCACTCAGCTTCGCTTTGAAACAACCGCTTGCGTAACTCGGTAACTTTTTTCAGTGGTATTACCATTTGCCCATGCGCAAAGCGCTAGAGGAGTTACCACACATCCATGCAATCATACTTTTCTCGAACGCAAAGTTAGACAGTTATGGTGTTCACACCTTGACAGTCAAATTCTCGACCCTACCTGTCAAAAACTGGACCTCGATTTTGGCGTTCAAATTTCTGAACGGCTAGGCGTCTAAGGCTATATGTTCATTCACATGACTTCACAGCGGCCATATTGGTGTCCCAAAACAATGAAACGGCGGCGATGTTGGTGTCCCAAACCAGTCCCCTGGGAGTTGAACTCTTTTCTTATGCAAACGCTTTCTTTTGTTACAATAAATTTGCATATATGCTTGCCACGTGAGTGAAAACACTCTATACCGGATAGCTTCTGCAAAACCATACTGGATAAGGCTTCTGTTCACACAAATCGCCCTTTTGTTTGTGAAATCTTAAATCTGGGAAAATTTTGCCTGTGGAATCTGGAATCCTGGGCTTTGGAATAGGAAACACAGCTTAAGGAATCCGGAATCCCCCTAGCGAATGGAATCCAAGGGTTAATTTAATTAAACTTTTACAAGTGTAGCTATTGTTTTCGGACCCTAAAAATATAGCTTTTCTTGTAAAATACACTTGTAAAGTTTTATTAACTTGACCACAGAATTCAAGTTTCACTGACAAAGAGTGGAATCCCGGTACCTGGAATCCACATAAAGGCGATTTCTTTAACGGAGAGAAGCTAAGCGGCGCCGATCTCCAAAGTGAAGAGTCTTATATCCGATATCGATACAGGACAGCTAATTGTGTCGCACGAGAAACTATATCCAGTATAATGTGAGGATAATACCGAAATTTTCGTACCGTTAGCGTGGTTCCATGTGAACACCTAAATGCACGAATTTTCAATCGGTCGAAAATGTGTCATGTGCTGTGTGAACGTAGCCTAAATTTGACTCTTGGTCCATATTTTACATAGTCTCATTTTATGCTAAAACAAACCGATTTCCATCGCCGGTTAAGTTCAGTTTATCAAACATTTCCTTGTGAATCAAGAAAATGTATATCCTTCTTGTGTCCTGATTCAGTGCTCGCGAATATGCCACAGGCCTTCTAATTGCGGAGGCTGAGCACCCATTCACTGCAGTCCTAACAGGCAGTACAAGGATTTGTCTCAAACCTCAAACCGCCGCCCGGTTAGCTCAGTTGGGAGAGTATCGGTCTGCCGAGCATTAGATCGTGGGTTCAAACCCCGGCCGAACTAATTAACAACCAACTTGCTGCTTAAATGTCTTCTGTCTGACTCCGCGTTTCTTGTAACGTTTGTGCGGAAATGACTTATCTGGTTTGTTCATTGTCTCTCGAACAAATTTCTCAAAAACATATTGCTTGTCATTGCATGTTAAGTAACTTTTTCCTGAAAGCTGGCTGGGCTGCATGTGGTTCCCTGAAATATGCTCCATGACATTAGATTCCTCTCGGGAAAAGTCCTCTTCATGCTTCTGACCTGAATGATCATTTTCGTCTACTCCCGGCCATTGCAAAGGGCTTCGGCTTTTCCTTTGGCATAAGTCCACATCAACCTCCTCCATCTTGCTGATAATGAAGGATTTTTTTACCCCGCAGCTTCTGATAACATGTGAGTATGCTCCGCCCTTTCCACGTGGCAAATAGTTATTGGTCAATCCGCATAAAGGATGCTGTGATTGGCCACCCCCGAAGATTGTCAGGATACTAACAAATTTTCAGCCAATAGGAAGAAGAGGTTTTGTTCTCATTTCAAGTTCATCAGCCAATAGGAAGAGGTTTTATTTTCAGAGGAAATGAAAAAATGGGAAGATGAAAAATGGGAAAAACGCACTATACCGCCGTCCTATACCACTACTTGTCTCAGTTAAGATGATCGCGTCATTGGGAGGGTGGGAGGGGGGGGGGGGGGGGGGCGTAAAGCTTTTGGCCCTGTCTCTCTATCCTTCTTTGATTACTGAAATCGAAGGGAACGTACAAGAACCCAGTATTGTTCGAGGAGAAGAGTAGGGGAAGTTTACCCGGCTGTGTGGTCTACTTTTCACGCTCCACGCATCATTGATTTCATAGGCTATGAGTGGGTCATGAGCTCAAGGCGTTCGTGTCTCGACACAACTTAAATGAATATAACGGGTTAATTAATTATTTAACATAGTTATTTCCGGCAGATAAGCAAAATCACGGCAGCTATTCATGTCAGAAACTGGAACCATTTTCCTTTTGAAAAATCACGAGATTACGACCGAAATAATGGGCATAAAATGCTTACAGCTTCGAGAAACTTTACCAAACACTGGATGTATTGAAAAGGAAATTTTAATGTTATGCAGCACCATAAATGTTCACGTTTATAAGATAGTTTTACTGGCCTGTTGGCGAAGCGATAACGATATTTGTCCAAGAATTAAGACAGAGAACTAACACATTCTTTGAGAACCGCCATAAGATGAATGTTTTATAGGACGTAACTTGAGCCGCTGGAAGTAACACAAGCAGTTATTGGCTGCTGCTGACTCGCTCCCAGTCAAAAAGAGCTTAATCTCATGACGTCAGTTGTTCAATGGAAGAAGGCTGCTCATTGGTCGCGATATTTACAGAAAATATCCCAGAAACAGTTGTTGAAAAATAAATGTCGTTCCGTTCTGTTTTCCCGGCAGTTTTAGGCTTCCGCGGCAACGTTGGACCGAACGGAATTTTCAAAGTTGGAATATTGCTTTTTGAGATTTTCCAATATAGTATAAAGAACTGAAAGAAAGCTTACTGAATCGAATAACTTTTAAGAAAGTTTGGTGATCTTTGACTTTGTGGAACTCTTTATGCTTCATCTCACAACCATTCACTTCTCAGGTTCCACTCAAACCTGTATCGTAAGGTCATCCCGAATGAAAAAGCGATGGGCATTTATTTCAAAGTATTTAAGAATATAGGCACTGAATTAATACTTTACACATATAGTAACATAACATAGAATACTTTATACAAATGAATAAGGGGTGGCTTTGATGTATCTTTTTTTGTGTGATGGTTAATTTTGTATGTTCCTCTTGTTATTTCGATTTCTTTTGCTCCATTCAACTCCACATGCTCATGCAAAAGATTATTAAAAAACTATATCATAGACACAGATCACGCTTCCGGTATCAGGCGCATTGCTAACCACCCGTCCTTTATTTGCAAGTCAATGGTTCTACTTTCGAGCCAAGCTTCAGATACATGTGCTTTTGTTGGTTTCCTTTCAACTTTTGTTTTTATATCCACCAAGTGCTTCTACAGGTTGCAAGCCGTCTTTAAGGATTTTAAATGGATAGCTATGCTAGTGAGTTGGCTTTCTGTTCTGGACTTCTTTCCTGGATTAGCTTGGATTGTAATTCATCTCATGTGAGAAGTAAGTGTTTCAAGCAAGCGATCGCTGTAAGTACAATCCATTTTTGTGTCCTCTACTAGCTTCTACTTCCATATTTTTACCTTTTACTTTCGGGGCTATTAGTTCGAAGTTGTACACCGCGTAGAGAGAAGAAAACAAAATAAATTTCGTTGGAGAAAAAGTCCCGAACGAAGCGTCTTTACCTGCAGGTCATCTCCAAATGTTCAATCTTTGCGCTGTTGCTGCTTCTGTAAACTGGAATTCTCTGCCTATTTATATATTAAGAGCGGCATCATGTTGACTCCTCAAGTCAACGCTCAAAGAATGTTTTTGTAACGAAGCCGTAATTTGGTTATTTGCAACGTCAAGTTTTAGGTCAAGAAATTGTCAAAGACTAAACAAAGTGGATTAAACTGCCGTAGCACATTCCCCTTAACCACTCAGTAATGAAGCAGTTTGTTGTACATAAGACAAATTTTACTAATAAGGGTCTCTTAAAAGGAAACAAAACTGATTAGTATGGAGTGATTTGTTGCACGAAAGACTGGCTCGGCGTCGTTTCCAGATGCATTATGGGAATGTTTCTGGGACGCTATCGCTTCTTACTAGGGAGCTTAAGCACAGGCCAGAGCAAAGGCGTTCTTGTGCTTCGCACTTTAACCGGAAGTGAGGTCTTCTTCATTTTAAAGCACCTTGACGTTACCAAATTTGTATTTTTAAGTGTCTTTACTATTATAGAGACGATTTGTTCCAAAATTTGGGCAAAACCACCGTCCAAAAATGAAAAAACACCACTTCCGGTTGAAGTGAGTGCGTCACTCAAAAATGTCTTTGCTTAAGCTCACTATTTATTGACTATTACGAGGTTGCACAGGAAACTGGGGCAAATGATCGTCCCCAAAAACTTTTACATGGTGCAATTACACAAGACTGCGAAATGACCAAAACACACTTACTACTATACTTTTCCAATCTGCAACTGGATTCAGCGTACGTGTGTTGTGGGGTAATGTATATTCAGTGCTTTGGATAAATGACATATAATGTCGCATTTTACACATCCTCACATTTGCTGTCACTATTTAACGGCTAGGCCTTCGCTTGGCTGAGCTGACAACCTAGAAATGGTGTTCCCATCTCCGGTAGGAGATGTAAAAACAATCTCCTCAATTAGTAATTTCGTGCCAGTTGCAATGACATTTTCACCGGCAGATTTAGGGGAGGGGAACGAAGGGCATAGGCCCCCACTCTATTTTTAAGGCAAAGGGAAGCGCGCAGGGTCAACAAATCTTATTTTCTAGGTCAGGCCCCCTCTTATCTCGGTGTGGATGAGCAGCTTCCCCCACTTGCTTGAGGATCTGATCATGAATCCGTGGTTTTAATAGAGTGCGTTTTGTATTTATCATCATCATTATCGTCGTCGTCCTACCACCAATAAGACCACAATTATCACTGCCAACATCAGCAACACCATTTTCAGCATCATCGCCATCATGATCATTATTATACTTCGAC
>OZ037788.1:5104363-5284363 GCA_964035525.1 Porites cylindrica | reverse complement strand
AAATAACAACGGAGACTAATGCCGCTGGAAGAAAAACATGAAAATTATATAGCGGCGGTTAGAACATGAAGAATGGTAGCGGCTACTAATGTGAAAAAGCAGCTGCAGTGAAAAAGTAGAATGAACAGGAACACAAACATTTCCTCCATAAAACGCGTAAATAGGAAGCTAAAAGAAGTTTCACGTTAGTCGTGTAAAACAACGGTAAGGAAATGTACAAAAAAAAACTGCTGCACGTGCAGCGTTGTTTTTTTGCTAATTAGAAAAAAAGTGTGCTGCACGTGCAAAGTTGTTTTTTTGCTAATTAGATCTATTGTTGTTGTTTTTAGCGTTTTCGTTGCTTTCAACTGGCTAAATCTATATATTATTGAATGTCTTCACAACCGTACAATGTCAAAAATGCTGAATCACGACATCGCTGATGCAAAAGATCGATGTGGCATCAATGTATCTTCATTGATAAGTAGTAAAACGGTCTGATCACAGTTTTTTAACAGTATTGAAGTCTTTTTCCCTGTTTTTACTGCTGGGAAGTAGCAAAGCTATTGAGTTTTAATATTTAGACTTAAGGAAGCTAGAAACTGTGCAATAAACTTGCCATGGCCGTGTAATGGTTATAAGTAAGTGTCAAACTATAGCTGTAAATGCTTGAACCTATACTAACTAAACGAAGGGTCTATTGGTCTCGATTTCAATCATTCGTCTAGAGTGTTTGGGTTTTTCCACCTGGAGATATTAAAGTAAAGAACAAGATTTGACATTGTTTTGAGGCATTAGCACACTTTGAAGAATGTTTAGTGCCCAGTGAATGTTAATCTAGAAAGCATAATTGCGGAAGTAGATATTTCCGTGTCAGAGAGAAACAAAAACCTGATTTAAAACCTTACTTTTCTAGAGATGCCGGTCATTAAATGATTTAAAGATAAGGATAAAAAAAGGAGTTGTACGCTCGGATTAGTGCAGGAAACATCACGACTATGGTTTCAGTCTTTCCCAACTAGGTTTTAACTGAAGTTAGGAAACATCTTATTTCAGTCTTTCGCAACTAGGTTTTAACTGCAGTTAGGAAACATCTTAATATAAGAAAGTAATTTTGATTTAAGAATAGAAGCTCGCTATTAGAAGAGTATTACTCTTCTAATAGCGAACTTCTATTCTTAAACCAAAATTAGTTTCTTAAGATGTTTCCTAACTTTAGCTAAAACCTAGTTGCGAAAGACTGAAATCATAGTCGCGATGTTTCCTGCACTAAACCGAGCGTACAACTCCTTTTTTTTTTAATTAACCTTATCTTTAATTCATTTAATGACTTGACTTGAACCGGCAACTCTGTCGCACCTCGCTGTGACATTTTTCTCATCCTTCGTTCGAAGTGGTTCTCAATGCGACAATAGGGAGCTTAAGCAAAGACGTTTTTGAGCGACGCACGTCAACCGGAAGTGAGGCCTTTTCCCTTTTTATACGCCTGGACACTACCAAATTTGTATTGCTGAGTTTTTTTTCTCCCATAAAGACGATTTACCTGGGGGTTTCAACCAAACCACAGCCCAACGCTGCAAAAAGTCCACTTCCGGTTGACGTCGGTCGCTCAAAAACGCTGTTGCTTTAGCTCCCTAATAGCTCTACCTAACAACCCAAGGTCATGTTTGTGTTCTCGTTTTGAGAGCGCGGTGAAATAATAAAAATAAAATGAAAGAGAGTTGTGAAAGTTGAAATAGAATCTAAAAATGTGCGTCTATATGTTCGTCACATAGGATTTCTGTGTTAGTTAAACTCAGACGAGATTTTGTTATGAGGAAGTTGGTTAGAAAACAAGGGACTAATTTACATGCTGCTTTGCGGAGATTTCGTAAAATTTGACATGTTTTAACCAGTCAGAAGTGTAGTAGAGACAGTAGTAGGGTTATCACCTTTTCCGCATTCCGACGTGTTCATTGCCTTTGGCTCTTTCCCTCGTATCTGGACCATTACTTAATATACTCACTTGATTAATTACTTTCCTTTTTTTAGACAAATGACTTTGATATTTGTCGTCTTAACCTCTGTTTACTGAGCAAGCGTAAACGTACACACGTCAGTTATTGACCAAGTGTGAGGTCAATATCTTGCTAGATATTGGCCAGTGTTTTTATGCATCTTTATCAGTATGGGTGGAGGAGGAGTCTCACAGAAGAAAAAGAAAGCTAATATCCCATCTTGACTTTACGCTTGGTCAATAAAAGATTTATCATGTGGCCAAAAGAAATTATGACTTTTCAGAACATGGCGGGCAATTCGAAGGGGCAATATATAGGCTCATTTTCTTCGCTCAAGTAGCCTGCTTATAGAGCAGTTATAGAGCCAACCAAAATATAAATATTACCATTCAAGAACTAGAGATATGACAGAAATGTTGCGTTAATTTTCCACTTTGCAGGCAATAACTAGCTCTCACATATCCTCATATAAGACCTTCCCCTTGTCCATTAAATTGTATGCTTTTGTTTAGGGCATGGAACAATCAGCAGTAAGCGTTATGGCCTTGTTGATGGTGCTGTTAGTACCTCCCCCTGCGTGTGGTGTGATGACATTTGACACAGGCGCTGGTAAAGTACTCAAGCTTAGTGTGACTCAAGATGTCACTCTAGAGAGGGGAAGCCAAAACTTTAACAGTTTGAAATATCTCATAGTATCCAAACACCCGGGATATCCTAAGAAGCGCTCATTGGTCCAGTTTGAAAATCTTCCCAGTTCGTGTCCATCATCGAATGTGATTTCAGCCAAAATGTACTTGTACTATGAGTATTCCCACAAAGCAAGTTTTAGCTCTATCAAAAGTGTCCCTTTCATTCTGCGTTACTTGCGAGTGTACCTTGTTAAAAAACCGTGGGCTGAATCTCAAGCAACCAGTACTATGCGCAAACGTGGCATCCGTTGGTCTTCCCCATGGCTAGCGCTGGACGGCAGAGACGCTGAGGCAACTCCCCAACGAGGAATTGTCACTATCTTTCCCTATAGACCCCAAGGTTTTGTGGAGTTTGACGTCACAAATGCGGTGAAGGCGTGGAGTAGAGGAGTACCTAATAACGGCTTGGTGATACGCGCAACAAACGAGTTTAGTCCTGGCAGGGACACACGGTTTGCCTCCAACGCCAACACCGCTTCAAAGCACGCGTTTGTTTTGGTGCGCTGCAAATGAGGATGGTACGGGGGTGGCTGGTCCGTTCATAAAAGCTTTTTGATGGCATTCATTCCCACATTCTCTGTTAGTGTGGCTTCAGCTTTGATGTAATTCTTTTCTGTGCAATAATTTTTTTCTCGAGATTGAGCATAAACTGTAGCTACCTCTATTGTTAAACAATAAAAATGCATCAATGGAATCATACACTTTCGTCTACAAGTTCGACGTTTAAAATAGTCATCAACATTAACCTTCTCCTGACATGAATTCGGTGCAAAGGAGATGTACCAATTTGCTGAATCTCCGCGGTAACACTTCTATTCATGAAATATGTTTAATTTGAGCCTTTGACAGATGGCAAAGCGTTGTTTACACTAAGTATTTTGTTCAATTTAACATTTTGGACCTTAATGTGGTCCTCCGTCGATGTTTACCAGGAAATGACTACCTTACTTGTTTTTAACAGTTTTAAGCGTGTTCCCTTTAGTTTTTTTTCCGAATTCATGGCTGTGGATAACTTTAATTAGATTTAAGTGATTTTATAGGTGTTTTTGTGGGTAAAAGACTATTGATCTAAATTCTGCCTTGTACTTTGAACCGCATTTTTAATTTACCCTCTGAGTGGTTAATTTGTGGAAAAGTTTTAGCCAATCATTTTCAATGAAGAAGCTTCACACCTTCTGTAAATCGACAACAACCTTAGATTTTCAAACTGTATATTTAGTGTTTTCCTTTCTTTCATTATGAAAAGTCTGTACACGAGTATATACCTTGTAGTATATTGTTCTCCTTGTTTTGTATTGGCCAGTTGACCTAAGCTTAATCATAGTGAAAACTTAGGCAGAAAAACCATTTTGACAAAATAATTATCTCGAAGATTTCATGCATGCTAATTAGGCTTTTCAGGCTTTTTCAACCAATCAGATTAGACATACGCCTGCATATAAAAATGAGTGTAACATTAAACTACCAGAGAGAGAATTGTAAGCTAAGAGCTGAAAGTGAATAAAACACCATTGAGTCAGAAAAAGTTGTTTGTTGTAAGGGCTAGATAGTCCCCTCAGACAGTCCTTTCAACACTATGGCTGAGGCAGACGGAAACTAAGAAAGTCGTTCAATTAAGTAAAGCGTCTCGTACAATGTTTTGTTTGCAAGAGTTAAATATAAGACTTTATATTTGTTTCACCGTATTTAAGGACGTAAGCACTTAATACTTTACATAAAGAGTAGAATAAAGGACGGCTGTGACCCACCTTTTTTGTGATGGTTAATTACGCATGTTTCTCTCGTTATTTCGATTTCTTTTGCTCCATTCAATTCCTAGGGCTTTCCCCTTTTGCTCGGCAACTTTTCGGCAACTTAGCTTCTCGTATTTTGAGCAACTTTTTTCGTTTCCAGCTACTTTTTCCATTCTGAGCAATTTCTCTAGTTATCTTCCAATTCCGAGATATCAAGCAGCTTTTAGTGCTTAAATTGGCCTTTCTTCCATATTTCACAATGTTTTATAAGTAGACAACTTATGAATTTCCTGTAAAAAAAAGGAGCCAAATTCTCCCCCTGAGGCAGATCATGGGCGCAAGATTAAAGTATAAAAGTAATGGGGCTTCTAGGTCAGCGGTTTTCAGAGAAAATTCAAAATGGTGGACGAAGATCAGTCACATTCGACTGACTTGATTGTCTCGGGTGAAGAAGGTCATTTAACAATTTTATTGGCTCATTACATTTTGTGGTTTTACAATTGAGGACAAAGTTGTTTAGCAACGCTGGTTACGCCGCAAAATTGCCCCAAAATGCTTAGAAATCTTATTTTTGTTGTACAGTTTGCATATTTTAGCATCAGACCAAAAAATGTTTTGTTTTTTCGAGCAACTTTTGAGCAAGTTTCGTTACAAAAAGCAACTTTTGTTGTTTCCTGACCAATTTTTGAGCAACTTTTTGTGAAGTCACGGGTAATTTTTTGGAAAATCTCGAGCAACTTGTGTAAAGCCCTGTCAATTCCACCTGCTCATGCAAAAGATTATTAAAAAAATTATATCATAGACACAAATCACGCTTCCGGTATCAGGCCCTTTGTCGACCATCGTGCCCTCTTTTGCAAGTCAATGATTCTACTTTCGAGCCAAGCTTCAGATACATGTGCTTTTCCTGGTTTCCTTTCAACTTTTGTTTTCATATCCGCCAAGTGCTTCTACAGGTTACAAGCCTTCTTTAAGGATTTTTCAATGGATAGCTATGCTAGTGAGTTGGTTTTTTGTTCTGGAGTTCTTTCCTAGATTGTAATTCATTTCATGTGTGAGGTAAGTGTTTCAAGGAAGCGATCGCTGTAAGTACAATCCATTTTTGTGTCCTCTACTTCCATATTTTTATCTTTTACTTTCGCGGGTATTAGTTCGGGTTGTAGATACATAGAATTAAACACAAATAAATTTCGTTGGATAAAAAGCCCCGAAAGAAATTAAACGTCTTGACCTGCAGCTCATCTCCAAATGTTCAATCTTTGCACAGTTGCTGCTTCTGTAAACTGGAATTCTCTGGCTATTTATACATAAAGAGCATCATGATGTTGACTACTCAAGTCAACGCTCAAAGAATGTGTTTGTAACGAAGCCGTTATTTTGTTATTTGCAACGTCAAGTTTCAGGGCAAGAAATTGTCAAAGGCTAAAGAAACTGGATTAAACTGCCGTAGCACATTCCCTAAACTACTCAGTAATGAAGCGGTTTGTTGTAAATAAGACAAATTTTACTAATAAGGGTTTATTAAAAGAAAGCAAAAACCGATTAAATATGGAGTGATTTGCTGCCCTAGAGGCTGGGTCGGTGTGTTGTCGAATAGCACTATGGCTCTTGGTCTCAGTTATTGGCTATTACTCTGAGTGGAACCTGTATTCAGGGGACACCCTCGGGACCAAGGGACATGTCGTCTGAATAGAGGTGTCTCTTTATTAAATGGAGGTTGGGCTGAGATTTGTTAATAATTAACCAACAAATAAAATATTGTTATTAGAGCCGATAAATGCATCTGGCTACGGAATCTGATGCAGTCATCATTTCACTCAGCTAGAAAATATATAAAAAAATCATGATTAACTTATCTCTGCGAATCTCTGCGATGTTGTGTGTTGAATTCCCACAAATGCAGTGCATTGATTTAAGTGAGTTAATTCATGTTTTGAAAGCTGTCACCATTGTGACAAGTGAACCTTTAAACTTATATCGACGATTTTTGCGGTCAGTCACTTTTGACGCACTTTTGATTGCTAAGGTGATCCATGAATGGAGGTTAAACCCTGAGGTTTTGGGGCCCAGAAAAAATGCCCCTTTCCCCTGAATAGAGGTGTCCGTTCAAAAGAGGTAACAAATACAAAGATTATATGAAGATTTTGCCGGGACCAAATCTTGTGTCCCCTGAATGGTGGTGTCCCGGCTTGAATGCAGGTGTCCCAGAGGTTACACTGTACGAGATTGTGTAGGAAAATGGGACAAAAATTGTCCCCTAAACTGTTCCATCATATGATTCGACTCAGAACTGCAAAATGGCCAAAACACTTGGGGGCACCAATATGGCAGACTTAAATAACGCTAATATCACGTTTACGGCAAACGGTGAAAGTGAATTTGTACTACGTGACCCAAGTTTTCCATTTACTTGTTGTTTACAGTGTATTGTAACTACTACGAAAAAAATCGGTAGATATACGCCAATTCTATACATAAGAATAGTTTTGAACACTTTTATCTCCTTATTACTCATGCTTTTCGAAAATATCTCATCTTGAATCTTACTGTACGTTTGTCGTAAACGCCATACTTAATCTCTCCACAGTGGAACAACCTTGATTTAACGAAGGGCCAAGGGGCTGGCAAAATGTGTTCGCTATCTCGAAGTTTCGCTATATCGAGTTTCTTTTTAATAAATCTTACTATGACTGGAGTCAAGAAAATCGTTCGTTATACCGAAAACTCCATTATATAAAGGTTCGTTATGTCGAGGTTCCACTTTAATATATACTACGTTGCCGTCGCCGTCGCTGGTTGCGTGAACTCCCTAATCATGTGCCAACCACATGTGCATTGCTTCTTGAAACTAAAGATTCTTTTGTTTCATTAGTAATAAAAATAGTGTTTGTAACCAGTGAGTATCGCTTTCTTTTTTGACGTTGACGTTGTCACCGTGGTTTCTAAGTTCTCTCAGTATCGAATGTCTTCACAACCACACCTTATAATGCTGTCAAAAATGCTGAATCACGACATCGCTGATGCAGAAATCGATGTGGCGTCTATGTGTCTGCATTGATAAGTAGTAACGGACTGATCACAGTTTTTTACAGGATTGACGTCTTATTCCCTGTTTTTACTTCTGGTAAGTAGCGATTGAGTTTCAGTATATAGACTTGCGTAAGCTAGAAAGACTAGAAAGTGTGCGCAATAAACTCGCTACGGCCGTGTAGTGTTCGTAAGTAGGTGTTAAACTATAGCTGCAAATGCTTGAACCTATACTAACTAAACGAAGCGTCTGTTGTTCTCGATATCAATCATTCGTCTAGAATGTTTTCTCACCTGGAGATATTAAAGTAAGGAACAAGATTTGACATTCTTTTGAGGCATTAGTACACTTTGCAGAATGAGTGCACAGTGAATGTTAATCAAGAAAACATAATTGCGGAAGTAGATATTTCCATGTCAGAGGGGAAACAAAAACCTGATTTAAAACCTTACTTTTCAGACGCAAGAAATTGTTTTTAAATTAATAAAAAAATAAACATTTTTGCTCTTTAATTAAATGAAGGATAATGTCTCTCCCAGTAAAACTTTGATTTTCTATTCAAAGAGGTGTCCTTTCTTCCAGCCAAGAGAAAAAGCGGTCTAATACTGATATCCATTTTGCTTTTAATATACTCACTTGATTAATTACTTTCCCTTTTTTTAGACAAATGACTTTGATATTTGACGTCTGAAAGAAACAGGTAAGATTATGAATCATCCAGTTAAAATTAAATACACTTCTGTCGTCCATAGTGGTTTACCCATTAAAGTTGTTATTGATACTTCACGAATTAAGTAGAGATCGTTATGCCTAATTTGCAACTAGCCAAAAACGTTCCACTAAACCTAGCAATTCACAGTTAAAACCTGAAAGGTCGATTAAAAAAAGCTGCAGTTGAAGCGAGTTTGGGCTCTGTGTACTCATAGTTAATTGAGTGGAATGGTTATGAAACCCGTCAGACTCCTTTGTTATATGTTTTTGTGGACCTGAAAGTGCACAACGTTCAAAAGAATTCCTATCATTTTGATTGTATTGACCAATAAAAACGTTGCATTAATTTATTCCGTAACAATTTGCCAACAGAAAACAAAGGATTGTGCACTTTCAGGGTGCTTCCAACATAAACTGCAGCACTGTTGTTTTTATCATTGATGTTTGCCGCTTTTCATAACCAGTCTCCTCTAATAACTATGGTGTACTGAACAATTTCATGCGGAAATACTGGATGTGGCATTCTGTGGAAATGTTGTGGCTCTGGCTTACTAAGTTTAAAGATTTAGACGCGAATGTCGTATCCAAAAATTCAGCTTCAAATTTGATTGTGTTTAATACTGGCGTTTAGAACTTGTCTTGGCTGGTTCTGTACCAAACGTTGCGGCTATGCAAACAATGACTTCCGTTCGTTGTTAACTGATGATGAGGTGCATAAAGGAAGAAAAACAATGAACGTTGGAATTTTAGTGTAATAGCTACATTTAAAGGACATTCCTATTCTGCCGCTCTCTACGTGGGTTCTCGGGTAACAGAAAACGAGAAACAACTGAGCAACACATTTTTCAGATATGATGAAACCGTCTAAACCTCTGTATACTGAGCAAGCGTAAAAGTAAACGCGTTATTGACTAAACGTGATGTTACACGGGACGATTCCATGGCGAGCCACAGGCCTTAGCAACCGAAATATGGGGGAAATTTTGTCCCCCATCTGACCAGAAGGCCATTGTTTAAATTCAGCCAAGCATAGACCGTTGACAGCTTGAAACCATACTTGAGCTGAAATGCGAATCTCCTTTCGTGGCCTCCTGTGAAGCTTTATCCGACATATCTTTCAACCGCTCATTTTAGCAGACACTACTAAAAAGCTGATGAGACGAACACAACTTAAAAAAAGAACCTGATAAAATGAAAATCGCTCCAAAACAGTGCATCAGTTGGAAAACTTGTGACGGTGTAGAAGAGTTTTGCACAAATTGTCAAACAGGAGATACCTCAGAATCGATATGCATTTATTCACCGAAGATAAACAATAGTGCAGCGATTTAAATTTAATAGAATTTACATTAACTATAAATTTAAATAGTTTTTACAGTAGCCTTCTCTGGGGAGCAGAATCTAAATAGGAGATTTCACCGGCCTTTTCTCAAAAAAGGCAATAGTCCCGCCTTAAATGCTGCTCCCCCGAAATTTCTATTTCTAAATCTAAGTAGCTTTCTTTTCATTTAAAAATTTTTTTACGGGGGAATCAAAATGAATTTTGGTTGATTGGTTGCGTCCATCGCGGTTCCCCCCTATTTGATTTTTTAATAAAATACCATTGCACGAACGGTCTCTATTATTTTTCACGAGCCATAACCAACCAAGTTCCCTTGCACTAAGCGAAGGCGACACACCTGATCGCTTGCTTTTTCGGGCGACTCACCCAGAAGAGCACGTGCAGACGGAACTTTGGTCGTTGTTTGACTTTGTTTTGAATCACCCAAAGAATAAGTTCATTTACGAATTCTAAGCGTCTAGTTGAAATACAATCTTAGCAAGTCCCAAACAAAAGAAAAATATATTCGGCAAACCGTTTTCCAAGACTATTTTACCTTATAAACTTTCCTAAGGCCTCGTTTTTTTTTTTTTACAGAAAGATTCATTTAATATACATTCACACGTTTTACAAAGTCTTCTTGCACTAAGCGAAGGCGACTCACCCGATCGCTCGCTTTTAATCAGGTGACACACCCAACATAAAAGCACGTACAGAATACCCTGAACCATGTTCATGAATTTGTTTTCGGTGAATTATATCAAAGCTCTCTGCTCGTGAAAAATAATAAAGACCGTTCGCGCAGTCGTATTTTATTAAAAAAACAAATAGGGGTGAACCGCGATGGACACAACCAATCAACCAAAACTCATTTCGATTCCTCCGTAAAAAAATTTTAAAAGAAAAAGAAAGCTACTTAGATTTTTAGGGACTTGCAAATAACGAGCAGACTTAACACTCCACCCTCTCTCTGTGAACTACATTAGGTAAGTCGGTAGGGGTATGGGTAACACGAGCGTCTGATATTTTTAACGCGTTTCATTTCATTTTTGCATGATCAAAATAATGAGGTTTATACTTGGAATAGCCCTTATTCATGGCTTTGTAGCACAATTTGCTACCAATGGGAGTCATTTTCGCCCATTCGATACTAAGAAAACGATTATTTTAATAGGCAGAGCTCCATCCAGCTGTGTTGAGAACGCATGCAACAACGTAATATTTTGCAATAATTACTGGCTTTATTGTTGTGCAAAGAGTGTTTTAACTGTAAGATAATTTTCTCATTAATTGAAACAGAGATCTGAGCATGAAGTGACACTGGATCATGATGAAGCATTTAAACATCGGCAACAAGCAAACAGTTGAAAAAAGATCAGAGATATAGCAATTTGGCCGCTAAGTGTGTATGTGTATTATAAAACACGGACGTCTATAATTTTCAACACATTCCTTTGTTTATCAAGACAATGTCGCACGAAATTAATAGAGCTTTTCGACTTCTTTATTAGGGTACTTTTTGTAACACAAAATTGCCTCCAGTGGAAGTTATGCTGGGCCTGTTTCTTCCTAAACACGAGCTGTACGATCGGGAGCGCCACATAAAATTTGGCGGGCATTTAGGAGGTTTTGGCGCGGATATGCTCGAAGCAGAAATAAATAAATTAAAGGAGAAAGCTTACCTTCAAGCAGTCTTAAGGCGTCTTACGATTAATCAGGTCATTATACAAACCAGAATTAATGTGTCGCAAGGTAAACCTACTGATCTAAGGCTGAATTGGCCTCGCATTTGAACCAATGTGAAGAAGGAAGGCTGGCCATCTCCGGTTTTCGGAAGAGAAGCTTGAATTCTCCTTACCTGTCCGATCTGTTTAAATGTTCTTCCAAATACCAATCGCTTCCAGGGGAAACGATTTTGATCGCGAACCAACACAGAAATTCTCGACCAGGAAACGGCAAAAAGTAACTCACATATACTCCATACAATGATGGCTTGGTCGGGCTTATCCGATCCGGAGAATAGTTGAAAAGACCGCGCTCGACTTTATTTACATGTTTTTACCCCGCCTAGTATTGTTTTAACCATATTAACAGACAGTTGCGAAATTTAGAATTGTTTCATCGCCTCTGTGAAGATCACTACCGATGACAGCTAATCTGACCCCTGCTAACATGCACGAGATCCGAGGTAAAATTATAACAGGAAATTGAGCATAGCAACCGTCACTCAAGATATGGACACTGTAGCGTATTCTTCTCTTATTCTTCATTATTTTTTTACTTATATTATTCGTTATAATTAACCTTTTATTTCTTCTATTCTTTATTATTATTATTATTATTATTATTATTATTATTTATTTTTTAATTTCATTAAAAATTTTAACAACAAGATGACTTTATTATTATTTAGCTTATAGAGTTTTATTTGTTATTTTATTCTATGCCGTGCAAATGTGTTAGAAGTGCCTGGAGCAAGTTGCGCAAATAAATGACTACCCTATTACTCGTTTGTTCGTTTGTTAGTTTCTTTCTTCTTATTTTTCTTTTTAACGTATAAACGAGAGGAAAAAAAACCTTCAGTTAAATGAGTATAACTTTGCTGATCAGAATACACATCAAAATGAAACTGAAATTTCTTTAAGAGACAGCCGATAGCTATAAACATGTCGGCCGCGGATGACATCCCATACACAATGAATGACTTTGAATGACTTCTGGAAGAGCGTAATCACGTCCCATTTTGGCCTTGCTTTAAAATATTAAATTGTTTCTTTGTTTTTGAGATATTTTAATCATGCTGCGTCTCTTACTTAATAACAAGTTGGCTTGAACACCTTGTACCACTTCCGCAGTAAAGCTCAAAGAAGTAAGTGTACATTTTAGATGCCCGTTTGTCGTAAGTTTAAGTACATGACTTAAACTCTTTTCTTCTCTCTTTTGATGAGGACTCATTTCGTTTCTGTTTTCAGTAACAAGCACTGTTGGCTGTCTGAATTTCTGGAGCATCATTGGTATGTACAGTTAAGTTAGCGTGGTAATCGTGTCTTAATTCTTTCACACAACTTAAGTTCCAACGCAGTTCGATCTGTTATTCAAAAGTTGAGCTTAAACACATAGAAATACTCTTTAGCACATGGCCAAAAGACTTTTGGAGCGTCAACAAGAAAAACGTAGGAAAAATTAGTGTTTTACTGTTTATTTATCCCGATCAAGTTTCTGATAACAGAAGTTAATACCCTGGAATGAGTTTTATCTTTGAAATTAATTACCAACTAAACAGGTCGTTTGTTCAGGAATTCGTGCACTGATCGTGTTATTTGCAAAAGAAAGTCGGCAATTGACGTTTAATTAGATTTTTTATTTTTCTAAGCAAAACAAAACCTTACTGCTGCAAATTTTGGTTTCGTGAAGCTCTTTTAAAAATTAAAAAGGAATTGCATTCAGCCAAGTGGATCCAGTCGAATAAGCACTCAGTTTAGTCTTACTACACTTCATTTTGCAGATTGTTGAAAAAAAAAAAACCGCTCAAGCTTGTATATTTTGGGGGGATCTTTCCTTGTTGAGATCAATCTTTTTCGTTTAAGGTTTGTCTGATTGATTTGTAGCATTCAATTAACGTATTATTGAGCGCAGGTACTTTAGTTAGCTTATTAGGCCCGGGTCAAACGCCGTACTTCACATGAGCCGAACCAAATGACCGTTTGGGTCGACTTAAATAATTGAGAACGCCTGTTTGAGTCAAACTTCGAACTTAATTCAGTCGAACCTGAACTGCTACACGAAACAAATTCTTTGTTTTCACGTGACGTCATCAATATTCTATTCGAAACTTTAGTCGCAAATGAGAAGCCTCTAAATTTCAAATAATTTAAATAAATTTCAGCGCAGTCCTTTTTTTTTTCCGAGTTTTTATATTAAGTCTGGTCGAGTTGGTTAAAGGAGCTACGTCACGATATTTTGAGTCATTTCTTTGACGGCCTAAATTACGGTAAAAGTGTTGCGAAACCTAAAATTAATGGTTTGCTATGGAAGAAAAACACCAAAGGGGCGATTCTAGGGGAGGAATAGGCGAAGATTGAAACGGATTGGAAATAATGATTTTAAAAAGTTTAGCCAATTTTTTTCAAAATGCACGAACGTTGACGTAGTTCCTTTAACTTTTCTTTCTCACCGTGACTTTCTATTTAGTCTCAAATGTTTAAACCCAGAACGAAAATGCGTTAGTTTTCATGCACGCATTCGCCCCAGAAATTGACATGACTTCACGCATCATGCACCGAATGCCGTGTGAAAAGTATACTTAAACTTATAAACAGTTATTGGATGAAGCTGAGTATAATATGAAGAATTATGCAGACCGAGGAGGGTGTTATCTCCGGCATCGGTGGATCACACCCTCCGAGGTCTGCATAATTCTTCATATCATAGGAAGGCGAATTCAATAATGGTTTTATTAGTCAATCAAAATATTTAAAGAATTTTGAAATAATTAAAAAGTAGGCTCTATTAAGTTCAGTAACAACATGCCAAGTTCACAAGCTCGCAACATGTGAAACTAAAAAAAATTCCAAGTTTTAAATTGTGAAACTCAATGAATCATAATTATAATTCAGTCAGTAACTCGGCTATTTCATGTTTGCTAAGCGCTTGAAATCTTTCTGCAGCCATCTCGCTTCCCGCTCGCTGCCAGACAAGGCCGGCGCCGTTTCTGTTGTTGACGTCATTCGTCCAATAATTTTTCTATTAATGGACGATTGACGTCAATCGTCCAATAATAGAAAAATTATTGGACGAATGACGTAAATCATCCAAATTTTGACAGCGTTAGCTCGTTATGAAAAATTAACCGGGATATATAAGCCAATCAGAAGCGCAGAAATATTTTAAATGAATGAAATAAAGACTAGTAATAACCAAAGGTTAGGAGATGTGGGCTAGATCGATGCAAGGTGTCGTAGGATAAATAAAAGTTTAACAAACTGAGGTGTACGTACTATGATAATTTATCGGAAAGTGAGTCTGAGGATTTAGGTTGCTCAGGCGCTTAGGCAAGAATTCAGGTTCGTGTATACTTTCTGTCGTAAATATTTAAGCAATAAACCATATTTTCGAGGGGGTTACCGGCGCAATAACCTCACGCGGGATGTTGGGAGAACACGAGAACCCTGATATTGATCCTCTATTTTAAGGCTATTTTCAGTTTCTTGTCCAAGGTTTTTCCTACTGATCCCGATTTTATTCATATTTTATGTCTATTTTAAACCTATTTTATCCCTGGATAAACTACATTTTAAAATAGGGAGCCTATTTTTAAACTATTTTATCCCTATTTTATGTCTATTTTATCCCTCATTTTTCCTCTTTTGAGGCTATTTTCAACCTATTTTATTTTAAGCTTGTCTTATTCACACTATTTTCTCATCAACTTGCATACACATTTAAGGCTATTTTTAGGCTATTTTAAAGCTATTTTAAAGCTAATTTACAAAAGTTTTTATTACGCAGATCTGGACTATTTTTTTGCTATTTTTTGTTTCAAAATAATAGGTTTAAAATAGATAAAAAAAATTGCTTTCAAATAGTCCATAAAAATAGGGAAAAAATATAAAAATGATAGGAATAAAATAGCATATAAAATAGATTTAAAATAGACCATATTTTCGTAAGGGATAAAAGTTTCTTGGTGTGTTTCTCAGTATTTTTCATAACAAGAGCTGATCTTGATTGTTCATATTTTACTTTTCCCATCAGTCCTCCTGCATAAAGCATAGAAAGTGAACGAATGACATTATGATCACTTTGCTCATACTGTTTAACCTGAGGTTTTATTACTGCTAGACTAGCTTTTCTCATCTTTTTTGATGAAGAAAAGTATTTAGATAAAGCTGCTGTCTTAGCATATTTAGTCAGTGTTGAAAACATGCCATCCAAGGCTAGGGACCTGTTTTCAACAGATCCACCATTCACCTCTGTTGCTGCAACCAACGTTTCAAGTTGTCTTCTACTGGCACTTCGCTGAGGCATATTTAGCTTTCCCTCATCACTGAGTACAGTTGGACTTTTTTTCCTTTGAGTGGACGTGTTAGCTGTCACTTCGAAAACTAACCTTTTACTTTTGACAGCAGGAAGATCAGCTTTTACCTGATCAATATTTTCTTTTAGTTGAGTTTTCTGCAAGTCAAAGAACGTAAGTAAAACCTTTAAGCCCTATGAGTGATCAGCATCAAATTTCTCCTTGTAATATCAATGCCTTGTTAACAAGAGTGGTCATGAGAATTACGGACATGATCACACGAGATGAATTTGCTTGATATTTTATCAACTTCTTCCCACTACTTCTGTAAGAAATGAAGGTAGCGAATTTAACTTAGAACATTTACTCTGGAGTAAATTTTAGCGGATCGCTGGAAAAATCGCAGAAATACAAAACCTGCAGAATTTTCTTTCCACACGGCAGTCCACACTTTTCACTAAAAAAAAAACTTTTCAAGCTAAACTTACCTTATTCTTGAGTCGCTGAATCTTTTTATTTCAAGTACAAATTTCCTTTGATTTCGAAAGGTACTCCGCTCGAAGCGTAGCCCTCTGCTTGCTGAGCTCCCCAACAGGAAAATTTGACTTGCATTTCTTCGACGTAGAGCTCTTTCTTCGTGACTTGCTACCCAATTAAAACCGCTCTGCGAGCCATATAAAAGCGAACATCTCTAAGAAGTAGAGGCATCCGGCAAAAAAACAAACCGAGGAACACACAGCCAAGGTTTCAGGTCTTTTGTTTACGATAACATGACAATAATATGTTCCCTAGCGAGAAAATTTACCACAAAAATACCCAATTTTTCTTGTAGGACGGCGAAATCGGTGTGCTTGAAACAGAGAGTAAAAGCACAAGGAAAATTTTTGCAGAAGAAAGATGTAAACACGTGCAAATCGCATATCAACAGAAAGCTTAAAGCCTGTAGAAATTTGTTTTTGAGCGGGAAAAACAACCCTAGTACCCATTCTTCCGCAAATGGCCAAATTCTAACCAGGATTCTTGAGCGAAAATGGCTGCCAAATGACCGCGCTATAGAACTTCTATTAAGGGACTGGAAACTGGGGACACTTTCCGTGGCCGAAATTGGAATAAAAATTTCCAAGCGTGAATTCTTTTTACCTTCTGGAAAGGAAAAAGTCGATGTTACTAATATTAAACTTACTTATATTTGCTAGAAATAATAACTGTTTGTAAGACAAATTAAACAGCGTACTCGATCTTGTAGCATGATGGCACATATAAACCGAGAAAATGCCGACAATGTTGATCTTCCACCGGAGCGTACCGGATTGCCTGTTCACACTAGGCTTTTTATGGTACGGTACGTACCGGATTACTTTTCATATCACCTCCAAACGGAGTGATTTTCGCTCCGCGGCGTATCGGATTGCTGCAGCGTTGTGTAAACAGCACCACCGATCCGGTATGAAAATCGCTATGCTCCGGATGAATATGGTATAGTGTAATCGAGGCCTAAGTTTGAGGATTTCTTGAAATGTCCAAAATGCTCATATCATGCATACGCTGTGATATAATAAATAAACAGGAATTGGCAATACCGACAAGCGCCACAGAATTTTAATTAACTGCTGTTCAAATTTCGTGAAACGAATGCGATCTGATTTCTGGTGGCCCAGAGGTGCAATACGCACTAGCAGCATGAGCTGCCTCATTCACTCCGACGTTTGACCTTTGTCTCATTTCCAAGAAAATGAACCTATTCGTTTCTAAGAATTCTTTATTACTTTACAGAACAACAGCCAATAGCCACTATGTTTGGTAGATTGTCAAGGGACGTGGTGCTTTTTGTTCTGGTATCAGCTGCTACTGCTTTACTGGGTGAGTGTTGCTTCGGGATGAACGCAAGCTAGATGCTACCGGGCAGAATTTGAAAACTATCAGCTTAAACCAGTTATTATATTTAGGGCACACAAGAATCTAAAATTTATCCGTTTAAGCCAGTCATTATTTCATATACAAGGATTTAAAATCTATCCAAACCAGTCATAATTCGTGCATACACAATACCTATAAAGTGGATTTCAAAGAATGATATAACACAATAGAATACACCAGAAACAATAATGTTGCCCTCCATAGACAATATAGATTGCAACGCTATATGCCCTGAATCGTAAATTATATATTATATAACAATCAGTTTGTCACTACACTTGGACCTTTTTGTAAACAACGTTTGCAACAAAATATATTTTATTACCATATTACTGGTAGTATATATTATTTTTGCTCTAACCAAGTACAATACGCAAAACTCTGACATCCACCGAGACTTGCGCAAAGTGTCATGGAGCATGCAAGAGTGATTAGACGCGACCAGAATCGAAAGTGAGGAATGTGTCATTCTTAATGGAAATTATTGTATTTAAACTATATCTAGAATAAAGCTCCAAACTGATAAACAATCCTTTTATTCTCTCCTCTCCACAGCGCAGGATAAAGGTGAGGATGGAGAGTGTCACAAAGATGATCCTGACTGTGCCATTCGACACATGGGCATAGCTTGGCAGGACTTGTTATCTCATGTTGATCTTAGTGCAATCAGTAAAGAGCTTCTCGCAGCCATTGCAGGAGGGAAAAGTTCGGCTCAGAAGACGTTGGCAATGAGTCTTAACCAAGTTATTGTGATGGTGGCAACAGGAGCTTATTGGGCCAAACCTTGTCACATGCATCCTTCTGACGCGGAAATGTCGCTCTTGCAGGGTCGTTTTGCGTTCAAGCTTCACACTTCATCCAGTCTTTATGTTTTAGACCCAGGACAAAAGTTTTTTGTTCCGAAGTGGCACTCTCATGCCGAAAAAACTTACGGAGTTAATCCAGCAGTATTTCTGGTAGTATGGTCTCCTATACCAGAAAACAAATCAGAGCTCACTATCTACGTGTATGAAAAAGAGTGTGATGTTAATCATTTGCCAGCACCAAAACTACCAGATTTGAAGCAGATTCAGAACACCCTCATGCGGCCTATCCTTCCAGAAGAATGGAGTGCTACTGTTCTGCTTCACCCATTTAGTCCACGCCAAAGCAAGTATACTGAAAAAGACATGATGTTCACGCAACTTGTGATAGCCACGCTAACGTACAGTTCTAAACAGAACCTTTTCTACATCAACGTGCAAGGCTGTAGCAAAGGAACATGGCATTACAAAATGGACCATAAACATACTTACATTAAGAATGGTGAGAACTGGCTCAAAGTGGACATGGGCTGGGATTTTCCAAGCAGGGACTGGTTGGGTCAAAAGTCTACTTATGTGGGCAACTCTCCTCTAAACTGGATGAAAGAAGATGAAGACATGGCGTGGTGGAAGCAGCGTCATAATAATTCGTCAAACTGGTTCTGGTTTAACAAAAACGGCGCCCCGTTTCGAATCATGTTCGGTGTACCACCACCAAGCATTTCAAAAGGAAACAGAAACAATCTTGCATTCTTCCAAATGTTCTCTTTTTCGTACATTGTCAACTTTGAACCTGTGTTTATGGAAAGTGAAGATATTTTCAAAAACCAAGCTACCCTCGACATAGCTGGTCTAAAATGTGAAAACCCATATTCATTCGAAGTGTTTAATTGGTCATCGCATTTCAAGATGTCGGCAATGATGGTTCCCGTGGACTTCAAAAGTAATCCCCTTCCTTCTGTCGTCTTCTACCGTTGGGATGACACTTGGAACAGGAAACGCCAAGGTAGACTGCAAACGACACATATGTACTACACGTATAACGCCAACCAGGGACTTGTTTCAACAGCAGCATTATTTGGTGGCTGGTCAGACGAACATATCCAACAAGATGGTTACCTCTTGGACAGTGACACAAACGCGTGGACTCACCGTTGCGAGAGATTGATGGTAGATGACATGCCTATTGGACAAGAGCCTCCTTGGTGGCCTATATTAGGGCAAGCACAGATCATGGCTGTGATACACAAGCCTCTACATTCACCACCCAACTGGGTTTCGCCTCTCACGGGAACCAACCGCACCGTAGCAATTTTGGGTGTACTTTTTCCACCACATCTACCACAATACCCAGACAGTACCTACTTATGGACGTGGTACGATTACACTGAATATTCTGAGGGAAAAGGACCCGCCCGGCCCATTACCTTCATGCAGTCTGCTTCGATTCTCGGCGAAGGCACAAGTCTAGCGCTGGCAGATTACTTCGACTATTTCCAGTTGGAAGAAGATGTTCATATACATACGGGGTATTTGGAGGATACCCTAAAGCAAACATGCCCCACAATTTTCTTGGAGCCTGGGTTTCGGGAAGAGACAGGGAGACATCGGCCTCAACCAGCAGCATTCATTCCAGGTCTAAAGCCATGGCATACTAAGGATGACATTAAAGACTATCCTGACGATTTTTAGCTACTTAACGTTTATACATTAGTAATGCTGCAAGCAATTTGAATGTGTCGAAATTTCACCAAACTCGCAATTTGTAATTTCTTTTAATCGTTTTCTAGTGAGACCTTATTCGTTATATTAAGGATTGTTAGGTTATGGTGAGTGCCTCTATCAGTGGCGTAGCCAGCTCAATAATTGGGGGCCCATACTCATATATTCGTGTTCTGCATCATTCATTTCTTTTGAAAGCGATTGTTTTTTATGGTCGATCTGGGTACGCCATTGTATGTTATGGTAAATTAGTAAATCAAAATGTGCGAAAAAAATACAATAGCTGGTACATTTTAACTGTATAATGATTCGTTTGAATAACCTGCATACTTGTTGGTGATGTTGTGAGGTACACAGGTTTCCTATACTATAAGAGACTGAAAAGTATACTCATGTTTGAATATTATTAAATCAGAATTCAAAATAACGCTTTTTACAGACTTTTCATTGAAAAAAGACCTTTACTGTAATTTCGCTCGAAATGTTGCGATGGCTTTAAGTTTTTGTGAAAAATGCTGATTTTATTTAAAATCTTTTTATGGCTCTACAGTGGTGAAGCTGGCCATAGCCACTGGTCCCGCTATGCAAAGTTTTGAGTGAATAATATATTCAAGCCTTTAGAACTGTATACCATAACAGGGCCAGTTGTTATGGCTAGGTTCGCCACCGTGGCTCTATAAAGTAGTGATTTGGGACACATTCAGTATAGCTATGTCTTCGCAGAAGTCCGACCCTTGCGTACGTACGCTGTTGTACACGTGATAGTGCGTACGTACGCTCTGGCATGCTACCATGCACACACGTAAAAATCTCACATCTTCTAGCAACTCTGTTAAGAAGATGTGAACAAGTTGTGTTCGCACTGATTGTCCCAAGTTGTTAACAAGTCTGGAACAAATTGTTGACAATTTGTAACAACCTTGTTGATATTATAAGATTTGAGAAAAGGTTGTTGGAACATGCTTGATACAATCCTGATGTAACAAGGGTATTATGGTCTTGTGTTGTCAACCTTGAAACAATATTGTCGTATCGTGATTGTAGCCTACTTGTTGAAACAACCTTGCTACAAGTGAGATAATGCCATCAAGCTTGTTAAAAGTTGTTAACAGCTTGTTCTAAACTTATTACAACTTGGGACAAGTAGTGCAAACACAACTTGTTGACGGCTTGTCAACAGACTTGTAAATGAAATTACCAGTAGGATTTTGACCACAGAAACAAAACGATCCAAGATGCAAGTTCTCCAGGTAAACACTTCATAGTTTAACCCCGAAATAAATCTTATGTTCTCTTTGAACGCTGTGAACAATAGGCCGAGCAACACTATTTCCGACAATTTATAGTCTCGGATACATCACGTATGTATACCCCTATACGTATATCTCTATGAGGCGTGACAACACAAAAGGAGTCTTAAGAAATTAAGGTGGTTTTTATATAAACTTAAGAATGATCCAACTGCTCTGCGTTTTGACATCGAATTAATTTCCCCTTTGCACTTTTGCAGCTAATAAAGACTTGTCTGTCCTCTTTTCGGTTTTTTTTACGGCGGTAAAAAGCTGCTGAGATTTTAAGATGGGGATATGGCTTATAAATTCTCAGAACCAGTCAAAGGTATAATGGGAATTCATAATTTGAATCTCAATCATTTTAAATTTGTTTTTGTCTCTGTAGGTCTCCAAGAAGAGGTCGTTTCCATCGTTTTTCTATTTTCATTATCTTTGTGCATGCGGAACATAATATTAAGCCGGGGCTAAACGTTCCAACCTTGTTATACAACATTTGTTGATCTGACAATGTTAGCACCTGAAGAGCCGATGTTTGTCCGACATTTTTTGTTGGACGAACGTTTGAGAGCTAATCAAGCCTTCCTCCAACAAAAAAATGTCGGACAAACATGGGTGCTAAACGTTCTAACATTGTCGGATCAACAAATATTGTACAACAACGTTGGAACGTTTAGCCCCGGCTTAAGATACATTTTGAATGTATTTTTGTTGTTAACGTTGTTCAAATAAAAGAGGAATTTTTTTGAGACAACTCTTGTACTGTATGGCTTGCTTCTCAAGAAGGAACTTGTTTTAGTTTTGTCACAGACGAACAATGAAGGTTGAGAAGGGGTCAATTTTTTGGTGGCCTTGAAATAAGCCCTGGCTTGACTGATAGTTGAGTTTTTCATTTGACAGAAGTGGCGTTTCAATGGGGAAATTAACCATTACTTTCAACGGTAGATGCGAGATTGATAGTTCCTCGACAGAAACACTCTGTTGTTTAAATAGGAAACGATCGCGCGCGCGTAGCACTTGAAGCGGTAGTTTTTATTGATTTTTAGTTCAAAATTGCTTAATATTGTAGGTTTTGGACTGCAATCCTTTAGAGTTTCTACTAAAACAATTAAACTACTCGCACTCGTTTTCTATGAGCGATAGCCAACTCTACTGCGCTTCGTTGACTATTCGCTCTTTATAGTAGAAACTCAGCCGTGTTCTATTCAAAATCCGCGAATCTGATTGGTTCCTTTCCTGTTGTCTATTCGTTGATAGGCAACAGTCGCGCGCGCGTAGCTACTTAAGGACCTTAAGCGGTAACTTTTCTTGATTTTTGTCTTCAAAGTGCACAATATTGTAGGTTCTGGACTGCAATCCTTTAGAGTTTCTACTAAAACAATTAGACTACTCGCCCTCGTTTTCTATGAGCGATAGTCAACGAGACGTAGCCGAGTTGACTGTTCGCTCATAGAAAACTCGGGCTCGTAGTCTAATTGTTAAATAGAAATCTCAGGCTCGTAGTCTAATTGTTAAATAGAAATCTCGGGCTTGTAGTCTAATTGTTAATTAAAAAACGGGCTCTTACTCGTTCTTTACTGTTACTTTACAAAATTTGTTTTGTCTAGGTACCATTCCTTCCCGGCGCTTATGGCATTGATGAGTTTCAGGAGGTGGTGGAAAACACTCTCTTCAGAGAGTTCAAGGCGAGGCCACACTGGGGCAAAAACAACAGGCTTAACGGAGAGAAAGTGCGAGCATGCTACCACGAGGACCAGCTAGACAAGTGGAAACAAGTGCTCGAGATGTTTAACAAGGGAGGGCCATTAAACAACCTCTTCACTCACAACATGGGATTTGACGTGCTTCCAATCTATGAACAACCAACGGTGTAAACACTTAAGTCTGGCTAAGCCCACCCCCCGGGTGGGGGGAGATGGGGCTGTAAAGGCATGATATCCAGGGCTATGTACACCGATGATAGTATTTTATTTTAAATAGGAAATAGCATAGGAAGGTTTAGAAATGTAGGTCTGACTTTGCACCTAGTCTAAGTGAACACCTATGGTAGCGCATAGATGCTGAAAAAAAGCAGCTCATTTCTGTCATGAAGCGTAAAATTTTTCTTATTTGCGGGTAATATGTACTCGATTTATTCATAGTGTCATGATTTAGTTTGGTAGAATTCGTCTTCAAAGAGACCTGTGATAGACATGTTCAGAGTGTAGAGTGTCTTATAACAATGTTATATGTCACGAAGAGCGGCGGAGGTGTGCTCACCCAAGAGGGAACAAATGTACCCTCTGTTTCCCTCCCCCCTCCCCCTCCACCTTGTGCGACTCGGATCACAACTCTACAGCCGATGTACTCTAAAGGTAGTGTTCAGATTCGGACTACAACTACACGTCCCCTCAGGGGAGGTTTGATCTTACTAGAAGTAAGTAAGTAAAGTAAGTAAAATCCTTAAGTTTTGTTTTATGTTTTCTTTTATATATCAGCTTTATGAATAAAGTGAATATTTTTGTGTGTGACCGTGGCTACTACTCAGATTTTTTTAATTTAATGGGTATTATATTTCAAGTTAACCAATTTAAGAAAGTTATAAGATTTTTTGAAGAAACTGACACTAATTTTTTGAACGGACGATTCTTTCAGCTCGCTGTCAGTTCATTCAGTAAGTTTTCGCACGTCAGCTAGATCGCGCGTTTATGACAGGTCATGTGATGTTTTCGCTGTATGTTTCATGAAGCGGAAATAAATGTGTTGAATGGCAATTTCCGGTTATTGGACTGCTTGAAAATTTACTAAAACAGTTATTTTTCTCGGACTTGCCGGATATGAGCTGATAATAACCAACTCGGCCTACGGCCTCGTTGGTTATATATATCAGCTCATATCCGGCGCGTCCTCGAAGAATAACTGTTAAATATTATTGTTCTTTTTTATTATTATTTGACGTACCAGTCGTTATCGTAGCCGTCGTGTTTGCGTAAGCTCCCTAATCACGTGGTAACCTCAAGTGCATGCATTGTTTCATTCGTTGCACATTTCAATTAAAAAACTCAATGTTTGTAAACAGTGAGTATCGCTTTCTCTTTTGACGGTAATGTTGCTGTCGTGGTTGCTAAGCTGCCTTATATCAAATGTCTTCACGACCGTACAATGTCAAAAATGCTGAATCACGACATCGCTGATGCAAAAGATCGATGTGGCATCAATGTATCTTCATTGATAAGTAGTAAAACGGTCTGATCACAGTTTTTTAACAGTATTGAAGTCTTTTTCCCTGTTTTTACTTCTGGGAAGTAGCGAAGCTATTGAGTTTTAATATTTAGACTTAAGCAAGCTAGAAACTGTGCAATAAACTTGCCATGGCCGTGTAATGGTTATAAGTAAGTGTCAAACTATAGCTGTAAATGCTTGAACCTATACTAACTAAACGAAGGGTCTATTGGTCTCGATATCAATCATTCGTCTAGAGTGTTTGGGTTTTCCCACCTGGAGATAATAAGTCAGGAACAAGATTTGACATTGTTCAGGGGCACCCAACGGCTGTTTTCTGTGAAATATCTGTTCGGAGAAGCAAAAATTGCCCAGAATTTTCAAAAGTTTGAGAAGGCTAAAAACTTCTAGATGACCGTTCCATTCATGTACAGTTTTCGAAGCTTATCTAATAAATTCCCTAAGGTTTTCTGAAGTTAAATTTTTCTCATTTCACTCCCAGGTTAAGATATTTTTCGTAGAGAAAGAAAACCTAACTTTTTCGGGATCGAAAATGCGATGTAGAGAGGAATCAGAAAAATTCTCACTTTCGTAAAACTTTAAGTTGCAGCTAAAATTTTCGGGAAAACAATACTGAAGCCCTTGTAATTTCTAAAACACCCAAGTTGCCCTAGGATGACCGAACAGATAAGAATTTTTTAGCGCCACTTAGAATACGTTTTTAGTGATCTAAAAGTACTCTGGATAGTCTAAAAAGTGTTTTCAATGCAATTAAAGCAAACTGTAGCATGAAACCGTCGTTGGGTGCTCCTGATTGTTTTGAGGCATTAGCACACTTCGAAGAATGTTTAGTGCCCAGTGAATGTTAATCTAGAAAGCATAATTGTGGAAGTAGATATTTCCGTGTCAGAGGGAAACAAAAACCTGATTTAAAACCTTACTTTTCCAGAGATGCCGGTTCTAGTCAAGTCATTAAATGAATTAAAGATAAGGATAAAAAATAAGTTGTACGCTCGGTTTAGTGCAGGAAACATCACGACTATGGTTTCAGTCTTTCGCAACTAGGTTTTAACTGAAGTTAGGAAACATCTTATGTCAGTCTTTCGCAACTAGGTTTTAACTGCAGTTAGGAAACATCTTATTATAAGAAAGTAATTTTGATTTAAGAATAGAAGCTAGCTATTAGAAGAGTATTACTCCTCTAATAGCGAACTTCTATTCTTAAACCAAAATTAGTTTCTTAAGATGTTTCCTAACTTTAGCTAAAACCTAGTTGCGAAAGACTGAAACCATAGTCGTAATGTTTTCTGCACTAAACCGAGCGTACAACTCCTTTTTTTTTTAATTAACCTTATCATTAATTCATTTGATGACTTGACTTGAACCGGCAACTCTGTCGCACCTCGCTCTGACATTTTTGTCATCCTTCGTTCGAAGTGGTTCTCAATGCGACAATAGGGAGCTTAAGCAAAGACGTTTTTGAGCGACGCACGTCAACCGGAAGTGAGGCCTTTTCCCTTTTTATACGCCTGGACACTACCAAATTTGTATTGCTGAGTTTTTTTTCTCCCATAAAGACGATTTACCTGAGGGTTTCAACCAAACCACAGCCCATCGCTGCAAAAAGTCCACTTCCGGTTGACGTCCGTCGCTCAAAAACGCTGTTGCTTAAGCTCCCTATAATAGCTCTACCTAACAACTCAACGTCATGTTTGTGTTCTCGTTTTGAGAGCGCGGTGAAATAATAAAAATAAAATGAAAGAGAGTTGTGAAAGTTGAAATAGAATCTAAAAATGTGCGTCTATATGTTCGTCACATAGGATTTCTGTGTTAGTTAAACTCAGACGAGATTTTGTTATGAGGAAGTTGGTTAGAAAACAAGGGACTAATATACATGCTGCTTTGCGGAGATTTCGTAAAATTTGACATGTTTTAACCAGTCAGAAGTGTAGTAGAGACAGTAGTAGGGTTATCACCTTTTCCGCATTCCGACGTGTTCATTGCCTTTGGCTCTTTCCCTCGTATCTGGACCATTACTTAATATACTCACTTGATTAATTACTTTCCTTTTTTGAGACAAATGACTTTGATATTTGTCGTCTTAACCTCTGTTTACTGAGCAAGCGTAAAAGTACACGCGTCAGTTATTGACCAAGTGTGAGGTCAATATCTTGCTAGGTATTGGTCAGTGTTTTTCTGCATCTTTATCAGTATGGGTGGAGGAGGAGTCTCACAGAAGAAAAAGAAAGCTAATATCCCATCTTGACTTTACGCTTGGTCAATAAAAGATTTATCATATGGCCAAAAGAAATTATGACTTTTCAGAACATGGCGGGCAATTCGAAGGGGCAATATATAGGCTCATTTTCTTCGCTCAAGTAGCCTGCTTATAGAGCAGTTATAGAGTCAACCATAATATAAATATTACCATTCAAGAACTAGAGATATGACAGAAATGTTGCGTTAATTTTCCACTTTGCAGGCAATAACTAGCTCTCACATATCCTCATATAAGACCTTGCCCTTGTCCATTAAATTGTATGCTTTTGTTTAGGGCATGGAACAATCAGCAGTAAGCGTTATGGCCTTGTTGATGGTGCTGTTAGTACCTCCCCCTGCGTGTGGTGTGATGACATTTGACACAGGCGCTGGTAAAGTACTCAAGCTTAGTGTGACTCAAGATGTCACTCTAGAGAGGGGAAGCCAAAACTTTAACAGTTTGAAATATCTCATAGTATCCAAACACCCGGGATATCCTAACAAGCGCTCATTGGTCCAGTTTGAAAATCTTCCCAGTTCGTGTCCATCATCGAATGTGATTTCAGCCAAAATGTACTTGTACTATGAGTATTCCCACAAAGCAAGTTTTAGCTCTATCAAAAGTGTCCCTTTCATTCTGCGTTACTTGCGAGTGTACCTTGTTAAAAAACCGTGGGCTGAATCTCAAGCAACCAGTACTATGCGCAAACGTGGCATCCGTTGGTCTTCCCCATGGCTAACGCTGGACGGCAGAGACGCTGAGGCAAATCCCCAACGAGGAACTGTCACCATCTTTCCCTACAGACCCCACGGTTTTGTGGAGTTTGACGTCACAAATGCGGTGAAGGCGTGGAGTAGAGGAGTACCTAATAACGGCTTGGTGATACGCGCAACAAACGAGTTTAGTCCTGGCAGGGACACACGGTTTGCCTCCAACGCCAACACCGCTTCAAAGCACGCGTTTGTTTTGGTGCGCTGCAAATGAGGATGGTACGGGGGTGGCTGGTCCGTTCATAAAAGCTTTTTGATGGCATTCATTCCCGCATTCTTTGTTAGTGTGGCTTCAGCTTTGATGTAATTCTTTTCTGTGCAATAATTTTTTTCTCGAGACTGAGCATAAACTGTAGCTACCTCTATTGTTAAACAATAAAAATGCATCAATGGAATCATACACTTTCGTCTACAAGTTCGACGTTTAAAATAGTCATCAACATTAACCTTCTCCTGACATGAATTCGGTGCTAAGGAGATTACCAATTTGGTGAATCTCCGCGGTGACACTTCTATTCATGAAATATGTTTAATTTGAGCCTTTGACAGATGGCAAAGCCTTATTTACACTAATTATTTTGTTCAATTTAACATTTTGGACCTTCATCTCGTCCTATGTCGATGTTTACCAGGAAATGACTACCTTACTTGTTTTTAACAGTTTTAAGCCTGGATAACTTTAATTAGATTTAAGTGATTTTATAGGTGTTTTTGTGGGTAAAAGACTATTGATCTAAATTCTGCCTTGTACTTTGAACCGCATTTTTAATTTACCCTCTGAGTGGTTAATTTATGGAAAAAGTTTTAGCCAATCATTTTCAATGAAGACGCTTAACACCTTCTGTAAATCGACAACAACCTTAGATTTTCAAACTGTATATTTAGTGTTTTCCTTTCTTTCATTATGAAAAGTCTGTACACGAGTATATACCTTGTAGTATATTGTTCTCCTTGTTTTGTATTGGCCAGTTGACCTAAGCTTAATCATAGTGAAAACTTAGGCAGAAAAACCATTTTGACAAAATAATTATCTCGAAGATTTCATGCATGCTAATTAGGCTTTTCAGGCTTTTTCAACCAATCAGATTAGACTTACGCCTGCATATAAAAATCAGTGTAACACTAAACTACCAGAGAGAGAATTGTAAGCTAGGAGCTGAAAGTGAATAAAACACCATTGAGTCAGAAAAAGTTGTTTGTTGTAAGGGCTAGCTAGTCCCCTCAGAAAGTCCTATCAACACTATGGCTGAAGCAGACGGAAACTAAGAGAGTCGTTCAATTAAGTAAAGCGTCTCGTACAATGTTTTGTTTGCAAGAGTTAAATATAAGACTTTATATTTGTTTCACCGTATTTAAGGACGTAAGCACTTAATACTTTACACATAGAGTAGAGTAAAGGGCGACTTTGATGCACCTTTTTTGATGGTTAATTACGCATGTTTCTCTCGTTATTTCGATTTCTTTTGCTCCATTCAATTCCACGGGCTTTCCCCTTTTGCTCGGCAACTTTTTGGCAACTTCTCGTATTTTGAGCAACTTTTTTCGTTTCCAGCTACTTTTTCCATGAGCAATTTCTCTAGTTATCTTCTAATTCTGAGATATCAAGCAGCTTTTAGTGCTTAAATTGGCCTTTCTTCCATATTCCACAATGTTTTATAAGTAAAAAACTTATGAATTTCCCGTAAAAAAAAGGGAGCCAAATCCTCCCCCTGAGGCAGATTAAAGTATAAAAGTTGTCGGACTTCTAGGTCAGCGGTTTTTAGAGAAAATTCAAAATGGTGGACGAACATCAGTCACACTCGACTGACTTGAGTGTCTCGGGTGAAGAAGGTCATTCAACAATTTTATTGGCTCATTACATTTTGTGGTTTTACAATTGAGGACAAAGTTGTTTAGCAACGCTGGTTACGCCGCAAAATTGCCCCAAAATGCTTAGAAATCTTATTTTTGTTGTACAGTTTGCATATTTTAGTATCAGACCAAAAAATGTTTGTTTTTTTCGAGCAACTTTTGAGCAAGTTTCGTTACAAAAAGCAACTTTTGTTGTTTCCTGAGCAATTTTTGAGCAACTTTTTGTGAAGTCACAGGTCACTTTTTGGAAAATCTCGAGCAACTTGTGTAAAGCCCTGTCAATTCCACCTGCTCATGCAAAAGATTATTAAAAAAATTATATCATAGACAGAGATCACGCTTCCGGTATCAGGCCCTTTGTCGACCATCGCGCCCTCTTTTGCAAGTCAATGATTCTACTTTCGAGCCAAGCTTCAGATACATGTGCTTTTCCTGGTTTCCTTTCAACTTTTGTTTTCATATCCGCCAAGTGCTTCTACAGGTTACAAGCCTTCTTTAAGGATTTTTCAATGGATAGCTATGCTAGTGAGTTGGTTTTTTGTTCTGGAGTTCTTTCCTAGATTGTAATTCATTTCATGTGAGAGGAAGTCATGTGTTTCAAGGAAGCGATCGCTGTAAGTACAATCCATTTTTGTGTCCTCTACTTCCATATTTTTATCTTTTACTTTCGCGGGTATTAGTTCGGGTTGTAGATACATAGAATTAAACACAAATAAATTTCGTTGGATAAAAAGCCCCGAAAGAAATTAAACGTCTTGACCTGCAGCTCATCTCCAAATGTTCAATCTTTGCACAGTTGCTGCTTCTGTAAACTGGAATTCTCTGGCTATTTATACATAAAGAGCATCATGATGTTGACTACTCAAGTCAACGCTCAAAGAATGTGTTTGTAACGAAGCCGTTATTTTGTTATTTGCAACGTCAAGTTTCAGGGCAAGAAATTGTGAAAGGCTAAAGAAACTGGATTAAACTGCCCTAGCACATTCCCTAAACCACTCAGTAATGAAGCGGTTTGTTGTAAATAAGACAAATTTTACTAATAAGGGTTTATTAAAAGAAAGCAAAAACCGATTAAATATGGAGTTATTTGCTGCCCTAGAGGCTGGGTCGGTGTATTGTCGAATTGCACTATGGCTCTTGGTCTCAGTTATTGGCTATTACTCTGAGTGGAACCTGTATTCAGGGGACACCCTCGGGACCAAGGGACATGTCGTCTGAATAGAGGTGTCTCTTTATTAAATGGAGGTTGGGCTGAGATTTGTTAATAATTAACCAACAAATAAAATATTGTTATTAGAGCCGATAAATGCATCTGCTCTCACAGGCTACGGAATCTGCTGCAGTAATCATTTCAGGCAGCTAGAAAATATATAAAAAAATCATGATTAACTTACCTCTACGAATCTCTGCGATGTTGTGTGTTGAAATCCCACAAATGCAGTGCATCGATTTAAGTGAGTTAATTCATGTTTTGAAAGCTTTCACCATTGTGACAAGCGAACCTTTAAACTTATATCGACGATTTTTGCGGTCAGTCACTTTTGACGCACTTTGATTGCTAAGGTGATCCATGCATGAATGGAGGTTAAACCCCGAGGTTTCGGGGCCCAGGAAAAATGTCCCTTTCCCCTGAATAGAGGTGTCCGTTCAAAAGAGGTAACAAATACAAAGATTATATGAAGATTTTGCCGGGACCAAATCTTGTGTCCCCTGAATGATGGTGTGCCGGCTTGAATGCAGGTGTCCCAGAGGTTACACTGTACGAGATTGTGTAGGAAAATGGGACAAAAATTGTCCCCCAAACTGTTCCATGATATGATTCGACTAAGAACTACAAAACTGTGGCCAAAACACTTCAGGGCGCCAATATGGCAGACTTGAATAACGCTAATATCACGTTTACGGCAAATGGTAAAAGTGAATTTGTACTACGTGACCCAAGTTTTCCATTTACTTGTCGTTTACAGTTCATTGTAACTACTACGAAAAAAATCGGTAGATATATGCCAATTCTATACATAAGAATAGTTTTGAGCAGTTTTATCTCCTTATTACTCATGCTTTTCGAAAATAACTCATCGTCAATCTTACGTTTGCCGTAAACGCGATACTTAATCTCTCCACAGTGGAACAACCTTGATTTAACGAAGGGCCAAGGGGCTGGCAAAATGTGTTCGCTACATCGAGGTTTCGTAATAATATAGAGTTCCTTTTAATAAATCTTACTATGACTGGAGTCAAGAAAATCCTTCGTTATACCGAAAACTCCGTTATATAAAATAAGGTTCGTTATGTCGAGGTTCCACTTTAATATAAAATACGTTGCCGTCGCCGTCGCTGGTTGCGTGAACTCCCTAATCATGTGCCAACCACATGTGCACCGCTTCTTGAAACTAAAGATTCTTTTGTTTCATTAGTAAAAAAAATAGTGTTTACGTTGACGTTGTCACCGTGGTTTCTAAGGTCTCTCAGTATCGAATGTCTTCACAACCACACCTTATAAAGCTGTCAAAAATGCTGAATCACGACATCGCTGATGCAGAAATGGATGTGGCGTCTATGTATCTGCATTGATAAGTAGTAACGGACTGATCACAGTTTTTTACAGGATTGAAGTCTTATTCCCTGTTTTTACTTCTGGTAAGTAGCGATTGACTTTCAGTATATAGACTTTCGTAAGCTAGAAAGACTAGAAAGTGTGCGCAATAAACTTGCTATGGCCGTGTAGTCACGGTTGTGAGTAGGTGTTAAACTATACCTGCATATGCTTGAACCTATACTAACTAAACGAAGCGTCTATTGGTCTCGATATCAATCATTCGTCTAGAATGTTTTCTCGCCTGGAGATATTAAAGGAAGGAACAAGATTTGACATTCTTTTGAGGCATTAGCACACTTTGCAGAATGAGTCCACAGTGAATGTTAATCAAGAAAACATAATTGCGGAAGTAGATATTTCCAAGTCAGAGGGGAAACAAAAACCTGATTTAAAACCTTACGTTTCAGACGCAAGAAATTGTTTTTAAATTAATAAAAAAATAAACATTTTTGCTCTTTAATTAAATGAAGGATAATGTCTCTCCCAGTAGAACTTTGATTTTCTTTTCAAAGAGGTGTCCTTTCTTCCAGCCAAGAGAAAAAGCGGTCTAATACTGATATCCATTTTGCTTTTAATATACTCACTTGATTAATTACTTTCCCATTTTTTAGACAAATGACATTGATATTTGACGTCTGAAAGAAACAGGTAAGATTATGAATCATCCAGTTAATATTAAATACACTTCTGTCGTCCATAGTGGTTTACCCATTAAAGTTGTTATTGATACTTCACGAATTAACTAGAGACCGTTATGCCTAATTTGCAACTAGCCAAAAACGTTCCACTAAACCTAGCAATTCACAATTAAAACCTGAAAGATCGATTAAAAAAAGCTGCAGTTGAAGCGAGTTTGGGCTCTGTGTACTAAACAATTTCATGCGGAAATACTGGATGTGGCATTCTGTGGAAATGTTGTGGCTCTGGCTTACTCAGTTTAAAGATTTAGACGTTAATGTCGTATCCAAAAATTCAGCTTCAAATTTAATTGTGTTTAATACTGGCGTTTAGAACTTGTCTTGGCTGGTTCTGTACCAAACGTTACGGCTATGCAAACAATCACTTCCGTTCGGTGTTAACTGATGATGAGAGGTGCATGGAGGAAGAAAAACAATGAACGTTGGAATTTTAGTGTAATAGCTACATTTAAAGGACATTCCTATTCTGCCGCTCTCTACGGGGCCTTCTCGGGTAACAGAAAACGAGAAACAACTAAGCAACACATTTTTCAGATATGATGAAACCGTCTAAACCTCTGTATGCTGAGCAAGCGTAAAAGTACACGCGTTATTGACTAAAGGTCTTTTTACGCTGGACGATTCGCAACGACGATTTTTAGCGCAACGCAGCGTTGCAATGTTGGAACTATGTTGTGACTATTAAATTCGAAACAATGTCGCAACAATGTTGCAACGCTGTGTTGCGCTAAAAATCGTCGTTGCGAATCGTCTCGCGTAACATCACCTTAAGTGTGAAGTCAATACCTTGCTAGATATTAGCCAGAAGAAAAAGAAAGCCAATATCCCATCTTGACCTGATCACGCTTGGTCAATAAAGGATTTATGATATGGCCAAAAGAAATTATGACATTTGAGAACAAGGTGGGCAATCGGAAGGGGACAATATAGACTCATTTTCACCTCAATATAGGCTGAAGTAACAAAAGATCATTTTCACTGTCACGCAATAAACACGGCGCAATAATATACCTTATTATAGGAAATTAACGCTCCATGAAATTAAGGTATTGGAAATTAACAAGTGGAAGAAGCCAAGAAAATGAAATGTTATAAAAGAGTAATATATAAACAATTTTGCCAAGTCTCAGGTCTTTGTGACCCACAGTTTCTGAGTTATTTGCGGAAACGTTTCACGCACCTTTCAGTAGGGAGATGTTGACACACCAATATGGCCGTCGGAAATCAACAAAAACGTCTGGAGTTCACTTTTCCTATAAAAGCTCTTTCTTTTCACTCTAGAACTAGCATACTTGCGCATAAACGCATGTTCCAATACTCGAAATGGTTATACTGCTGAAAATCAAGAGGAGACTCGGAGACTTTTCTTTTTCAACGAGAAAGCATTCCTATTTTGGTGTCTTGCACTGTGACAACTTGGAAGTTCAAATTGCTGTATTTTCGAAATGAAACATTCTACGGGACTGGAAACTTGTACAAATAGTGTAAATAAGAATTCGTAAAACTTCGCTATTTTGACTTTAAATTTTGAGGACATCACTGTGCAAACCACCTGTAGCCTGCCTATGGAGCCAACCATAATAATCCTGACTAGTTCAATCGAAAAAACCGATAATTGATAACAATTGATAAAATCGATAAGAATTAGTTAATTGTATCGAAAATCGATAAAAATCGATAAAGGGATACGTTGTGAGTAATCGATAATTATCGATTTTTAAATTATTGTCATCGATTTTATCGAACTTATCAAATTTATCGGCTCAATACGTTTCCACGTATTTAAGGGCAGCGAAGCATCAGAACTTCCCCAAAACCAGTCTAACAAAAAATTGCTCTCGTAAGATAAGTTTAAAGATTTATTTCACAAATCAAATATTGAACAAATACCTAACATTATCGGTACTATACTTTACATGATTCAGCGGAGAAACAAAACGTAACAACTTTTTGAATTTTACTTCGAAACTATTCAAGTTAAACACCGTTAAAACAACAACCGTTTAAAGAGTTTGTGTTTATCGAATAAAAGAAATTCTTGAAACTCATTTGCTTGATTCTGTTGATCCTATTTGCGCTTACTCCAATTCCGGGTTATGAGCGAGCGAGAAGGTCTTAAGACGTCCAGATAAAACAGATGTAAGCCCCTTATTAATCGCGTCGGCAAAAACACAGCTTGTTTTTTAAACCGGCTATCTCGGAAGAACCGGTACTTTGTATTTACAATACACGGTCCTTAATAAAAACGATAAAATCAATAAATTCAATACCTTAAAAGAGCAGCGATGGTTGTGAGTATCGATTTCTATCGATTGATCGATAAAATCGATAACGTTTAAATTTGAATGATCGATAGTTATCGATTTATCCAACGGTTTTCCGATATCGGTTTTTATCGATTGAACTAGTCGGGTAATAATAAATATTACCATTCAAGAGATATGACAGAAATGTTGCGTTAATTTACCACTTAAATTACAAGCAGTAACCCTTCTATTAGTCTCCCTCGCAGCCGTTTTTAGGATGTCACGCAACGGGGAGCGTTGCGTGACGTCCAAAAATCGGCTGCGAGGGAGACTACCCTTATATAAGACCGTGCCCTTTTCGATTAAATTAGGGCGTGGAACAATCAGCAGCAAGCGTTATAGCCCTCTTGATGGCGGTGTCAGAGTAACTCCTCCTGTGGTGTGATGACATTTGACACAGGCGCCGGTAAAGTGTACAAGCTAAGCGTGACTCAAGCTGTGTGGCTAGAGAGTGGAAGCGAAAACTACAACAGTTATGAATATCTCATAGTATCCAGACATCCAGGAAATCCCAACAAGCGCTCATTGGTCCAGTTTGAAGATCTTCCCAGCTCGTGTCCTTCATCAAATGTAATTTCCGCCAAAATGTACTTGTACTATGAATATTCCCACAAAGCAAGTTTTGACTCTGTCAAAAGTGTCCCTTTTATTCCACGCCACCTGCAAGTGCACCTGGTTAAAAAACCATGGGTTGAATCTCAAACAACCAGTACTATGCGCCTACCTGGCAACCCTTGGTCTTCCCGATGGCTAGCGCTGGACGGCACCGACGCTGAGGCAACTCCCCAGCAGGGAACTGTCACTATCTTTCCCCACAGACCCAAAGGTTTTGTGGAGTTTGACGTCACAAATGCGGTGAAGGCCTGGAGTAGTGGAGTACCTAACAACAGCTTGGTGATACGCGCAACAAACGAGCTGGATGCTGGTAGGGATACGCGCTTTGCCAGTAACGCCAATTCTGATACTTCAAAGCATGCGTTTGTTTTGGTGCACTGCAGTGATGAGTAACCCGCGACAGCAGCCTTATACGACTTCTTTAATCTGTAACTGATATAATTGCCTCAGTGGCGAACTAATCTGGCAATGCACGGCCAGTACACGGAAGTTCATGAAATTGACAGCGAAATAAATAAACAAAATGAAAACAAGTAAATAAATAAATACAAATAAAATTATTAGTCACGTGAAAAATAATTCGTCAATATGTAAGATATTACAAATACTTGAATGGAACGCAGCAACAGAATCAGCACATACGGAAGTAGGAGACAAAGCATTGAAGTATGTTTTTGTAACGAAGCCGTAATTTTGTAATTTACAGCGTCAAGTTTCACGGCAAGAAATTGTCAAAGGCTAAAGAAACTGGATTAAACTGCCGTAGGACATTCCCTCAACCACTCAGTAATGAGGCTGTTTGTTGTACATAAGACAAATTTTACTAATAAGGGTTTATTAAAAGGAAACAAAAACAGATTAAATATGGAGTAATTTGCTGCGCTAGAGGCTGGGTCGGTGTATTGTCGAATTGCAATATAGGACTTGCGTCTCAGTTATTGGCCATTACTCTGAGTGGAACCTGTACTCAGGGGACACCCTCGGGACCAAGGCACATGTCCCCTGAATAGAGATGTCTCTTGAATGGAGGTTGGGCTGAGGTTTGTTGATAATTAACCAAGAAATAAAGTATTATTATTAGAGCCGATAAAGGCTTCTGATCTCGCAGGCTACAGAATCTGCTGCAGTCGTTATTCAAAGCAGCTATATAATGTATTGTGTGATGTTTTGAAAGCTGTCGACCCTGTGACTAATGAACACTTAAAATCGACGTTTTTGTGGTCAGTCACTTTTGACGTACTTTAATTGCTAAGGTGATCCCTGAACAGAGGTTAAACTCAGGTTTCGGGACCCAGAAAAAGTGTCCCGTTCCCCTGAATAGAGGTGTCTCTTCAATAGAGGCGACAAATACAAAGATTATGTGAACATTTCTCCGGGACCAAATCTAGTGTCCCGTGCTCGTGTCCCCTGAATGGGGGTTAGGCCTTTCCAGATTCTGCTCGGCAACTTTTTAGCAACTTTTAGGATTTTGAGCAACTTTTTTGTCAGAGAGCAACTTCTAGCAACTTTTCGAAAAACTAGCACTTTTTTGGTAACTTTTGGGCTATTTTGAACCAAAACGCTGAATAACCCCCTTTTTTTAAAAAAATAAACAAGTCAAAATTCTAAACATCTTTCTAGTAAAACTCATATTTTTACCCTTTGAAAGGGTATCATGTGGACATGGTACGTAATAAGTACAAGAATTGGATCTGGGTTTGGGTAGCCTCAACCTTGTTCCCAGGGCTTTTCCCTTCTCGTGAGGGCGAAAACGCACGAAAACAACAGTTAGCTATTGTAGATTTGTACACCAGATCGTTACACTTACTGCCTAACTTTTTGTAACTAGCCACTTAGATTCAACTAAAGGTTGCCTAATTTGTTGTAACTAGTTACTTAGTTGTAGCTTAATGTTGATTACAAAGCAACTGTTATTAAAATTAGACATACTGTCTTAAAAATATTTGAGCAACTTTACAAAACTTTTGAGCAACTTTTGAGCAACTTTTCGGCATATTTCTTAGCAACTTTTTAGCTTTTTCGGAGCAGAATCTGGAAAGGCCTAATGGGGGTGCCCCTTGAATAGAGGAGTCCCAAAGGAGAGGTTCCACTGAACGAGATTGCGCAGGAAAATGGGGCAAAAATTGTCCCCAAAACCGTTTCATGGTATGATTCGACACAGGACTGCAAAATGGCCAAAACACACTTACTTCTTTTCCAATCTGGAACTGGATTCAGCGGGGCGATTCAGCGTACGTGTGATGTACGGATGAATGACATAAGGTCGCATTTTACGTACCCTAATCTAAAGGCAAGGCCTTCCCTTAATTGTATGGCTGAGCTGACAACGTAGAAATGGCGGTCCCATCTCTGGTGGGAGATGTAAAAACAGTGTCCTCAATTAGCAGTTTCGTGCCAGTTACATTACCATTTTCACTGGCAGTTTTAACAGAGGGGCCCGAACGAGGGCCTGGGCCCCCAACCTATTTTTAAGGCAAACTGAAGCGCGCATGGTCAAGAAGTATTATTTTCTAGGTCAGGCCCCCTCTTATCACGGTGTGGATGAGCAGCTTCCCCCACTTGCTTGAGGATCTGATCATGAATCCGTGGTTTTAATGGATTGCGTTTTTCATTCATCATCATCATTATCGTGGTCATACCACTAATAAGACCATTATCATCACTGCCAACATCAGCAACACCATTATCAGCATAATCGCCATCATGATCATTATTATATATACTTCGACAATGACGTCCATCGCCTGAAGGAACAATTCACGCTTTGGTAAGCTTCGTCGCATGATTCCATTTCGTTTAATTTGTCTGCAAATGTAAGCGAATTTTCTGGAGTGGAATTCTTAGAGTCCTTCAGTCCAAGTTCAGGAAAGAAAAATACAGAAAAAAAAATCGTGTTGTGTTCACGTTCACCATAAAACGTGAAATTTGTGAAAGAAATGTACCGAAAGGTGTGCTGTTCGAGCGTTTTCACTCAAGTGGCCAGCAGCCATGCAAATTTATTGGGACGCCAACATGGCGTTTTGTTGTATAGGGACGCCAAAATGGCGGACTTGACGTAATCCGCTCCTAGAAACGCTAATATTGTTGTTCTTTTTTATTATTATTTAACGTACCAGTCACTGTCGTCGCCGTCGTGTTTGCACATTTCAATAAAAAACTCAATGTTTGTAAACAGTGAGTATCGCTTTCTTTTTTGACGGTAACGTTGCCGTCTAGTTGCTAAGCTGCCTTATGTCAAATGTCTTCACAACCGCACAATATAATGCTGTCAAAATGCTGAATCACGACATCACTGATGTAAAAGATCGATGTGGCATCAATGTACTTTCATTCATAAGTAGTAAAACGGACTGATCCAGTTTTTAACAGCATTGAAGTCTTATTCCCTGTTTTTACTTCTGGTAAGTAACGAAGCTATTGAGTTTTAATATTTAGACTTAAGCAAGCTAGAAACTGTGCAATAAACTCGCCATGGCCGTGTAATGGTTATAAGTAAGTGTTAAACCATACCTGTAAATGCTTGAAGCTATACTAACTAAAGGAAGGGTCTATTGGTCTCGATTTCAATCATTCGTCTAGAGTGTTTGGGTTTTTCCACCTGGAGATACTAAAGTAAGGAACAAGGTTTGACATTGTTTTGAGGCATTTGCACACTTTGAAGAATGTCTAGAGAACAGTGAATGTTAATCTAGGAAGCATAATTGCAGAAGTACATATTTCCATGTCAGAGGGGAAACAAAAACCTGTTTAAAACCTTACTTTTCAGACGCAAGAAAGTGTTTTTAAATAAAAAAGAAACATTTTTGCTCCTTAAATAAACGATAATGTCCCTCCCAGTAAAACTTTGATTTTCTTTTGAAAGGAAGTGTGCTTGCCTCCAAACAAGAGAAGAAGACTAATACTGGCTGCGGTCATTTCACTAACTATGGTTAAGACGGGGATAACTATAGTTAGCTATTTCGGTAATTTGACCGCTTCTCTTTTCGCTCTAACTATAGTAAGAAAATTTACGCCTCGGTGATCCAAAACAATACAGACTAAATATAGTTATACCCAAGCAGGGTTCGTGGGTTAGTTTTAAGTTTACAAACAAACATAAGATAAGGTTAATTCAAAAAAAGGAGTTATAAGCTCGGTTTAGTGCAGGAAACATCACGACTATTGTTTCAGTCTTTCGCAACTAGGTTTTAACTAAAGTTAGGAAACATCTTAAGTAACTAATTTTGGTTTAAGAATAGAAGTCGCTTTTAGAAGAGTATTACTTAATATACCCACTTGATTAATTACTTTCATTTTTTAAGACAAATGACTTGATATTTGTCGTCTAAACCTCTGTATACTGAGCAAGCGTAAAAGTACACGCGTTATTGACCAAGGGTGAGGTCAATATCTTACTAGATATTGGCGGGTGTTTTTATGCATCTTTATTAGTATGGATGGAGGAGGAGTCGCACAAAAGACAAAGAAAGGTAATATCCCATCTTGACTTTACGCTTGGTCAATAAAAGATTTATCATATCGCCAAAAGAAATTATGACTTTTGAGAACATGGCGGACAATCGGAAGGGGGCAATATATACGCTAATTTTTTTCGGAAAATATCTGTTCGGAAGACGATTTGGCATCTAGAATTTTCGGAACATTTTTTGTAAAATTTCTTGCTTGCCTACCTCTCCTAGGATTTTCGAACATCTAAAAATTGGTGTAATTGCCCATTTTTAACGGATTTTTTCCCTAAAAAGCTCACCTAGAATTTTCGGGAGCCTTTTTTCTGGCTGAAATTTTTGAAAAGGTAAGTTTTGATCCCTATGGTTTTCGAATCTCGAGACTTTCAGCTAGGAAATCCGAACAGATGAAAAATTTTTAGGGGATAAAAATATGCCTATATGTACCGTTTAAATACTAAAATACGTTTAACAATGCTATGTTTAAGTGGTTTTTAACTATACTCTCGTTGGGTGCCCCTGATTTTCTTCGCTCAAGTAGCCTGCTTAGAGTCAACCATAATGTAAATATTACCATTCAACATCTAGAGAAGTTGCAGAAATCGTGCGTTAATTTTCCACTTTAGAGGCAATAACTAGTTCTCACATATCCTCATATAAGACCTTGCCCTTGTAATAATAATAATAATTTATTCATTTATAGTGCGCTTTTTAACATGCTAGGTGGTCAAAAGCGCCTTACAACAATAAAGAACCTAAAAACTATTAATACAAATATTAGAAATATACAAATATATTTGATATCTAAGAGATATTAAAAGCTAATTTAAAAAGATAAGTTTTAAGATTAGATTTAAAAGTAGAAATACATTTGATGCTGCGGAGGCTAACAGGAAGAGCGTTCCATAAAGTGGGCGCAGCCACACTGAAGAATTTGTCACCAAATGATTTTTTCATTTGTCCATTAAATTGCATGTTTTTGTTTAGGGCATGGAACAATCAGCAGTGAGCGTTATGGCCTTGTTGATGGCGACGTTAGTACCTCCCCCTGCACGTGGTGTGATGACATTTGACACAGGCGCCGGTAAAGAGTACAAGCTCAGGGTGACTCAGGATGTCACGTTAGAGAGGGGAAGTGTAAACTTTAACAGTTTGGAATATCTTATAGTATCCAAACACCCAGGATATCCCAACAAGCGCTCATTGGTCCAGTTTGAAGATCTTCCTCGCTCGTGTCCATCATCAAATATACTTTCAGCTAAAATGCACCTGTACTATGAATATTCCCACAAAGCAAGTGGTAGTTCTTTCAAAACTGTTCCTTTTATTCCACGCCATCTGCGAGTGTACCTGGTTAAAAAACCATGGGACGAATCTCAAACGACCAGTACAATGCGCCTCCGTGGCATCCCTTGGTCTTCTCCGTGGCTAGCGCTGGATGGCACCGACGCTGAGGCAACTCCCCAGCAAGGAACTGTCACTATATTTCCGCACCAACCCAAAGGTTTTGTGGAGTTTGACGTCACGAATGCAGTGAAGGACTGGAGTAGTGGAGTACCTAATAACGGCTTGGTGATACGCGCAACAAACGAGCTTGATCCTGGCAGGGATACACGTTTTGCCAGCAACGCCAACATGGATAGTTCGACGCATGCGTTTGTTTTGGTGCGCTGCAGCGATGGTACTAATAAGCAATTACAGAAACAAGGGGGTGGCTGGTCCATTCATAAAAGTTCTTTGATGGCGTTCATTTTCGCATTCTTCGTTTGTACGGCTTCAGCTTTGCTGTAATTCTTTTCTGTGCAACATTTTTTTCCCGAGACTGAGCATAAACTATAGCTATCTCTATGGCTGAAGCAGACGGAAACTAAGAAAGTCGTTAAAGCGTCTCGCACAATATTTTGTCTGTAAGAGTTAAAGATAACACTTTATATTGTAAGTGGTCAGTACTCTTAAACTTCCCTTAAGTGGTCAGTACTCTTAAACTTCCCCCACTTTTAGTGGCTTCAGTTTTGATGAAACTGATTTTTTTCTGTGTAACATTTTTTTCCCAAGACTGAGTATAATAACGCTGCAGTTTGTGTTAATAAGATAAACTTTACCACGAAGGTTAGTTTAAAAAAAAAAAAAAAAAAAAACAACCTACAATAGGACAATTGCACGATGACGATATTTGACTACAAATACCAGAATTCATTTCGGTTTTGCTTTGTTATTTAAATTTATCAATCCTGCTGAGGATTAAAGAACAATAGCCTTAATTTGCAGAAGAAAACAACAAACTCAAGGATTCTGGTAATTGTTGTAAAATGACGTCATCCTGCAATCGTCCTATTGATTTTAAAAACAAGTATTTGACAACCGTTCTGCTTCTGTCGTTACAAAAAATAGCTTTTAAATAACGCCATGTACACACTTATTTTTTGGCTATTTACAGTTTGGTACAGTGCACTTCGTATGACTAATGTACGTTCAACACTTCAGATAAATAAAAAGTAAGGTCGTGCTTCATAATCCTAATCTTTACTGTGACTGTTATCATGACCATAACCATCAGCACCATCGCCAACGTCATAGCAGCCACGACGAAGGCGACAACGAAAAGGTCCAAAAGCAATTGGTTTATGAGAAAAACAACAGCTCTGCACGTGCATTACACTTGTTAGTACATTTCTTTGACGTTCACTGCGCGACTACGACGTGAAAACCTCTTCACGCGACGTTTTGTGGGCGACGTGAACATACGACGGCGAATTTTTCTTCCTCTTTTTGAACCTGGATAAAGCCCTTACGAAATTGACCCCTGGAGAAATCGCCTCCGTTTGACATATTGAGCGGGTTAGAATAGATGCGATGAAGTTTAAAAGCACGCCAATAATTTTTTAGCGACGTGTTCACAGCCGACGTCGTTGCTTGAGCTTCCTATTACCATCATCATAAACACCATTTCCAACATCATCACCAACGAAATCACCATCAAAATCATCACGACCACCACCACCATCATCATTAGGGAGCTTTAGCATCGACGACGGCGACGGCTACGAAAACGTGAATTTGCGCTGCCTCAAACTTTATCGCGCTTATTCCATCTCGTTTAATGAGTCAGATTTGTTTGGAGTTGAATTCTAAAGGACTGCATCAAAGTTCAGGAAAAGAAAAAGAAAGTTGTTGTCTTTTCAGGGCTCAAAATATCGGACAGCAGGTCGCCGGTCCTGATGACCTGCCAAATATTTTTTAGCCCGGACAAACCCCAATTTTGGCCGGTCAAGATACTATAATATATATATATACATTTTTTGCCTAATGGAATATCGAATTACGCTGTCGGAAATTGTGCGGTGTTTTATTACCATTATCTTTGTAAACATGAGTTTAAGTTTCATTTGATTAAGTAACGTGATTTAAAAGAAGTGTTAAGTGACGTTGGAACCTGATAGCATTGAACTTTGGAACTGAAAGGAAAAGGAACAATAGAAAGGAGAGAATGTAATGTACTGTGAGAATCAGGAGGAGACGGGAAGAAAGAAATAAAAACGAGTGAATCGGGATTTCTGTGAGTGTGTTAGAAGATCGTTCAGCTTTGGAGGCAATTCCTAACGCAATTGGCACCTCCGACGGGACCTATTGGGATTTTAGCTCAAACAAGAGCAAGGGATTTGCGGAAAATCAAGTACATAGCGACGTGATCAAGGGATTCGCTGAGATTTGGCAAATCGGCCAAAACAACGCTAAAGCTGAAAAGGGCCAACGCGATGGAGGAACTTACGAAAGAATTTAACGGAAAGATTCTGTCTCTAAGATTCTCTCTGACTAAGAATGATGAAGTGATCGCTTCCCAAAACGCAGAAGCTATATCGAGACACGAGGCACTATTAATGTCTAAATTGCAGTCCGCTCATACCGTGAAAGAATCCATTATCGAGCTGAAATTTACAAATGGTGAATCAGAGGAGGAGGTCAGCACTTGGGTGAAAGAGCACGACAAATTTCTAAAGGAAGCGGATGAAAAGGCCTTGGCAATAAGACAACTAGTGGGGAAAATGGAAGAAGACAAGCGACTGGCAGACAGGATGGAATCTGATAAAAAGGAAATGGCCCTCGCGAAGATGAAACACGAGGAGCGAATGAGCCATGAGCGTGAGCTGTTAGATCAACAAGTGAGATTTCAAAAGGCCGTAGAAGCCAGTCAGCAAGAACAAAATGCAAAGAAAACCGTGACTGCAAAGCTGCCAAAGCTTTCTATCACAAAATTCGACGGAACACTTGCAAATTGGCCGCCGTTCTGGAATAAATTCGAGGCCGAAATCGACAAAACGGAATTAGCGCCTGTGACAAAATTCGCCTACTTGAAAGAGCTAGTGGAGCCCAAAGTCAGGGCGGATATCGATGGCTTGCCGCTAAATACAGAAGGATATGAAAGAGCGAAAAACATAATAAAGGAAGAGTATGGGAAAACGAGTGAAATTGTCAACGCCTACGTCAATAACATTCTGGAACTCCCCACCGTGACGAACGCCGACCCGAACCGAGTGAATTCTTTCTATAAAACCCTGCTATTTAACGTCCAGTCACTGGAAACACTTGGAAAAATCGAGAGAGTAAACGGGATGACAAGAAGCGTGCTAGACAAATTGAAAGGAATTAAAGCCGATCTGGTCAGGGGACAAGAAAACTGGCAAGACTGGGATCTACCTCGTTTGACCCAGGCCCTGAAGAAATGGAGAGATGTAAACCCAGCGACTGAAGAAAACAACGTCGCAAACAAGTCTACGCTCCCCAAGCGCCCTGAGAAAAAATCTCCCCTGTACCATGCAGAAAATAGAAACCAGCGCCTTTGTGTTTACTGTGATGACGCCAATCACATCTCGCGGGATTGCACGCGCGTGTCCACGATGGACGAGAGGAAGAGAATGCTCGCGCGGAAACGAATGTGCTTTAATTGTACTGGGCCGAAACACCATGCTGCCGAATGCAAGAGTAAAATGCGTTGCCAGAAGTGCGGACAGAAACATCATACATCGATTTGCAACCAAGGAGACCAATTAATGACTGCCACCGGGAACAAAGGGCGTGTAGTTTATCCTGTTGTGAAAGTAAGCGTGGAGGGAGTACTGTGTCGTGCACTTCTAGATACAGGAGCTGGGAGTTCATATGCTTCGGCCGCGCTGTTAGAGAAACTTCCCAAGCGCCCTCGTGCAAAGGAGGTTCGTCGAATAGAAATGATGCTGGGATCGACCACAGGTGAAGTAGAACTTTCCACAATCAAAGTACGCTCAACGGATGGCAGTGAAGAATTAAACGTTGATGTTACCAAGGTGGAAAGACGGGAATTGCTGATGATCGATAACCCACACTATCAAAAGATTATCAATTCGTACGATCATCTAAAGGGAGTTGAGATGACGGACTGCGACCCTAAGCCACATCTTCCAGTACATCTGATATTGGGGGCGAGCGAGTATGCAGCGATCAAGACGTCCGAACGGCCGCGCGTTGGACTGCCAGGGGAACCAGTGGCAGAGAAGACTAAGCTGGGGTGGACTATTATGTCACCGGGAACTGAGATTGACCACGGGAATATGCTGCTGACCCAAACGAGTCACGTGGACTATGCAGAACTATGTCGGTTAGACGTTCTAGGGCTTGAAGATACCCCTGAACATGATCAGCGCGCAGTCTACGCAGAGTTCCGAGAGCAATTGGTACGGCATCCCCAAGGCTGGTATGAAGCCTCGCTGCCATGGAAAGGTAACCACCCGCCTTTACCGAACAATAAAGAAGTCAGTTTGCGAAGGCTCAGCAACCTTCACAACAGACTTCGACGCTTGGATGTGACCGAGACTTATGCAGAGATCATCGGAAAACAGAAGTCCGAGGGAATAGTAGAAGTTGCAAGTGATCCGCCGCAGGGAAAAGAATTCTACATTCCCCACAAGCCGGTGATTCGTATGGGAGCTGAAACTACAAAGTTGAGGACCGTTTATGACGCCTCATCTAGTGCGAAACCCCAAGTTCCAAGCTTAAATGATTGTCTGTATGCCGGGCCGACGCTTCAAAATCACCTGTGGAGTGTTTTAGTACGCATGCGTTTCCATCCAGTCCTTATCACTGGGGACCTGCAACAGGCCTTTCTCCAGGTGCGCATCAAGGAGGAAGAGAGAGATGCACTCAGGTTTCATTGGAAGACCAGCGAACATTCTGAAGTAGAAGTGTTGAGATTTACTCGAGCGCTGTTTGGTCTTGTGCCTTCTCCCTTTCTCCTCGGGGGAGTGATAGAGTGTCATCTTGAAACCTGGGAAACTCACATGCCACAACTTGTTGCTGAACTGCGCAAAAGCCTGTATGTAGACGATCTGATCAGCGGGAAACCAACAGTACCCGAAGCGCAACAGCTGAAAGAGGGAGCTATTAAAATCTTCGCGGACGCTAAATTCACACTGCACAAGTGGCACTCGAATGTTGCCGAGTTAGAAGGGAGTGAAAGAAGAGTCGAAGATGAGGGCACGTTTGCCAAACAGCAGCTCGGCCAATCAAAAGCAAAGACCGGTGGTTTGCTTGGACTCCCGTGGGACAAACAGGAAGACCAGATCAGTGTCGTTTTGCCTCAAAATGAGGTAGTCGCGTCCAAAAGAGCATTGTTGCGTAATCTAGCAAAAATCTACGATCCCCTTGGTCTTGCGGCGCCTTTAACTATCAAGGGAAAGTTCATCTACAGAGATGTATGCAACGTGAAAGTGGCCTGGGATGCGCCGCTACCCCCACAGCTAGCAAATCGGTGGACACGATGGAAGAAGGAGTTACCAGCCGAGGTCATGGTAGCAAGGGCCTTAACGTGTGCGCAAGAGCAGATTGAAGAAATCGAGCTTCACGCCTTCGGGGATGCAAGTAAGAACGGAGTGTGTGCAACAGTGCATGCAGTTGTGAGACAGCCATCGGGTGTGAGCCAGGGATTGGTTACTGCAAAAGCTCGACTAGCGAAGCAGGGGCTCACCATTCCGCGATTAGAGCTGGTGTCGGCGCATATGGCAGCAAATCTTATCACAAATGTAGGAAGAGCGCTCCAGGGTTTTCCCGTGAAACAGTGCTATGGATGGCTGGACAGCTCAGTGGCTCTCCATTGGATAAAGGGTGGTGGCGAGTACAAACAGTTCGTAGCAAATAGAGTGATGAAAATACAAGGGCATTCAGAGATCTATTGGCGCCATGTGCCCACCAAGGAAAATCCGGCAGACCTGGGAAGTCGAGGAGGGCAAGTCGATGACAGCAAGCTGTGGTGGCAAGGACCGGAGTGGCTTTCAGACAAAGACAGGTGGCCTACAGACATCGTGACAAGCGCTACTCCTGAGAGCCAAACAGAGGCTAAAGTTACCAAAGAACTTTTTAATGGAGCCACTGCATCAACTGACTGCCTTGATGATCTACTGGGAAAGTTTAGCCTGATAAAGACGTTAAGAACTGTCGCCTGGGCCACGAGATTCATGCGAAATTCACGCCTAAAGAAACAAGAAAGAATGGCGGGTCCGCTGACAACCTACGAGATTAATGAACAACATCTGTTCTGGACCAAGCGCGCTCAAGAGATTCAAGGTGATGAAGTGACAGAAGACCGGCAAAGGCTGGGGTTAAAAGAGAATGAGCAGGGGATTCTCGTCTGTCGAGGTCGAGTTCAGGGACACTACCCAGTCTATCTGCCTGACATGCACCCCTACACAGTGAAACTCGTTGAAGAAGCCCATCGTCGTACTTTGCATGGGGGAGTCGGTTTGACAATGGCGCGCATCAGAGAGCGTTATTGGGTGCCGAGGCTCAGGCGTCTGACCAAAAAAGTGATTAAGCAGTGTTATGGTTGTCGCCGTTTCCAAGTTAGGGCCGCTGCTAGACCACCACCTGGAAATTTACCACGAGACAGAACCGAAGGAAATCGCGCCTTTCAAGTTGTCGGAGTTGACTTCGCGGGACCCATCAAGTACCGTGTGACCCAGAAGAAGGAAGGAAAGGCATACATAATCCTTTACGCTTGCAGCCTTACGCGAGCACTCTATTTGGAACTCAGCAAGAGCATGGAGACTAGCGAGTTTCTAAGAAGTCTAAAGCGCCTAATAGCCAGGAAAGGAAGGCCGGAGAAGATTTATTCGGACAACGCAAAAACGTTTGTTGCCGCAGCAAGCTGGCTAAAACAAGTCCAGCAAGATGAGCAGTTTCACCATTACCTGTCGACTGAGAACATCCAGTGGCAATTCAATTTGAGCCGCGCCCCATGGTGGGGCGGTCAGTTTGAGCGGTTAGTTGGCCTGGTGAAGCGTTCCCTTAACAAAACGATTGGAAATGGTCGCCTCAGATGGGGGGAACTTGAAGATGTACTCCTGGATGTGGAAGTGACTTTAAACAACCGCCCACTAGGTTACGTGGAGGATGATGTTCAATTACCTTTGATCACACCTAACAGTATGCAGTTCATCGGTACCACTATCCTACCAGAGAAGGAACCACATCGTGAGCTTCGTGATCTACGTAAACGGGCTAAGTACATGAAAAGGTGTAAAGACGCCATGTGGACCAGGTGGACCAAGGAGTACCTCAGAGGCCTTCGCGAGCGACATAACTTGAAACATGACGGGAAGGGAAGCACTTTGACTGTTGGCGATGTTGTCATAGTTCATTCGGAAGATCGAAACAGAGGGAAATGGCCACTGGGGATAGTAGAGAAGCTGTACACTGGCCGGGATGGAGTGGTTCGAGGAGTTAAGCTGCGGGCGGGAGGTGGTCACCTAGAGAGAGCAGTAAATCATCTCTACCCCTTGGAACTGTCGTGCGACCGGACGCCTTTGACACCCCAGGAACAGCTAAACCCGGAGGCTCGAGAGTTCAGACCCACCCGGGACGCAGCAATTGCAGCGAGAGTACGAATGCAAGATATTGCTGACGAAGAGCAAGCCAATTGAACATTGAACATTTGAATTTAAGACGACTCCGTGTAGAGTTTTGAACATTGATCCTTTGTTTCTTTTTATCGATTTCACTTACAAGAACTTTTAGTTTGATTCAGTTTCTGGAGATAAACGCAACATATGCCTCCTAAATGTAGGCATATGGGGGGAGGGTGTCGGAAATTGTGCGGTGTTTTATTACCATTATCTTTGTAAACATGAGTTTAAGTTTCATTTGATTAAGTAACGTGATTTAAAAGAAGTGTTAAGTGACGTTGGAACCTGATAGCATTGAACTTTGGAACTGAAAGGAAAAGGAACAATAGAAAGGAGAGAATGTAATGTACTGTGAGAATCAGGAGGAGACGGGAAGAAAGAAATAAAAACGAGTGAATCGGGATTTCTGTGAGTGTGTTAGAAGATCGTTCAGCTTTGGAGGCAATTCCTAACAACGCTGGCAATAGATCGTTGTAGTGCATTCACGTTCAGCTTTTTGGCAGCAAGTAGGTGAAAAATTCATTCACACGTTCTTGAGTTCCTTTCCGCGGTTTTTGCCCGTTTTCATGTCCGTTATACCTTGAGTATCATCGTACAGCGGTGTCTGAAATCCCCAAGGGTCGTCCCATATCTGCATATCGGTAAAACTTGATCTTTTTCGTTGCCCGGCACGTGATCGAAAGTCTTCTCTACAAAGAAGAACAACACTAAATATTTTCGGTAAAGAAGTTTATTTGGGGCAAATCCGTTCCACAAACAGCAGCGTGTTTACCATCAGAAGTCAATAAATATACAGCAGAGCTTTCGTTTGGGTCGTCGCGTAACCCTTTATCGGGAAGGGCTCATTAACGTCAACAGAAATTTGCATAAAGCTCTTTACAAGAATGAGGGATAGACAACGTTCGTTCTCGATTAGCTTAAATTTTTTTATCAGACTATTCTGGAATCGAGTCTGCAAACGAGATTCATGTTCGACATAAAGAAATTGTTATAAAATCGATGTGCTAAAAGTTATTCCCGGAGAAACAGCTGCCGGACGACCTGGTAAGAATTGCGATCGATTTGCCTCCGCGCCTAATGTTCCTCTTTGCCCACACTGGTTCCTCTGTGCCTACTATTCCTCTGAATAATCACTAATTGATCTTTTTCAATTGCTATGTGTAATGATTAACTATTTCAGCCCTCGGTATTTGAGGTACAATCCCCAAATTCTGTCGAAGTTGATTTTCACATTCCTCTTACAATCAGATCATGTGAAACGTTAGATGTGTTACAGGACTTATCTTCCCGATTTTGAAGATATATGGAAAGTTAATAAAAGTTCGATAAATATCCGATCAATAGGCTTTTAAGGTTCTAGAGCATTCTAACTGTTTACTTTAAAAATGCAACGTAATGAATAGGCAATTTACTAATAAGCTTTGCATGCAGAAACATAAATATTAACAGTGTGCTTTTTGAGAATGGGAAATCTTGTCTCCAAATTTGACATCCCTCGGAAGATAGTTATCTTTTAAATGGACATTTCTACGTTTTTAGTAATTGACTTAGCTAGATAGGGTTTTGTGGCGGGCTCTTTTTTGTTGGCAGATACATCCTACGCATTATTATATATGTAGACATATGGTCAACGACCAAAATGAATAGAATGAAGACACAAGAAGTGCATCCCTGCAACACCTAAATCCCAGTAGCTTTAGAATAAATTTAAGAAAATTCTGTCCTACAGTCGTAGGATGCTATTATTGGAATGATATTCCTTTATCTATACGTGAAAAAACAACTAAAAAATTGTTTAAAAGAGCACTTTTCAACTATTATCTTGCTCAGTATTAATCATCGCCACACCGACTCTCAAATGTTACATTTTTTTATGTGTGTGTGTGTAGGTGCTTTTCTTTTTTCCTCTCTTTTGAATATTTTTCATATATTTCTCATAGTTTATAGGGTTTATACTTTTCTCTTTTTTTCTCTTTTAACCTAAATAAAACTGTAATTTAATCAAAGGGCAAGTAATTTGTTTAACTATTTCCTGCCCTCGTCTCCATTTATTCTTGTAACCTGATATTTAATTCTACAAATAGCATCTTTAATTCTTCAATCTTGTAATACAATATAAATGGCTTGTAAAACAAATAAATGGAGGAAAAAATAAACAATAAACGACCAAAAACAAATAGCGAGCTGCTAAGGAACTGAAGGAAGAAGGGTAAGCAGTTATAGATAGAGAAAGAGAGGAACATCAGGAAGAATGTAGAACCGCCTTGCGAGTAAGGAAAATAAACCTTGTAAATTTAACTGGCTGATTTTGGTGGAGTTCCTCTCCTTTTCGCCGACCCCATCAGTAAACGACATTAAAAAGCATCGTTTACCAGTGGAGAAGCCTTCTTCATCAGTAGACACAAAAATAACCTTTATCAGAGGTGGACTGAGTTACGTTCAGCAGAGTGCTGAAAAAGAAAGTTTATCAGATGGACAAAACTTTTAGCTATCCTTTAGTTTTCTAACGGATAACAGATTATCGTTAGTGTATTTTTCCCAAAGACGGTCACACTATTGACTTTAGCACAAGCAGAAAGCACAGTACCACCTGCTGCATCGTTGCGTCACTCCAGCAGTTCGTTGTTGTTTCGCTTTGTTGCATTTCAATTACGACATGACGACATGAAATTTATTGCGGCGTCCTTTTTTTCTTTACAGCCTTTAATGCGAAGCAGCAAAGAAAAAAAAGCCAAAGAGAAAAGAAGTCACTACAGCGTTATAGACTGAGCAAAACGTATTAAGCGACAACTTATGGAAAATATTATAAAATGTTCGTATCCAAAGATGACCGGTCAAAATGACCGGCCAGACGAGAGTTTGACCGGTCAAGTCCACGATCAGGCCGGACATTGTCCGTTGACCGGCCGTTATTTTGAGCCCTGCTTTTGCTCCCGTCCTCGACAAAACGTGAAATTAGGCAGTTTCACGTTGTAGTCGTGCAACGACTGCAGAGAAATGTGCAAAAAAAGCGTGATGCACGTGCAAAGTTGTTGTTTTGCTTGTCTAAACCTATCACTTAAGTTCTAGTCGTGCAACGACTGCAGAGAAATGTGCAAAAAAAGCGTGATGCACGTGCAAAGTTGTTGTTTTGCTTGTCTAAACCTATCGCTTAAGTTCTCGATGCCGCCGTCATCTTCGTTGCGTAAACTCGCTATTATCATCACCAATAATAACACTGTCAACATTTTCCTCAATCTCGTCATCAGTTATAGTGCAACTACAGAAACCAGCTCATTGTTATTTGTGACCGACATACATGTACTTGCTTTACTGTTATCATCAGTCTTGGTTTGGGCTTGTCAGCCACATCCTTACGCCAGAATTGATCCAGGCAAGCACGCAATTATCAGAACATGACGCCAACATTAATACCACCAGCATCATTGTTATCAGATAATCGCCACGGGCCTCAGACTTTTGGGTCTCCATATCCCAATAGTAAGGTCACTTGAACATGATGCTAACACCGAGCCTCCGCTGTTTACCTGAAAGGAAATTACAATAATTTTTATACAAACTTTCTGAGGCAAGAAAATAGATTAAGAAAAAAAAAATGCTGAAGCGAGGATGTGCGCAATAAGTCATATTTCACATTTCAAGATACGACGGGTTTCTCAACCTTGCGCGCATGTACCTGTCGACGCTCTGTGCTCAATACTATCAGCACAAGCCAACATCAACCTCCGATGTAGGCTCTGAATATGTGAATTATTACGGGACAACAGGATTTTTATTTTGCCTGCGGGATTTTTGTTTGAGCAATTCCTCGTCCTTGATCCAGTAGATCTAGCAATATTGACGTGAGGCAGACTTCTATAACCTCTCATCTCACCACTTTTTATCACGTGGCCTGTGTGGCAGGCTTCAAAAGGGAAAAGGGGAAGGGGGGGAATTCTGGCGCTCCTGGAATGGGGTGAAGAGCGCCCGATTTCCCCTCCTCCCCATTTCCCCTTTCAACGCCTGCACGCAGGCTGAGTGAAGCCCGTAGCAGCTGTTTTTGTTGTCACGCAGTGTGGTGCGGAGCTGTGCATGACGTAAAAAATACAGCTACGTAAGAGACTACGTTGTCTGCTACACCACAGTTCTGGGTGTCGTCACGCAACGCTTCTTCCAACTAGGAGGGAAGAGAGTTGTGTGACAACGTAAAAAACAGCCGAACTATCAAAGAAACTTTTACTTACCGCTGTTACTTCTCCGGTATGACAGTCAAATGTATGAATAACGGAAAGAACACGGGACGGTTCCAATACCTGTAGAACAAACACCAAATAAACGGACAAAAGTTGGCAACAGATATTAGTGGTTGACGATCATCAAGATGAGTACTACACTCCGCCACAAACAACACCCTCTTTGAGTTGCATGTAAAGTGATCTACTCTTCGGCGCGATTTAACACCGAGACATACACAATCGTTTCTCCTGGCGGCTCGTTGACTTGACATTCTGTGAGGGGCAGTTAAGATAGAGACACATTAAGGGAAACTGGGCGATGCACTGAGATATCAAAACTTTATTCAGTTTTCTAACATCCCTGTCATTTTACCAGACATCGTATGACAGTTTTCCCCATGTAAGATACAGTGAAACCTCTATTAAGCGGACACCTTCGGGACCATCCTAAGTGTCCGCTTAGTAGAGGTTGTAAAAATTGTGCAATGTTTGTTACGGATCAACATCGAACGGTTACTCTGTACTGTGATAAAGTTGCATGTTGTTAAAGAAGCTATCCAGAGTTCAAGTTCATCACCTTTCATTACCAACTTTAATTTGTTTGTAAATGCAAAAACATTAACTGACTTCAGTCCGTATTTCAAGGACGTAATTCAATACTACTATCGTCAATTCAGTCCGGTGTCCGCTTGAAAGAGGTTTTTAACAATAGAAATTAGCCAAATAAAACTTATCTTAGTGTCTGTGTCCGCTTAATAGAGGTGTCGCTGCATAGGGTTCGTTATAAAGAGAAGTATACATCGTTAATTGCGGGACCTGGCTTAGTGTCAGCTTAATAGACGGTGTCAACTTAATTGGGGATCCGCTTAATAGAGGTTTCACTGTGTGTAGTAATCCAAGACAGTCTTGGATTGTGGATTCCGGAATCTAGGTCCTGGATTCCAGATACTTTGTCAGTGGAACTTGAATCCCACATTCCAATGGTTAATATTAGGGATCTTAAAGGGGCTGTGTCACGGCAGTCCAGTTCATTTCCCAATTACTCGCCCTCAATTGCTATGGAACTTAAAGTACATGTAAGCAAAGAAATTACATGTAATTGACAAAATCAGAGATCCGACTCAAACAAATATATCTCCTGAGCATTATTTTTGAAGTTGTAAGCAGCAGGGATCAACTTTAAAAAACTGTTAGGCTGAACAGTTTTCAAAAACCCTAATTTCAATCCGTTTTCAATCTTCTTCAGTTGTGCCCATCCGTGGCATCTGTTATTTCTGTCATGTTATTTTAACCTTCCTTTAAAGTTTTAAGCGGTTATTTTTATGTTTCTCTTAATTTAACGGGCATTTTGTAATTTCCTAATTTAGCTGAATTTTGTGACACAGCTCCTTTAAAGGCACTTAAGCACACAACTTTTGTTGCTTCCAGGCACATTAAAAGGGAGATTGCTTCACTTCCGGTTGACACGCGTTGCTCAAAAAGGAAGTAAACAGCCATGACAGAGCCGCTTTAATATGTCATACCTTAATACTTTTGTCAGTTGAACAAGCAACAACTGCACCGCCGTAATGGCAGATTCCAGAGATTTTTCCATTTGATTCCTGTCCTAGTTCTATACTGGGCTAAAAACAGTAAACAAACAATCAGCCAAATGTAAAAAGCTCCCTGTCTCGCTTATACACATGTTGTTGAATAAAAACCTTCTCACATCATTCAAGTATCGCACCACATGTGTGACGGACATAACAAACTTGCCCCTGCATCACTTTCTTTAGCAGTGGCAGATACAGGGGAGGGGCCCAGTCCTCCCTTTATTTTTAGACCAAACTGAGGCCCGAAGGACCGAATTTTTTTTTTTGGAGACCGCCCTCCCCCCCGCCCCTTATCTAAGGGTCTAGATGAGCGGGCCCCCCTTATCTCAAGGTGTGGATCCGGCACTGTTTAGTACATTTCCAAGTTGTTATCCTCTGCGAACTAAGACGTGTAATTTCCAGTTGGGACATTTTATGAAGGTGGTAGACATCCAACGATGAATTTTACTTTCTCTAGTTAAATTAGATGTGCTCTCTCGTTATTCAACTGCACAAAAGGTCGCCTGAGAAAATAATTAAAAATTGTAAATATCTGAATAAACCAAAAAATGAAATGAAATGAAATACTAAGTTTGTTGGGAATTTATATGAGTCCAATTCCAAAAAGTGTAGTTGGATTTTCCAGGAAATGAATCAGTTTTAGGTACTGCATAAAGGTTCGGAGAGAGAAGATAAATTCGTCGTAGTTACTATGTCGCAGTTGTATAGGATGGCAAAAAAAGTGCCAATTCTTTCGCCTGTTATGGTTTTTTGTTGTATAGGGTCCTTTTTTTAGTCTTGCTGTTAAATCTCCTAAATACTAGACGTTGCTAAACCCCAAAAGAATCTTTCAACTCACCGCTAGTTCCTCAAATCTATCGGCAGTTGTATCCAGCATGTGCAGGCGGCCATCTCTGCCCCCGACTCTCAGGTAATTGTAGCCACATGTGGAGCTTTGGCACAAGCTAAACACTGGAGTTTTAAGCTGGGGACGACAATCCAACGTTCAAAATGTAAGTTAACCGTTACCAAAAAGCACTGACTTTTGAGCAAAAAGCCTTATAACTGTCAAATGAACCACCAAAAAATCACTAAAGTACACCAGGTATCACTAACGTGCAACAGAAAGCAAAAATGCTTTGCCTAATTTAGTTAAGCCATAGCTAAATGCTTCAGCTTTTTATTTATAATATAAATATACAAGACGTTTCTAAAGGGTACAAAAACACCACATGGGCACTTTTACTTACATGAAATCCTCACAACTAACCTACGTCCCTTCAACTTTTTAGAGGCATTTAAGCAACCTTAACGAGGAGTATACTTTAGATAATTTTTATTATGAACTGAAATGTGTGAAGTGCATCAGGGTCTGTTCCCGGTCAAGCCTGAATTTTTTCTTGGTCTTTTTCAACCCCTTTGATAGGTTGCTCATTCTACTATGAAGATCATGCTCACTTTCGTATCTTTATTGGCACTTCAAAATATGTTTCATTTCATATCTCAATTCATATGATTTCCACCATCGGGTATATTACGAACTCACAATGGCCTGCTCTCCAGTTAGCTTAATTAGCTCAATGGATAGAGCGTTGCGTCTGGTCAACGCAAAGGTCCGGGTTCCATTCCCGATCAAGCCTGAATTTTTTCAGGTTCTTTTTCAACCGCTTTGGTTGTTATTTTCACTGTAAAGATCACACTCTTTTTCATTATTTAAGATAATTAAGAATTATATAGTGAAGGAAGACAAAATGGTACCTTAACACTTTTATAAACTTGAGCAGCTCTTCTGTCGTACACTGAGAGTGTTTTATCCTCGCTTCCACTGATTATGAAACGGTCATCAACAGTAAGACACAGGACCGGTTTACTGTGGTTCTTTAAAGAGCCTATGGAATTGCCAGCTGGAATGTTGAAGAAAGAATCAGAACCATGTTAACCCCTTAACCAGGCCAGCTACCATTAAGAGACCAAATTCATGGTCAACATCGGTGTTTAACGATCTGGTTTCTATGGCACCTCAGCTAGTTATTAACACATAGTACTAACTTTCACAGTAAGACATGATACAGATTTAGTGTGTTTTTCTTACAGTACTCATAGAATTACCAGCTAAAATGATAAAAAAATGAGCCCATCACTTTCATGAAATTGCAGACCTCTCTTCATTGTACAGGAGGTCTTGTTATGAGTGATTTACCATTTGGCTTTCACAAATCCCCTGCAATATTAATCAACGGATGCTTAAAAGACACAGTTAAGGTTTTCTGCAACCTGTAAATGTGCTTGTAGAATCACCAGGCAGAATAATAAGAAAAAATGACCAAAGCTACTCCATTACACCTTAAACCTCTTGCCAATATGATACCCCTGATAATATCAGTTACTGTGTTTTGCCATTTGGCTTTCATGGCAGCCCCGCTATTAACTGATGGATGGTATCAACTTTATAACAGTAATACACAGCGCAGGTTTAGTGTGCCTTTGTAAAGAGTTTTTTTTTCAAAATTTCCAGCTGGAAGAACAAGAAAGAATTCAAGTTACATAAAATCACTAACTGACCACTAAAAGCAGGGCTCTGTCAATGGCTGCGACCTTTTAAAGTTGTTATAAAATAAGCAGAAGGATAACAAAGGATCAAGGTCTTTCATGTATAAATGAATTGGGAAATGCTTCACATTTAGGCCTGGCTAAATCTATATATTATTATTATGATAAATGCAATGGCTTGAGTGGAGCCAATGAAATAATAGGCCAGGGTAAGATGAGTGATTTCACTTACCTCTAAGATCCCATAAGACAATGGTTCTGTCATAAGAGCCAGAAATTAGCATATCCTGTTCCCAAGACAAACACAACACAGCTGCCTTATGGGCACTGTAAGTTCAAAAAAAGAGAAAAAAACATACCTGTAAAATGAGTTCACGACAAAGGGACAACAACGATACAGGACTTTATGATAAAACATCTCAGAGAGGTGACCACAGCACAGAACTCTGCAGTCTGGCCAATACCATATACTTGAGCCAGATTTTGATGCTCAGGCATTTACTAGTTTGAATCCTCTACTAACTATGGTTTGCAAAACAAGACTATCAAAGAATTTCAGCAGTGTTTCATACCCTGATGGGTCTCATCTCAGCATTAATTTTATTCTTTGTATGCAAATCCTAACATGTGACCAATCAAATTAGAGCTGTAATGCAATTGACCACTACAGAAAATAACATAACATACCATAATGCTCTTTGTTTGTCATCCCAAAATTTTGCATGTTTCTCTTGGGAGTTAAAAAAGGTCCCAAGAGAAACTGAAAACAATGCTTATGCAAAATTTTGGGGTAACAAACAAAGAGCATTATGGTATGTTATGGTATTTTCTGTAGTGGTCAATTTTGTGCCATGTTGCGGTTTACTTGGATTCTATACAATGGGTTTTGATTCCTGCCACAATCAATGAGCCATGCCCAAAATATACATGTTTGGTCATCGAGAGAAGACTACCAAGTAGCACTTTTCTTTGATACCATTATTTTAGAAACCATACAGGGCATTTTTTAAATGTTTGTGAGTGTTTGTTGATGCAAAAACCTAAGGTATAGACAACTTTTCATATAAATCCAGCTGAGACATACTTCATGATTAATAATTATTATGTGTATATGTTGTTTAAGTATGTGTATTTATGTTGGTGTATATGCTGGTTTTTAAAGGTTTCCCTGGATGCACTTCACACCAAAGAAAACTTTCTATGACATAAAACTCCATCATTTCAAAGCATCAACCAATATTAAATTGCTAAAATAAAGAATGCAAGGTTTTTAAAAATTAGCAAGGGGTTTCAATACAAATTGAAGTCATCAACAAGGGGTCGTTAGTCCCCTTTTCCTAAGGGGGTAGGGGGATGAGCGGGGTCTGGGTGCATTCTGCCAAAGAAAATTTTGAAACTTCAAAGCCCTAAAATGCCATTTTCAGCATTCTGGGGACTAAAATTGAGGACAGAAGAGTGCGTTTTTCATTCAAGAAAATGTAGCTTTCAATATTAAATTTATCAGTCGCACAAACAATTCATGCAAGCAACGAACAAATGAACTAAATTACGTACTTTTTTAAACCTATAAAGAAACTTGTGAAAAAATAACTGAAATGTAGTGTTCACATAACTAAAGCATAACGTAAAACCAGTGGGCCTTTATATTACAAAAACACATTATTACATTTTCATTCAGATTTTATGATATATTTTTCCTTTACAACGTTAATCAAACTAGTTGCTTCTTCTTTCTAGAAAAAAGTAGCCGACTTCTACGAGCAAAGTAGGCCGTGATGTGTTTTGTTGGCCGTCGGTGCTTATTGACACCCCTGATTAGAAAACCAAATGGTTATATAACCCATAAGATGAAGGATAAGATGAAGGTGGGCCTTAACTGTGAGATTGAGTGAAACACCACACTGTAACTATCTGTCAATTCAATATTATGCACCTGATTGTAGTCATCTCAGCACTTTGTCCCTGAAGGTCCCACAATTTGATGTTACCATCCCAAGATCCTGAGCACACTCTCGGAGCCCCTGTGGGGTCACTACCAAGGCACCAAACCCAACCCTGAAATCACCAAAGTGTTATAAATGCATTACAGTTATGTATAACTGGGCCACGTCTAATGTACAGGTCACGTTCCACAGTTCAAGTATACAGGTCACTGCTCCATTGATAAATTACTAAACCACACAGATTCCCCTCAATCTAACAGAGCATTATGTTAAGAGGTCAGGGCTAGGAGACACTTATAATGCTATTCATTTATCTGTATCATGGTGACCTGTACTCTGACCTGTGGAAAAGTGACCTGTATTTTAGACCTACTGGTATAACTGTGACACACAGGAGATCAGCTAACTCATTTAGACTATTGATCAATGAATATCACTTATCCTCAGGTCCCTTAAGAGATGTCCAAGCACTATTGGGTTATTCCGGAAAAAATCCACACCCCCCCGACGGATGGGGTCCTTTTTTAACCCCCCCTCTCACCTGGATTTCCTGAAGCACAAGACCCCCCCTCCCAACTGGATTTCCAAGGTGGAAGACCCCCCCTCCCGCCTGGATTTCCGGGAAAAAATAAAAGGCTTAAATTTAATTTATTTTTAATGGAAAATACACGCAAACACGCCAAAATGTTTTGTTTTAATTTCTAAAGCTTTAGCTTATATTAAACTAAGAATTCTATCGCGTGGAATTAAAAACGAAAGGAGCAAAAAACAAAAATGCGAACGACACCTGAACGAGTGTTTACATAATTTCTTAGCTTATAAAAATCACTCTTCGCTCTTCGCGCGCGGGCTCTGGGTACGAGTAGAAATGTGTCAGGCGTTTGACGCTCTTCGTGACAACAACGTTGCGACGAGTTCCTTCAGGCCCGTTCTTTAGTATCTTGTTCGCGTTTTCTGCTATAAAAGGACCCGTAAAGCAACTTAGATTATCATTTATGTCAGGTGAGAAATATATGAACAAAACATTTTGACTATTTTCAGGGTCTGAAAGCGCTTAAGTGTCATTGAACTAAATGTTTGATTTGTATCAACTATCGGTCGAAAGGACCCCTGCAGAAGACTTTTTTAAGGTCAACCCCCCCTTCCGCCTGGATTTCCGGAGTCTTCGACCCCCCCTCCCGCGAGAATCTCCAGAATCCCATCCGTCGGGGGGGTGTGGATTTTTTCTGGAACAACCCATTAAGAGATCAGTGAGGTAATCAGCCCTGTAATTTAACTAATTAATATCTTAATAATGCTATTTCTTCAGGAACCAACCTAACTCTGAAGCCATCTACATGGCCTTGCTACATGCCAAGGATCAACTTGAATGTCACAAACTCTGTGTCCATCATAAGATCCATGAAAAACCTTTAATACTATTACTACAGTGCATCAAACTAATATTAACTGTTTAAAGGTTTAAAGGCTTGTTTATAGTGGAAAGTTACACTTAGCTTACTCAGCTAGTTTACAGGCACTCCACTTAAATACTTAGAAACAAATAATTTAAATATAACATAACAGGATTAAAAACCCAACTGGCAGGAGGGAACCAGTCCGCTATTTACAAGCGTGGCCAAGGATTTGAACTTGGGACAACCGAAAACAAATCCAGCAAGTGAACAGGGCGGGACTCGAACCTGGAACCGCCAGATTGTGAGTCTAACGTGCTGACCACTTGGCAACGCTGCCTCCGGAGTTTACCAAATCTTGTTACATACCCTGTGCCCATCAAGTGATTGCTTAAAAGACTTCTTAGCATATCCTTCCTCCAGGGGATCTGCTAAAGCTGATAGACTCCACACACCCACTGCACGATCTCTCGCCCCTGAGATGCACAGATTAGCGCTATTCATGATGTGAACTGTATCTACTGGAGCAAAATGCTGATCTTTTAGCTGATAAAAGTCCAGAGAGGATGTGGGATCATGCCAAAACTTGTCCAGATCCTCTTGCTGAACACATATTCTCTTCCAACTACAAAACAAAATTAATATAAGTTAAAAACACAGCGCCTACTGGAAACTTGTTATGGGAGCTTAAGAAACCACAGTGGCAACATCAGCAAAACTGTCACTCAAACCTTGATACAAAGTCATAATCTTCCCTGTTGTTCCTTCTTGGCCATCGTTTACCAAATCTTGTTTTCCAGCTAGATTCAGATGATAGAAGACTACGGAACAGTTTGCATACACATGCCAACACCCTTAATGTAAAACGTGCATCAAGATATGAAAAGATCACAAGAATTAACTCCGGTGGAAAAGTTGCCAATGACCAGTATTGGTGTGGCATTGGTTCATTAGCACTATGTACTTCATCACCATTGCAGATATTCATGTTTGACAATCTTGTCAAGTTGTCATCAGGAACGGAGTGTTTCAGATGATCTGGACTAACAGGATCCTTGCTTTGGGTATGTTGTTGAAACTCTTGGCAATAAACAGTATCATGTTTCTCTATCATGTATCTGTTGCTAGCTTCGGTCTCTATGTTGCCATAGCAACAACCTTGGCAATCACTGGCATCCATAATTTTAAAACCACAATGAAGGTTTCCTCAGGATAACTAGTATATATTTTATATGTTGAAAAGTCCCTCAGCTGTAAAAGAAAAAAACACCCGCTGGTCAAACAAAATTAAGGTAATGGAGGCTTACATTTTCTTGTCATTTTATAATTTGTTGGCTTCCTTTAGCAAATTATCCTCTATTTATTTAGAATCAGCTCTTTAACATTTATTTTATGTTTACTTCACCTCCACAGGTCTGCAAATGATTTTTTTCAATTTTTCACCAATTTCCAACCACAAATAATATAACAGGTACACTTTTGATTGATAGAAAATTTGCATTTACAACTGATAAGTTTCAATAGGCACTGTTATATGATGTACACTGTTATTCTAGATTATGGTATTGTTTGAAAAAAAATAAAAAAATAAAATAGAACTGCTTAATACCAAATCTATGAAAAGGTATTTTTCTCATTTAATTTTAAGTAATAACATTGTAAACTGTTGCTCGAATTATGTGAATAGGTTAAAATAAATTATATAGATTTTGCTCTTGTAATCCTGTAAATGTTTAATTTTGTAATCCTATTTTATCACTGAAAAGTCCCAGATGGGGATGTGCTAAATAAATGTATGAGGTATGTATTGTATTAATAATTATTTACACCAATATAAGTAACCATTTTAATCAATGGTTCAGGGCTTGAACAGAGTCATGTCCAGTGGTTTAGTCTGGGGGTAGATTTACCTCCCGAGGGGGTATTCCAAGGAAATCGTGGAGGAGCTGTGCTGGCGGGTTCTAATTATTCGAATCCTGACCCCAAATCAGACTATAAAATTGTCATTTTCAATGTGATTTCAGGCATTTCAAAACAAATTTTTTTCGGCCCTTTGGGCCTCATTTGGTTTACTAATTAGGGGGGAAGGAGCCCTCCCCTGGATCCACCACTGAAAAAAAAACTTTTGCTTGTCTTGAAAACTGTAAAACCAAACATTACATTCCAGCTGTTAAGATAATAGTACTGTTTTTAAGATTCTGTCATTGGTTATTAAGTATTTTCCATTGGTTTTGGAAATTCATGAATATGTCAGCAGGGGATCTGTGTTTAGTACTGTTCATAACTCCTAATAAACAATTCTATTGTTTTTTTGGAAGGCGTTTTTCTTATTTTTTCTGACTCAAGGAACATAGAGAAGAAAGGAAATATTAAGCTCTGCGTTCTTGTGCACCGAATTAACATTTTACAAAAAAGAATTTAAAGGTTCTTTTCATATCCTTTTTAACTGATTTTTACAGGTTAAAGCATTATATTTATCAATCGATTTAAATGAATTCATAAAACATTTACATTAGAGATTTCATTTGATTTTGCGTCATTAAAACATGGTTTAAGCACACTTTTATATCACTGTGTGATTAATCGGTCGGCTGTGTGACATGTTTGCAAGAGTAGAAGAAAAAATCACAATTGGTAGCTTAAGTGATGACGAAACTGATTAGAATTTTACTTAGACATTATTTTAATGCGCACGTATGGGTCTTTTAATTAACACGAAACGGCACCTAAATATTTAAGCTGTAATTATTGGGGGTTAAATAGATTATTTAACGTGAAGACAAACGGAGAAGTAAAAATAAACAGTTGACATACTCCGGCTGGGCGTCAGAGCAGAGATTTCAAGTAATTTCTGGCTCGGGTGATCTTTGACGTTGGTATCAGCTGCATCATCAATATTATTTCACACGGATGAGATTAACTTACCTTTCAAGTATTCCGAGCAATTTTCTGCGTTGGAAATCTTTTAACCCACTATTCAACAACAAAAACAAAGGCAAATGGGCTCATTTTCTTCTGCACCTGTTTCAAAGTGCCAGGCGTGCAAACATAGTGGACGTGGGAGGACTGGTTACCCGACTAATGTAGATAGCATTCCGAGTTTTAACGATTATTGACCGAAGCTGACGTCATTCAGCTGTTCACTCGGCCCCTGGGCCTTGCGCAATGTTGATAAAACATTTCGATGGAATTTCTAAATGAGCATCAAAAAGGGACGGTTTTCTTTAGTTTACTCCATAAATACACTTTCTCTGATTCACTTTTGTGCCAGACAACGAAATTTTGCACACTTGCCAGAAAATCGATTTTCCAAGCTCGAACGATTATTTGCCGAACATACGTCATCATTTGCCAATGACATGGCAGTACCCAGGTCTTTCTCTCTCCACATGATAAACAAATGCGTTTTTGAGAAGAAGGACAGGAAAAGCTAAGCTTCAAGTCGTCGAACGTTGTTCTTTCTGCTAATAACACGTTTTATTTACATCCGTGCATTAATCGGTCGGCAGATAAGATACAAAAACAGATCGTCGAAGACCTCAGTTGTCGGTACTGTGAATCTTTGAAGAACGCGCGCATGGAGGAAAAAATATATTAAATTTCGACGAAAAAAAATTGAAGTCCGGTCAAGCTTGCTGCGTCCCTTCAGTCCAGGTGAGTCAAAATCGAAAATCTCGCTTTCATTTTGTCGCTTTTTCAGTTTCAGTTTTCTAAGGTGATCCATTAAAAGCAATTGTGTCTTACATTTTCAGTTTTTTGGCCGAAAATCCTTTGGTTCCAACACTCAGGACCCTTCCACAATGAAATTCTTTGACCAACTCAAGTTACTCGTGTGGAAGAACTTCTCGCTTCGAAAACGCCAACACGTAAGTTTAATTTAGTCATTATCCGTCATGATTCTAAATTGCTTATGTAATTTGCGTACAGCAAACGACTGCCGATTCGATTCCGTTCTTACATTTGCAAAAAAAAAGTGGAAAAGCTTGTTTCTTTGTAGCAGCTGCTTGTTCTAGCTAGTGTACCGGTACCTGTGGTGTTCGTTCCTCAGGGCGAGCTTTTATCTCCGCGGGTTTGCAAACAAGATAAATCGTTTTTCTTTGTGTACTTGTAAAATTAAGCGTTAATGCTAGAATCAAGATCACTTCACTGTCCTATTTTAGCATCGTTTTCCTTTAGCCGATCGCGTTTCCGTGATATGATTTCGAAGAACTCTTACATGTAAGTCTGGTGAGCTCGATAAATTCGTCCGTAAAGTGCTTGTCGATTTCCTTGGGACATAGCGCGCTTTAAAAGTATATCAAAGCACGTGCTTAGAATGACTTATTCACTTTATTTAAGCTGCAGAATTTTATTTTTTCTGTCAAAAGGAAGACCAATGGGTTTTTTCGCCGCTCAAATTGCATCCTTCTTATGTGGTGATGACGTAACATTTTCTCTGACGTCCATATCAGCCCTCTGTAAACGAACGACCCCATCCTTCGCACACTTTTGCGTGTGCTGAAAAAAGATATGTATCAAGAAATATTTTGTAGTCTTCACGATTGCTTGGTTACTGAAATATGGTGCTAGAGAAATTTACCATTTTCGATCAAAGAAAAAAAAGCTTTGTCATAATATTACAATCAATCTAAAATGAAAAAATAATATTGGTTCGAAAATTCGCATGTCCGGACTTAGTGGACAATAGTCTAAATAATTTTATAAACACTTGAAACATGGCAAGGTAAAGCACATGATTCAGAGGAAGGAACTTTTATGGTATTGAACATGCTCTTTAATGACTTTTTCCTATCTTTTGTGATCAACTTCCTCAGAGTCATGTGTAGTGTCTTTTTTAATTATCAGATCCTTTTGGATTTTAAATCATAACCCACTGGTTCACTCAATATATGTTCCTGGTTACATTTGGAAATCTAAAAATAAATATTATATTTATTGGTTGCTAGTTCATGACTTGGTGAAATATCTGGAAGATGGCTATTGAAGTTAATTTTTTATTGTCTTGAAGACATTTACTTTCTGAATACTGCAATAAGATATTACTTAAAATTGTTTGAGGAAATTACAGAAATAAATAAATATTAAAAAAAAAAAAAACGTTGAAAACATAATGACATATTTGTTGAAGACACCCGTGGGAAATTATTGTAACATGAATGAGAAACATAAGACCTTGTGATCAGCGCTTAAAAAAAAGCTTGAATTCCAGCATGTTCAAAGAACAAGTAGCCAGCTCCCACATTTTGCTTGCCCAGGGCAATTGCTTGCTTGTCTTAGCTGATGATTTAGTTACCAGATGACATGCCCTTACCCTTGCCCATCAAGTGAGGTTAAAATGTTATTTGTCTAACCAGGATATCTACTTGTCTCAGACAGCCAGACGGAACTTTTTTTCGAGCCCTGTTTGTATGCCTGCAAGTGTTTTTATATGTAAAAAAAAACTGATCGTCAGTGAAGCGGTTTTGAGTATTTTACTCCACACTGGATAGCAAAATGAATTATTTCTGTCTTAAATAGGGTCAGTGTTTGAAAGCCTTGGGGTTACATCTTTACCCAAACTACCCCTGAGTGCTCTGGGTGAGGGGGGGGGGGGGGGTGGGAGGGGAATGTACAATGTACGAGTGATTGACTTGGAAAGGAGGTCATGTTTTGGATTCAAAGAGTTAGAAATCCAGATTCTGCCATACCATCTTCATATATTTTTTAGTCCACCCTTCCTTTAATTTATAGATACCCAGTATGAACTTGAAGAAAGCACCCTAATATCATATCACTGGGCAATAAGATCATGGTGTGATACGTCTAAGCTTCAGTTTTAATAACAAGGTATATAGCTGCCCTATTTAATTCAGCCACAAAAGGTTTATTAACTACAATGTACTTTGTGCAATGAATATGAAAAGTCAATAGTTGAAGGTGTCATACAAGATTACAGTGTGTATGCCCCAACTAGTTTTGTTACATGGACATTCCACGTACTTTAAACTTTGCTTTTTTAGTTAAGAAATCTTGTGGAGATAGCATGGCCACTTGTTCTGTTTATAATCCTTGTGGTTGTGCGGAATCGGAAAGGTTATGGGGCAACAAGAATACCTAATAGTAAGTATTTTGTTGTGTACGTTGTCAATAAATGTGGTTGAGTCATGAAATTTTAAAAACATGTGTGGTCTGATGTTTTTATTTAGGGGGCTTTGGATGGACCCTCGCTCTGCTTGTTATGGTTAAGAACTTTGCATGTAGAAATGGCAGTCCCATTTGCAGTATTGTAAGGATACATAGAGAATACTTCATGGAAAGTGCTGGCGTACGGTATTTACGCACGAGTTGTTGACGTATCAGAAATCGAATGAGTGAGCGCAGCGAACGAGTAAGATTTCTGATACAAAAACAACGAGTGCGTAAATACCGTACAAAGCACTTTCCATGTGGTATTGTGTTTATTGTATACATACTGAGACATTCATCATTTTGGCGGCCTTTTTATTTTAAATCTTTCAAAAATGCTAAAATTTGCCGCTACACACTTACCGCAAAATGACAACGAAAACGAAGTACCAGCTTTTTAGTAAAAACGTTTGTTAAAAACATAAAGGACGGTAAGGATACGAGGTAATCCAAGAACTATAAGTTATCTTAACTGTTTGTTCTCAATGCACAATTGAAAATGAGTGAATTTAAGGAAAATGGCCGGTTTGAATATTATAAGCTTAAGCTAAAATGAAAGGCAAAGTCGCTCCGACAAAAAGCACAACAAAAGCTTACGTCTCGTTCTGTTTTTCCCTTTCCGTTGTTGTTTCGCCGGCTCTCTACCGTTTTTTTCATCGACAGTGAAAGAAACGAAACTATTCCACTCCATTTCCGAAATGTTTTTCACTTTTTTAGCGAGAAAAACTCTTTGAGTAAAACTTTTCTCGTTGAATGTGTGCGAAGCGGCGCTGCAAGCTGCAATTAAAGGCGGGAATTTTGGCGCGAAACTCACACACCTCTGTGGCTTCTGATTGGACGTATCATTTTTCTCACACGTGAAAAAACATCGTTCGCGATTCTGATTGGACGTATCATTTTTTTCACGTGTGAAAACCATCGTTCGCTCCTCTGATTGGCTAGAACTAATTTGCGTACGACAATTTACGACATAGCTTTTTGGTGAGTATTTCTCAGTATGTATATACAGGGCTTCTGATATTTCGCGCGGTCGCGGACCCGCGAAATTCAGGCATTTGCGCGAAATCCCGCGAAATTCCCCAAAAAACGCGAAATACCGCGAAATCCGAAAGAAATATTTCCAAATACATGTCGGCAAAACATATTTAATACTTATCTTGGCTATTAGACCTTTTCTATTCACCCCAAACGTCCAAATTTATCTTAAAACTTCGTCACTGCAACGAGTAAACAACGTCCCAAAACTACCAGGCGTTCTTAGATGAACGTTGCGAAAAACTGGACACTTAACCATAATGTTGACAGCTTTAGCAATCGCTTATTTCTCGAGCGAACTGTTGTTAAAAGAGCAAATGATTATCCCTATTTAAAATAACATTAAACAACGCTGTTTTTTACTGATTGTTTCTCGGCGAAGTTTCCCCCTGAAATTTCCCGAGAAATCGGCCGATTTTTGTATGAATTTGCCCCTGAAAATCCCTCGAAATTTGACTTTTTTCCGCTAAAATGCCGCGAAATCGGCCGATTGTCTGCGAATTTTGACTTTTCTCCCGCGAAATCGCCGATTTTTCCGCAAATTTTGGCTTTTTTCCCGCGAAAATCCCGCGAAATCGGCCGATTTTTCCGCGAATTTGCCCCTGGAAATCCCGCGAAATTTTGCTTTTTTTTCCGCGAAATATCAGAAGCCCTGTATATAATAAAATAATTTTCCTCATTAGAGCTTTATGCCTTAACACTGTACATTTGCATTAAAACAAAGGCATTTTTGAGACTAAGGCCCTGTTTGCATTACGACGAAAAATTGGGTTCATGGCTTTAGCAAAAAATTTGAAAATTTCATAGTCACTAATTTTTCGTTTTTGTAACCTTGTTTGCACCTGAGGCCGCAAAAAGTTTTTTTGTAACCAAAAAAGTTAATAAAAGGTACTATAACACCTTACTGGTCACATTCATGAAATAAGATGATCCAATGAAGAATAGCTGTCAAGGAACAAAAGACTTTGTTGTCTGACCAAAAAAGATAGGCCTCCAAATTTTCTCGATGTCGTCTCTGAGAAAAAATTGTTGACACTAGAAATGGCTTCCTGTTGACAGATTTTTTAGCAAAGCAAACAAAATATTGCATAGTGCGAACAGGGCCTTACATCAAACTAATCACCATTTTACTTCAAGTGGTAAAGGAAATACCCTCCTGTTCTTGCCTAGGTGAAAAGCTCATTGGGTGGTTGTATTAAGCAATTGAAAAAGGATTTGATATTATTTTCAACAGTCACACCATTTTGTTTCCTTTCATTCTCAGGTGTTTATCGACCAAGGGCGCTCCCTTCAGCTGGAATTTTTCCATTTGCAAGGTCATTTCTCTGTGATTTCAAAGGATCCAAGACAAGTGATCCCCTGGAGCTGTCAACTGGATTACCAAATCTTAGAGCTTCAAGGTATGGGATAAGCCGTATTTCCAAGTCCAGGGTTCTCATTAAGTGCCGGTAGCCTGCTAAAAAACTGGCTACTTGGAGGTTTGAGCCGTCTACTTTTTGGGGAAATAGGGTAATGTGAAAGAGTGAAAGCCTGAAATTGCCTTCAGCACTCAGTTACCAAGCTGCTTGAGGGATGGCGCAGTTGTGAGAGTGCTCGCCTCCCACCAGTGTGGCCCTGGTTTAAATCCTGCTGTCGACGCCATATGTAGGTTGAGTTTGTTGTTGGTTCTCTCCTTTGCTCCAAGAGGTTTTTCTCCGGGTACTCCAGTTTCCCCTCTCCTCAAAAACCCAAATTTCCAAATTCCAATTGGACCAGGAATCAGGTAGACGAAGAACCACTTTGTGGATGTGCTACCTAGTCCAAATCATTATTTATGTATTTTATTTACTTATTTAAGCTGCCTACTTTTACATTTTAGCTGTCTATATGAGAACCCTGAAGTCTCCTAAAGGAAACTCATTTCTGAAAGACACTAGTCCTCTTTAATGATGCCATGGTTTTATTCAACTTTCTCTTTGAAATACACCCATAAGCATGTCTTTTACTGTCAAAATCAGAAAACTCTGAACATCTGAAATATCCCAGGAATGTTTATTGTGTGGTGACAAATCAAAACAAAGATCAGGTCATGTGTCTAAGCCACACAACTTCCTGCTTGCAGTTTATCATGGTTATTTTCCTGACAACCTTATAGCCACAGGTCCCCCAATCTACTTCCCAGCTACTAGTTCCCAAGCTTTTGGATGTTGAACGGTTTTCGCACTTGCTGCATAGTAACTCCACAAGAGTAACAATGCAAAAAGCTGTTCAACTTCAGTTCATTAACACTGTGAATTCTTTCTTGCTTGACAGTTTTGGCCGATTAGTTGAAGATTCCCTTCCTTTGCTGGCAAACAACACTCTTAGAGAGCGGCTTCTGAGAGTAAATCAAGACTCTAGAAAATTTGTGACAGACCGGCAAGCTTGGAATGACCTGCTTGGGGACTCTTCAAGGCCTATTCAATGGCGCAGTTATAATTTGTCAGGTATGAGGTTTTTTTCAAAATGATTTAATTTTTTGTAGTTTTGATGTAGATCAGTGCGCTCAAACCATTTTCCCAAAGTGATAGGCCTATATGCCTGAAAACAACACCAAAAAAATACATGTGGTTATAAAGCTTTCCCCCGATATAAGCCCCCTTCTAGCTTTTGAAGAAATTGAATTTGATATTTTTATGATGTTTCGAAGGTTATAAAGGGAGCAAATAATTCAAAACGTATTTTAATCACCACTGCTATGTAACTTGTTTCTTGAAATGTTTTTTTTAGTCTGGTTATACAGTGTATAAAGCCCCAGCCTCCCCCCCCTCCCCCATTTACAAAGCCTTCTATAACCCGTCATGAAGTTGTAAGCCCAGGGCTTGAAAGTGTTAGTTTACGGTATTGTTTCATAAGTGAAAATTGAATTTAATTTTGAGCTTAATTTATTATTATTTTTTTTAAATGTTGCAGATGTTCCATTAGACAAGTTGCTCAAAGATCCTGCTGGTTTTCAGAAGTTTCTTTATGACACGACTAACCTTAGTCCAAAAGTAGTGACGGAGCTCTTTAATAGCACTGTCAATGTGCAAAAGGTATGTTCCAGCCACTTTCAGGTTCTACACAATTTGATTATGCTGAAGCAGGAGTTCAAGTTTTTTTTTTTTACGACAGATACAAACTCTTTTTATAAGAAAGGGTGGCTGTCTTGATTATCAGATTGTTGTACCTGAGTTGTTGAAGAGTTGGTAGTTGTATTAAATTTTAATATACAGTTTATAAAAAGAGGGAGTCATAAATGTAAAAAATGGATTTTTTTTCAAAAGTTTCTCTCATCATAGAGATACTCAGTGGTGATTTGCATGTAACTTATTATTGTGTTTGCATATTGAATGGCTGTGACATGTCTTTTATTTTAAGATTCCAGGACTCGATACAACAGACTTAATGTTTTCAATTTTTTTCAGTTAAAAAAAAAACATTTCTCCTGTGACCTGGTCATTCGTCCAATGATATGGAGGCGTTACAGGTCAAAATGAAATTTAAGTTAAAATTTACAGTTAAGTTACCGGTGGGTTGATTCTCAATTTTCTTTGTCTCCTAGCCGCAATTTGTGAATAATTACAGCTAGGAGACAAAGGAAATTGAGAATCGACTTAAGTTAACAAATTTTAACCTGAATTAATTTAATTTTGACCTGTAACATTGGCATTTGAATATTTTGGCAAGAGGAACGCAAATAGGTGCTTTCAACTCAGTCATGTTGGAAGAGATTTACTGACACTCTTGAAGACCCATCCTACAATCAACTGACAATTTGTAATTATCACTGATTCTTTATTCCTTTTTTTTGTCAATAATCCGAGATGTTAAAATGGATTGAAGTTCAGTGTACATTGTATGAGAGAGGTCATCTTATTATGTTATTTTTACTTGATTTTTCAGTCATGTACTGAAACTTTTGTTTGCTTATTTTTTATTTATTTTTTAATTTCCTGTCGGCAGATTGTGGCCATAATTCAGCCTTTGTCACAGCTTTCACAGAGTGCAGTTCCTTGGTCTCAAGGAAGTCTTTTGGGTTCATTACCATTACCTGGCTCATCCTCTGGAAACCAACAGGCCAATTTGTTGTTTTGGTTGCTGTTAGCCAACTCTTTACAAGTATGTATTCCCAGAGATGCCAACCTCTGGAGATCTAAAATCTGGAGACTCTATCTCTTGTTGAATGTTAACAAACCCCCACCCCACAAATCAACCCAGTCCCCAAACTTTGACAGTCATACACTGTAGGAATGGCTTAGGACAGTATATGAAGTCTTACATGAAGTATGTACCATCAAAATTCGCATTCATCAATGTAATGACAAAGGTCTTTGTCAGTGACTAAATAAGTGCAAAAATGCCCCAGAAATGGTACTATTTTGGAAAAAGTGGGCTAATTTTCAAACTAAATCACATAAATATTCAAAATGTGATTTTATCTGGGAGGTTTATCTCCCGTATGGGGGAGTGGGAGATGGGTGCTTTATTCTGGAGACTCTCAGATAATCGGGGAGAGTTGGCATACATGTATTCCATGTGAATTATTTTATGTTGAACAGGGTAGGCCTGGGGTACTTACCATGCGTTTACATGGGAAAACTGGAATGTCTGGGTGGAAAAACAAATGGTTCATGCCTATCCGTTTTGGAAGCTTCAGAAATGATGGACTGTGATGTAATACATCACCTCAAATCACAATCATTGTTCTATAGTTAAACCGCACTTTAGAGACACCTGGTTATTATGGACACCACATTATTACAGACAGTTTGCTTTGTCCCTGGGCCGGGGAATTGAATAGACTTCTTTGTAGTGGTTTGTTCTTCCACCACCTGAAATTTTACAGTTTAGTTTTTATGCTCAAATTTCCACCCAGTTGGTTTGTGCAAATGGTAAGAACCCCTGGGGCGCTTTCCATTTAGGAAAAAAACCCGGAAATTTCGGTGGTAGCAAAAGTGGAATTTCCGATTGGTAAAAAGTTGTTCCATTTGGTCGTAAACCCCGGTACGTGGCGGTGCCCGACCGTGGACCTGGAACTGGTACAAACTACGAGAAACGTAAATGGAACACGACATTCCGTTCGGAAATTCCAACCAGGAAAGCGGGACCACCTTTTCAGATTTTCCACTTTTTCTGGGAATTTTCCAGTGGGATGAACCGACGAAACGTGTTCCATTTACCGCCGAACCGGAAATTCCGGAAATTTTGACTAAATGGAAAGCGCCCCTGGTTTCCACTTGTACTCTACTAAGATCATCATGATTCATCTTGGGTGATCATTTATTAAATTCTTGCAACCATTCTGTTATGCAAAGCATTTATTTTACATGGTGAAATTTGATGTTAATCACTAAAGCCATCTTTTTGTTTTGAGCTAATAATTATTTTGTTTTGTAGTCTGGAGGAGGATTAAATGGAGAAGCTGTTAAAGAGATCATGTGCGACCCCAGCTCTCCGCTGAATCTTCAAGAAATCTTGAACGGACCTAATGTGGCAGAGGTTAAGACCGCCGTATGTAAGCTTAATGTTTCAGTGCTTGGTGCAGTGGGAGACGAGTTCAGAAGACAGCTCCAGTGGCCAAATGTCAATGACTATCAGGTGACATTTTAATAACATTCTTCGCTCTTCCTTGATGCTCGCTAGAGAACAATGTATAATTATCTTAAGGCTACAGTCTTTCTTTGGCTTAAATTTAATTGATTTGCCTCTTTTTTGGGTATGGCAATGTATGATAATGAGTCTGAAACAAAAATTGAAACAAAACGTGCATTTTGCTATTTAGTATGAGTAAGGTACATGTATTTATATTGTATTCGCGGCTCGGCAAACCTTCAGATCTCTTCTTTAGGGGGTTGTTTTAAGAAAATAAATGCTTTTCTAGTCTACGCCATAAAATGCTGCGAGTTTGTTTCTTGCTCGGCCACTTCGCGGCCTGAAAAGGTCGCTCTGCTCCCTTAGAAACTCGTGAGGTCGAGTCGCAAGTCTGACAGTTTATAATGGTGTTTTAAAAGATAAAAGCGCTGGGCTAACTGAAAATGGCTTAGGATGCGGTTTTGTTGAACACTGGATTAACTGCGTGTAAATTGCTGGCCTATTGTAAGTCTTTCTGATGTCCAGGTGGTGGAACAAGTGGGGACTTTAAGATTCAACGACGCGACCGCAACGAGTACGTAAAAAAAAAAAGACAAAACAAAACAAAGCAAAAAACAAACAAACAAACAAACAAAAAGCAATGGGTTTAATAAGCAAAACGACAAATTTGCACGCGCATCACCCTTTTTTGTACAATTCTTTGCCGTTTTTGCACGACTACGACGTGAAAATGCCTAATTTCGCGAATTGTGGAGAACGTAAACAAGCAACGACGAAATTTTATTTCTCTCTCTGAACTTGGATATGGTTCCTTGGAATTCAACTTCAGGAGGGTTCGCCTACATTTTACAAAGCAAGTAAGTAGGAATAATCGCGATAAAGACTGAAAGAACGCAAATTCACTTTTTAAACGACGTTCCCCTTTGTCGTCTCGTCGTTGAATCTTAAAATCCCTAGTGCTTTGGGCACGGCGCGGCTTGTTTTGCACATGAGTGCCTCGGTACATGTAATTGGTAATCCAGGGTCAGTTGATTGAAATGCTGTTCCCAAAGGTTGTTTATCATTTACATGTACAAACCGGTCGGTTATTGGTTTAGGCAACTGGACCCCTATCAGCAGAACCTTTCTTACACTTGCTCGATTTTTGGCGTACTTGAAAAAGACTCTCAGTACTAAAGCAGCTGCTCCTTATCCCGGATTCTGCATGAATCTAGTAAGATCTTTGTTGAGCCTGTGCGGCATTTTAGTAGGATATAACTATGAATCAAGACCTAATAGCCGTGTGCTTGCTACAGCGGACACGGTTATTACCATTAGTTTATCAATAAACGGATATTAGCACTCGAAAAACCCAGTTTGACCAGCGAAAACAAGATTGAGTTTTAAATCCAGAAGGGTGGGCTGAGGCCCAGGGGAGGGGAGAAAAAGGGCGGTGGGTACCCCAGATTTCAAATGATGGGAATGATCGAAGGATTTTTTGGGGGTTTCAAAGTTTTCGATTCCAGGATTTTTTTGGGCAGGACAGTTTGGCAAGAATTTTTTTGGATGGCTTAATTTAAGCAGGGATTTTTTTCATACAATCTAAAGATTCGTGGTAGTGCCCGCGTTTCCCTAGTTCTGCGAATTAAGTACAACCAAACGTTTCGTGTAATATCATTTAATGCTTTTTGGACATTTATTAAGGCTCAAAAATTTGAACACAATGAAGATCTCTCGTAGGGTGGAATGAAATGAAAATGAAAATCATTAGCGTTTACCATTTGCACGAAAAAAACAGTTATTCCGGTGGGAATACAGACGGCAATAAAAATGTTATTTCCTCTAGATAACTCGTGTATTATGTGTATTTTTTGTCAACACGTTGTGTTTGCTTGTGTTTTTCAGACAAATGAAAATGTGACAAAGCTGTTAACGGCCTTACAGGATGACATAGCAAATCTGAGTGAGGATGTAAGTTACAGTGCACGTCTTGATTTAATACCCTATATCGACATTTTACAGAACTTGAAGATCGTTGACAACGGCGGCGGCGATGGCAACGAGAGCGGCAAAACAAGAACTGAGATTAGCAAAGCAACATCTTTGCACGTGCACCACGCTTTTTGTACATTTCTTTGTCATCGCTGCACGACTACGACGTGAAACTTCCTGACTGCACGTTTTATGGCGGATGTGAGGATAAGGAAGCGTTTTCCTTTCCGTTTTTCTGAATTTAGATACAGTCCTCTTGAACTAGTCACCAACTTTTGACAAACTGAATTATGTGGAATGAGAGTGATAAAGTTTAAAACATTGCGCATTTACTTTTTACGTGACACCGTCGCCGTCATTGTCGCTTAAGCTCCCTAATTCCTTACACTTGATAAGGAAATATAAACTGTTAAAGCTTTTTGAGAAAGATACACTTGTGAACGTTTTAATGCATGAATTTGAACCAGTACAAGAAGAGAAAAGTTTAAGTGAATGATTGTACCTGAGAAATCTTCAGAACACTTCCGGTAATCCTCTGCGATTGAGTCGTCTTTTCGGGATAGAAATCTCGCGTCTTGACTTGAAAAAAGTAACAGGTGCCGGCTAACATCGTAATTTCACGTTTATAAAGGACAACAACACACAACAACGGTACTCAGATTTTTCTTTTTCCAAATTTTGCTGTGATCCTTGAGAATACAACTCCAGAAAAAGTCGCCTACATTGGACAAATTTGACGAGATTGAACAGTACGAATTCTCGTTACAAGTGCCGTTTTCGCTGCCATCGCTGTTTTGATTGCTGACGCTCTCCGTGACTGGTTATTAACTGAAAAATCCTCTTTCAGATACAAGCCTTGCAATCATTTGAACTAGTCACCGAGGACTATCTCGATTTCATGCAAGATCTCGTACAACGGCGTGGTAGTGTCTATGGCACTATTTGCGGAAGATCACTTGGTAGTGGCAGTGGAAACAATGGGGCAAACGGCGGAGGTGTGTTTAATCGAAGCATGGCACGAGCACCTCTTGGCATGTTAGCTGCTTGTCGATTTCCTAACTCGACGTGGGATATGTTGGGAGTCGAAGACCCTATGGAAATATACAAAAACATGACAAGGATGTTAAATTCATTCGATGTCGAGAACAGATCGGAGACGAATGATAACCGAACGCCGAAGCAGTGCTCACAGCTTAATTACAACACGACTAATCGTAAAGGTAAGGGATGACTTAGATCCATTCTCAGCTGCTTAGTTTTTACATAGGTTTTTAACTGGAGCTTATTTACCAACATAACGATTTCGTCCACAAACTCAAAAGCCAGCAAGAGCTTGTAAACCAATATAAACAGTACCACAGCGAAGTAATGCTCAGTAGCTTTCATGAAATGTCGCACTGAAGGATTTCATCCCGGCACAGACTCAAATGTAAGAACCACCTTGAACAGCATAATGAACAGTACCACAGGAAAGTACTGCTCAGTAGGTTTCATTTTAAAGGTCACTCTTCAGGATTTCATCTACAGACTCAAAAGTTAGAACCACCTTGTACAGCATAATAAACAGCACCACAGGAAAGTATTGCTCAGTAGCTTTCATTTGAATGGTAACACTTAGGGATTTCCTCCACAGACTCAAAAGTTAGAAACACCTTGTACAGCATAATAAGTAGTACCACAGGAAAGTACTGCTCGGTAGCTTTCATTTGAATGGTAACACTTAGGGATTTCCTCCACAGACTCAAAAGTTAGAAAGACCTTGTACAGCATAATAAATAGTACCACAGGAAAGTACTGCTCAGTAGTTTTTGTTTGAGTGTTCACAAAATTTTGCCTCCTTTTTTTAAGACACCTGTGCGATGATTGCCCCCATTGACCGTGTGGATTGTGGCTGGCCAGGAGTCACTAAAGATCAGTGCCTTCAGATAGGCTGTTGTTTTGACAGTTCAGTCCCCAAGGCACGTTACTGCTTCTATAAGGCTGGTGAGGTTTTGCGATATGTTTGGTTTATATAATCGTTCGCACCATGTAAGGCAATCTAGATTCCGGAATCCGGGAATTTTTTGCGTTTAGAATCTGGAATCGTGGGCTTTGGAATTCGGAATTCAGCTCAAAGAATCCGGAATCCCCGGATAACGAATGGAATGCTGAGTCCAAGTTCCAATGACAAAGAACCGTGAATCCAGTACCCTGAATCCGGAATGCACAGCATGAAATCTAGCCTGCGAAAACATTCGTTGCTCCTCGCTCTTCGCTGCTGGGGACGTTTCGCGCGGGGGAACGTCTGCGACTCAGCGACAGAAATTCCATACTGATGACGTAAAATATGTTCAGAATCCGGTCAGAGGTGCTGATTGGTCGATGGAGTAGTTACATTGTTTTAGCTATTGTTTACGAATGACAGACAAAAGACAAAAGGCCACAAAGGTTAAATGTAAACGCAATGAATCTCTAACCAAACGGTCAATATTTGTGCAATATAGTCTTCTCTAGACGAAGCATTTGAGTTTTGCTGGAGCTGGTTCGCAGATGAACGCAACATTCTTAACAAAATCGACCGGGAGAAACGTGAAATTGAACAATTTGCATTTGACTACCGGATATATTATGTAAACACTGATTTACGCCATCAGTATGGAATTTCTGCCGCTGAGACGCATACGTTCCTCCGCGGGAAACGTCCCCAGCGACGAAGAGCGGGGAGAAACGGCTGTTTTCGCAGGCTACATGGAATCCAGAATCCAAGACTATCTTGGATTACCTTCTAAAGGGCGAAATCGGATAGAACTGAAGCATGAATATGGACGACTTCCACAAAATGGTCAGATCGTCCCTGTGTTGTGCCAAAAAATCGAGAGAACGAGGATATCCGAACGATTCTTCGGAAACCGAGCTTTAAGACGCAACTTGTTTAGAATACCCATGTTAATCCAACCTTTTCGCAATGTATAATAAGTTTGGCTAATAACGGGCCCAAGTAAGGTCTTCCTATATTTTTCTAATATTGTGCCCACGTTGTACCAACACAGTTGCTCAAGATCTTTAATGCGAGTATTGTTAATTCGTTTACAGAGGCTGCACAGTGTAACTGTTACGTAGGCAAAATGGTACGAGCACTGGGGAATGTGACCGGAAACCCAGGACAGGGTCAGTATGATAGGGGATTTGTTCAACTGGCTTCTTTGTTCTTGAAAGGCAAGATCCTGTACACCCCCGATAACAATGTGACACGGAATATCGTGAAACAGGTGAGAAGAATGAATTAATAAACTTGAACACTTTAATATTTATTAGTCAGTAATCATAAGCGCCTAGAACAAATAATGATATAGACGCTATGTAAAAGTTTTATTATTACTATTATTATTATTATTATTATTATTATTATTAATTATCATTATTCATGCAAAATATTTCTCCGTTTCTGATCGGCTAACAAGGCTACAACTATACGAACTTTGGCGAGACGAGCGCAATTAGTTTACGACTCGCCTGACAGGAAATAACTTTCAAAACACTATTTCCCTTTCGTAAACGGTCTTTGCCATTTTTAACGTTCGATGCCACCATTAGTAACCAAGCCTTAAGTCATGATAGATGTATTATAAATTATTGCTTGGATTAAGTTACAATACTGCAATTTATAAGTTGTTGAATAGTCTTAGAAAGAGCGATGTTGAAGCCCAAGTTGACTTCACATTAAAATTTATGGAAAGGGCTAGGGTCACGTTTTGTTGATGTATCAGTTAAGAAAGACAGTTTGGTAGTTTTCGTACTTAATTTTTCGGAATTTTGGTGAGTCGGTGTGGTGGTGTAGTGTTAAGGGAGAGAGATTAGGAAACGAAGAGTCCGGGTTGGACCCAGAGTTGCGATCTTCTTTAGTTTCTCTTTAATAGAAACACTCTCAATAACAGGTCAAAAATTTTCCAAGTGTCTTAAAATTGGTAGCGACTGTTTTCGAAATGGACAACTTCGTCACCGCACGACTACAACGTGAAACTCAGCATTCTGTTTTATTGTGTTGACTGAAGCCATTTTAGGGAAACACATTCTAGTTTACATAATGTAAACCTGTAAGGATTCCAGAACACAAATTTATGATCATCATCGTCACGCTGATGGAAACAGGAATTCTTAGCTTTTTTTTCTCCTATTCGTGTTATTTCCCTTTTTAGGTTAAAAACGAACTGTCTGATATAACTCGGATAAGGGAATTTGCCCACTGGTGGGTAAATAATTCAGACATGATTCACAAGAATGTTTTGAATTATACTGAGATGCTGAAGCAGCCAATACCAGAGGTATGTGCTTAATAACTAAAGCTGTCACTGCTCAAAGGTAAGCTTCCAGTCGTGTCTCGTTTCCTGGTTACGTAGGTGATCGAGAATCGTGTATTGCGGCACCCGCACGAAAATGGATTCGGGCGCCATCTGCCTGAGAATCAAGTCGAGCGCTACCCGCAACCTACTGTTTTACGCCCGCGGTCTTCCATGGTCTCTCACCCTCTCTGTTGTATAACTTTTTTTGGCGGTGGGACGCGAACGTCGGCGTGAAGGGAAAAAGGACCGCCTTACTGCAGGTTATCTGTTGTAAAGATTTGAATACGTAGTTGAATTTAGTTGCAGTATTAACAGATCCGCTATTTTTCCCTTTCAGCGTTTTTGTAACTGGCTTTCTGTTGCGCTTCCTGGACAGTCGCCACAGGACAGGTTAAAGATCCTAAACGAGCTGAGAACACAAAACATATCCGGCAACTTTTCCTTTGCTGGTGCAAACGGCAATTTCACCCTGCTTCCCCCATCGTTCAACGTCAGCGTTGTTCTTAAAAGCCTGGACGAATTTTTCCAGATGGTTGTCACTGTATTCGATTGTATCAACCATGAGTACTTTGAGGGTTTCGGCGATGAAGAGTCGCTGGTAAAGCGTGCTATCAACACGTCAGAATCACCAACTATTGCCAGTAAGTTAACACAGTGGGATCATTGTACGTTTCTAGGGAAACTGCCTACCTACCCCTTCCCCAAGTCAACATTAAAACTTACTTCTCACTTAGGGCAAAATGTTGGCTTAGGGGAGGGGTAGGTGCGAAGATTACCAGAAACGAGTTTGTCGTATGGCTGGCTGCCCCCCTCTTCCTCCGGGAATGGGCAAAATGAAGGGAATCCTGTGTTCTGATTGGCTACCCGAGTGGTCATGGCGGGCCGCTCGCGGGATTTCTCGCTTGGTCCGACAAATAAAGATTTTGTTTTAGCCGCTCTATTGAGACAAACGGCAAACGTGAGATATTCAGGTTTACAATTTCTCAATTTAAGAAGCATAATTTGTTTTGGATGAAACTGACATAAAACTACTAAATTAACTCTAATTGACTCTAAATGACAAGTGAAGAGAATACTTGGTCACGTGGTACAAATCAAAAGTTACCGTTTGCCGAAGTGATTCTAAATATCTCCGAGAAATCTTTTGAGAAACTGGTCGGGTCAGGATGGCTGAAAATTGGCCCCTACTTCTCTCGTTCCATAAAACACTTCGATAACGTCTAAAGGTGATAAGACTCTTATCACAAGTTTGGCTGGCCAAAAAACCACAGGCGAACTACCGGGCATGCGCATGCCCACCGACCGCGGACTACTAGAACTGGAGACGTTAAATTGCGTTTAAATGCATTTTGTTTTATTGTTATCCGCAGGTCTGGTGTTTGTTGATGCAGTTGGCGATGAAAACAATGTTCCTCAGTTTGTTAAATACAAAATACGACAAGACGTAGATTACACTCCTGCCACAAACAAGATACGCCATTGGTAAGCAATAGACATTTCACTGAAAATGAGCAAGGTTTTCCTCTGTTGTAACCCTACTCTTGTACTTTGTACTTTTTTATTCAGGTATTGGCGACCAGGCCCGTATCACAGCTGGAAAGGAGATGCTTATTTCAATTTCGGTTTTCTGTACCTTCAAGATCTCATTGACCGCGCCTTGATAAATTTAATGCTTAATGAATCAGTTGCTGAACCTGGAGTGTATCTGCAACAGTTCCCGTATCCATGTTACATTGAAGACAAGTAATTAGCGTTTTCTGTAATTTCATAATTAGATTTGTGTAGGTAATAGCATGATTTGTAGTGATATTTGGCATAGATAACACGAGTGATATTTCAAAATTGTTATACGAAATTTGAGACAATTTTGAAATATCACGAGTGGTATTTATGCCAAATATCACGTACAAATCATGCTATTATTTGTTTATACTACTACCTGCAAAGGTTTTGTAATTTTTACATGTAGGTATTTCAAATTAAGCTGAAATACCACTGCTCTAAGCCAATCAAATTGCTGAAATTTCTCATGTAGAAGTGTAAATACCGTAATAACAGACCTTTCCTTTTAATACCTCTTATTTATTGACAGTTTTCTTGGTCCCATAGATGCCAAACATCATGTACTATCTATCTCTACAATACGGACCTCTCAGTCTCTACTACGGACAGTTCTCTTTGTTCCACAAATGCCACCCTCAATAGAATCCTTAATTCTATGATACTGACACTTTGCTATCCTACAAACAGTTTTCTTGGACCTGATATCAAACTTCTTACAATTCCTACCTCTGTAACACCGACACCTCTTCTACTAACAATCCTCTTTGTCCCAAAGATACCAATGTTATACAATCCCTACCTCAAAAATACGAAAACCTCTCTTTAGCGAACAATTCACTTGGTTCCAAAGATAACAATCTTCATACAATCAATTCCTACCTCTATAATATAGACACCTTTGTAAAGCAGAGATATGGTTGTCTCCCTAACACTGTGTAAGTAAGTTGTCCCAGGATGACCGAAAAGATACAATTTTTATAGCGCCGCATTTCTAGAGATCTAAAAGTACTCTAGATAGCCTAAAAAGTATGGCGTACATTTGCGGACAAAAATAATTGGAAATGAAATATAATTTCAAGTTCAAAAATTAGTTTATCCATGTCGAAATCTCGTCATATGAATTTGAAATCGCAATGAACGCAGTCGAAATAGCATCATTCGAACTTGAAGTTACTTTGAACAAGTTGAAACTATAAAGGGAAAACTCGACATCGCGGATGTTGAAGTTCAAATCACCATTCCAACTAAAATGCAAATTCATGATTTGAACTTCAATTCACCTTCTTCATTCTAATAAGCTTCTTAATCGTCAACAATGCAACCATAATCTTCCACAAAATTCCAGATGAAATCTTTAATTTGAACTTAACGTCAAGTCACATATTCGAATTCGAAACGCCAAAATTTCAATTCGAAGGGAAGCGGAAGTAAAAATACACAGGAACCGGAAATGATAAGAGTTTCGCTACACTGTACGTTTGTACGTATGGGATGTTTGCATAACTGCATTTTGGCCCGAAAAGATTTCCCTTCACTCAAACTCTCTGGTCAATATATGGCGGACAATGTGAATGATAAGGGCGACTCTAGGACAATCCAAGAGACTGTGAGGGCTGTCGTGGCAAACTTGAGAGTGGTTTTCTGTAAAATTCGAACTTCGGCCTGACACGTTACCTGGTCGATTTGGCTAATTTTTGGCATGTAGTCTTAGAGTGGTTTCCTAAATACTTAATGCATATTCTAAGGTTTGAATTCTCTTTGGTTTCAAAGATACAGGAATGACAGTTTTAACGAGGCCTCGAGGGGCCGCCATGTAATTTGCATTTTAGTTGGAATGGTGATTTGAACTTCAACATCCGCGATGTCGAGTTTTCCCTTTATAGTTTCAACTTGTTCAAAGTAACTTCAAGTTCGAATGATGCTATTTCGACTGCGTTCATTGCGATTTCAAATTCATATGACGAGATTTCGACATGGATAGTCTAATTTTTGAACTTGAAATTATATTTCATTTTCAATTATTTTTGTCCGCAAATGTACGCCATAAAAAAGTGTCGATGGGTGCTCCTGTGTATTTTGTTCTCTTCATCCCAGACATTAGTCTGCCACACAGCCGTTTTTAGAGTCGTCACGTCATTGTCATTGTGGGGAGGAGCGTTGCGTGACGACACTAAAAACGGCTGTGTAGCAGACTACCCAGACATTAGATATGTAATGCCAATGCTCTGATGTTATTTTGTGTTTAGGTTTGTTCGATATATTGGAGGTACTATGCCGTTGTTCATGACTTTGGCCTGGATATTTAGTGTTGCCATGATAATTAAGAGCGTGGTCTATGAAAAGGAACGGAGACTCAAAGAAGTCATGAAGGTAAGTTTCTTAGGCCAAGTTCAAACATCGAACTTTTCATGTACCGAACCTAATCCTTTCAGTTAAGTACATGAAAAGACTGGCGTTTGAATCATATCTAATTTTTGTCGAGCCATGAATAAAGTTCGACTGGCCCACATTGGAATTTCGACTGTGGAGCGACTTTGCCGAACCCAATGCATAAATTAATTACTATGATTTATTTTCACTGCTTAACATTGTAGATCATTGTACATCGTGACCAGGAGCCTGTCGTGACTGAAACGAATTGACCCCAACTAATAAACCTCTTTAGTAAAATCCAACTAGTGGTCTATTATCAATGCTGCGTTCTGATTGGTGGAGCTAGTACTAGGTAAGGCTATATGTTATAGCCCACTAGTAGCGAAAAGCGCGGGCTTTTTGGCGGCAAAAAAGGATTAAAGTCTAGCTTTAACTAGCTAAAAGGTTTTTATTCTCGATATTTTTGACCAACTAGTTGGATTTTACTTAAAACAATTATTCCTCTCCCCCCCATGGCATCTGACTCAATAGCCCATTTGGCCTTCGGCCTCATGGGCTATTGACTCAGAGACCATTCGGGCTAGAGGAATAATTGTTAATTAGCTTGTATGTTTTGTTTTCAAAATACAGGTCATGTGATAATACCCTAGGGAACTGTTTCTTTAAAAATTTGGCCTCATTCGCGTGCATATCTACGCATAATTTATGAAAAGACAAAGGGACAGGTTCCCCTGGGACCTCTATTGGTCACGTGAGTGAAAACGCTGTATTGTTCTCCCACATCAGTATAACGTTGTCGTTCGTACCATGAAAAGTTCGACGTTTTACCCTGTCCTCATACTCTTTTGTTTCTTTGCAGGTCATGGGTCTTGGTAACGGAGTCCATTGGGTTGCATGGTTCATCAATAGCTCAGCCCTAATGACCATCACAATCGGACTGCTTGTTGCTGTCCTCAAAGGTGGAAAGATTCTGTGGCACAGTGACCCGTTCGTTATCTTCCTGTTCCTCTTTGTTTTCATGATCGCCACAATAATGATGTGTTTCTTGATCTCCGTGTTCTTCGCCCGAGCAAATCTTGCCGCTGCCTGCGGCGGGATCATCTTCTTTGTTACCTACCTACCCTACGTTCTTGTTCGTTGGTACGAGCAGTTTATGACAACTGGAGATAAAGCTGCTGCGGTAAGCCAAAACGTGTAAATAAATCAAATGAGGAGGCAGCCTGGCCGAGGGGCTAGAACGCTAGCCTTGTAGTTAGTTATCCCTGAGTTAAGTTCCGCTTCTGCCGCCACCTGTATTTGTACTCGCCGGTAGTCCCGAGTTCAAATCCTCGGTCAAGCTTGTAAATAGCCATCTGTTTCGCCTCCTTCCAGCTGGCATTCTTATCCTCGTTATGTTCAGTTTGAATTATTTGTTTCATTATCCCTTAAAAGCCCTACAACGGAAGAGGATAATTAAGTATTTATTTCTTTAATAAAATAATTAAGTATTTAATGACTGTTTTGTCTAGAACTAAAGCCCAGGTTTGTAGGAAAAATGCGAAGTGAAACAAAATGCAACCGCAGGGCGAAGAGTGCGAGTTTCCAGTTTCCTTGTCTTTTGCGAAAGCCTATCCCTGGATAGTTTGAGATGTTTTGTGACGTTTATAACCACATTCGCACGTGTAACAAATTTGAGGTCTCTTTACAAGCTAGAATTTTACTCAAAAGTTTTAGAAAGCTCGTGAATTCATAAATTAGAATCAGGAGCTATTGTGTTTGAGAGTGTACAGTTAAAGGCTGGCCTGGTTTATTATAGCGTACGTCACAGACAGAACTAAACTTCTGGTTAAGTCCATCTGCAAAACAGCGCCGAAGTTCTTGTCCTAGGTCCCCACCTGTTTACAAGGATTTGAGTTCGCGCCATGATTGGCCTGTTAAAAATGCCTGCACTATCGATTTGCCAATCCGCTTGCATTGAAGGGAAATTTGAAATGCATTTTTTTGTAATTTGTTGAGGCCTGTGGGGGCCCAGAACATGGATGTCGGTGCTCCATCGGAGACGTTACTAACTGGCCTTAGAATACGTTTGTGACGCAGGTTAAGTTAATGACAGAATTTGGAAGAGAATTACATATTATGGGAACTTGGTAGAGAACGATTAACTGGATAATAATCTGAGTCGAGTCTTTTTTTTTAACAGAGTTTACTTTCCACGACTGCATTTGGTATCTGTTGCAATTATTTGGCGCGGTTGGAAGAGCAGGGTGTTGGCGCGCAGTGGTCCAATTTCTACAGCAGTCCAGTGTCAGGCGATGGCTTCAGTCTTGGTTATGCAATTGGCATGATGATGATCGACGCTGTTATTTATGGCGTTCTTACTTGGTACATTGAGGCTGTTTTGCCAGGTATAATCTGCGTCAAAACTTATCATCAGTAACAAATTGGCATCGGTATTGGTACTAGCAATAGTATTATTGGCGGGAGTATTAGGGTTAATTGTAGCGTTGGTATGGGTGTTGGTAAAAGGACTGGAGTAGTGTTTGCATTAGCACTGGGATTGGCGTTAGTATTGGTATTTATTAATAGTCTTTGTTCAGTATTGGCATCATCAGCATTAGTATAAGTATTTTGTGCAGTATTAGCATAACCATTAATATTAGTATTAGTATTGGTATCAGCATCAGTACCAGCATAAATATTAGTATTAGTATTAATATTGGTATTGGTATTAGTATTAGTATCAGTATCAGTATTGGTAGAAGTATTAGTATCGTATCAGTATCAGTATTAGCACAAGTATTAGTACTATATGAGCATTGGTATTAGTATTAGAACTAGTGTTAATTTTGTGCAGTATTTGCATTAGCATAAGTTATTAATATCAGTGCTAGCCTTATCATTAGTATTGGTACTAGTATTAGTATTAACATTGGCATTGGCATCAGTACTAGTATCGGTATCATTGTCTGTATTGGTATTCTCTTAGTATAGTTTTGGAATTAATATCAGACTTAAGGTGTCATAGACAAGTTACGCTAACGCTACCCGGTATTCCCTCTGTAGGCCAGTTCGGTATTCCACGACCATGGTACTTCCCATTCCAGAAATCGTACTGGTTTGAGGTTGCCAGCAAACGAACCATAGCAGTGTATGCGCAAGATCACGAACAGGGAATGGATCTCAACATACCAGGAGGGTCGGCGATGTCCTCCAGACACTGGGTACGTGATAAGGGATAGTGAAGTAAATGGTAAAATCTTGAGGAGACATCGTAACGCACAGTGGACTTTCAGGGCTCAAAAAAAGCTTGAATTCCAGCTTGTCCTTTTTGGACAATCGGACAAGCGGTTCACATTTCGCTTGCTCAGAGCCTTTCTTCCTTGCCTTAGCTTACGATTTTGTTACTAGACTAGTAATAGCCAAAGGTTAAAGAGTGCGGGCGACAACGATCGAAGGTCAAAACGCTTTTGCTCCAGCGCTGTGCTTTGCGTACGTTTCACGTGACAGGTGGTCAGAACACGCGTGATCAGATTACGAGTGATAGAGGATCCAAACGCGCGTGGTCAAAGTGCGTTCTGTGCATTCCGTACATTCTTAGTGGAAGTCCAAACTAATGCTGGCTACATACATGCGACGCATGCGTAGTAACAACCTGGAGATTAGGATTGCGGGCGACAAGAGGAGCCCGCAATAACTTGTCTGGACCCTTGCCTACTGGATATACAGCAAACACCATATTTTAGCCATTCTCTACTTTTCTTCTCTGCCGTTCTGTTGAACGTAAAGGCAGTGTGTTCTTAGCAGATTGGATAAACGAGTCTCGGTGGACAAAATTATCGATGGCAGATTACGGAATGCCGGGATAGCCTCTCTCTTTCTCTCCTCCTTGGTTATTAGGCAGATGTAGCAAAGATAACGCGACGGTAGTGACGACTGCGCGCGCAGATCAAAACGACATCTTTACCAATGGCAGAGCGGCAAATTGGGTACCGTAAGTCGCGTTTAGTCATATGTTCCGCGCGCTTTCCGTCGTCAGCTGAAGGTCCCGTCCTATTGATAAATCACTTCATTGCCGATATTCAAGAACGGAAGGCCGAAGAAAACCAGTGATACTGTCGTTGAAATCAGGACAGGCGAGTCGTCATAAGTGCAAAACATTCTCGGTTGGTTAAACGTTACAACCGTTAAATCGTGGCGGAGATAAAGTTTAGCTCAAGGGCAACTTGAACGGCTGTTGTCTTATCTATTTCCGGGGCCTTGCAATCGCTTGCTTATTGAAGCACAATTTTAAAACTGTATGTGGAATTCTGTTTTTGTTTTCCCTTCACAGACTGATGGGATGGATGAAGTCGCTTTTCAGACCTTGGACAGAGAGTGTGTCACAGAAAAGGAACCAACTCACCTCCCCCTGGGATGTTCCATTAGAAATTTGGTCAAGGTACAGTAGAGCTCCACTTTTATTTGTGAGGACACTGGGTGCCTACTAATAAAAATAACTTATTGACCAGACAATGATTTGAGTCTCAGAGGAGTTTGCTCAGTCGGTAGAGCTAAGCTACTTAAGCCAAACTTCGTAAATCTTGGTTCTGTGGACAGTTCTCACCATGTAAATTCACTGATGTGGATTTCAATTTTCTTCTTATTTCCTTGTAGATCTACAAAGATGGCAACAAACTCGCCGTAGACGGATTGAGTCTCAACCTATATCAAGGCCAGATTACTTCGTTTTTGGGTCACAATGGCGCTGGTAAAACCACTACGATGTCGGTGTTAACTGGCTTGTTTCCGCCGACCTCTGGTACTGCCATTATCAATGGCTACGACATCCGAACGGATATCGATTTGGTCCGAAAGAGCCTCGGCATCTGCCCTCAATACAACGTTCTGTTTGGTCGTCTGACTGTTGAAGAGCATTTGCGGTTTTATGCTTCACTGAAGGGGATGCACAAGTCTGAGATCCCGGAAGAAATTGAGAAGTAGGTTTTGTTTCTTATAGTCAGCAACAAACTTTATTTGCCTTGTAGAATAGAACCTTGATTATAATTCTTAGTTCGTAAATGATCCGTGATTTGTCAATTTAAAGGGGAAAACAGGAGCCATTGAAGTTGTCTACTCGCAGGTAAGGCCAGTTCGCCTGCAGGTGGATTCACCCGACGACGTTTCGCACTTTTTTCACGCTTATTCCATTTTTCAGGTTCAAAGAACGACGAAGACACATCGGGCGAATCGACTTGAGTCCGAGCAGACCGCCGCCTGCGAAACGACCTCTCTTGTAATGGATTAATTCGGAGAAAATAGAGTTATGTATCTAAAACTTTTTTTTCTTTGTTTTGCTTTTCACTAAGGTTCCTGAAAGACGTTGGTTTAGAGAACAAGCGCCACGAATTAGCCTCATGCCTTTCTGGAGGAATGAAGCGAAAGCTCTCAGTAGCGCTGGCGTTTATAGCAGGCTCCAAAGTAGTTATTCTAGATGAACCCACAGCTGGCGTGGACCCTTACGCACGGAGGGGAATCTGGGACTTGCTTCTTCACTACAAAACAGGTACGGTCCTAGAAGACCATATTTTGCAAGGCAACGTCTTCGTTAAGTTATTTTACTGCTGTCACGTAGAGTTTATGCCATGGCAGAGACCATAGAGACCTTTAGATTCGAGGACGACTACGAGTACAAGATTTGACTGAAAGTTTTTTCGCGTATTCTCAAAATATTGACTTCCCGGAAAGCTTCATTTTCCCATTTTTTGACAAGAAAAGTTAGCACTGTTATCTTTAGTGAAGGAGGTTACGCCCTCTCCCGATTGCAAAATGCTAAAACGTCGAACATTTGATAACTTGTTTCCGCCACAACGACGTTCTCGCTAAAACTCGTAGTAGAGTGACGACGGCTACCACATTTTCCCGCCAAAAAGACGCTGGCTCACGCGCCAGCACTACTTAGTATTGAGAAAATCTCGTACTCGTAGTCGTACTCGTCTTAGAATCTAAAGCTCTCTAGTATAATGGTTAGTGTTCCTTGGTGAAATTTGTTTATATCTACTTCTACAGAGGAATCCTGTGTATGGGTAAGGCATCAAGTAATGACTTCAGCGAAGCAATATCCTCTTAACCTGGGAAACTGCCCACCTACCCCTCCCCTAAGCAAGCATTAACACTTCTCACTTTGGGCAAAATGTTGGCTTAGGGGAGGAGTAGGTGGGAAGTTTCTCAGAAACTTAGAAAGTTTCCCAGCACCTACCCCTCCCCTAAGCCAACATTAAAACTTACTTCTCACTTTGAGCAAAATGTTGGCTTAGGTGGGCAGTTTCGCAGAACTGCATAATGATCGCTAAATTTACATTATTTATGTCGATGCAAGTAAGCTGTACAGGTGACAGAAGCGTGATAGTTTTTAAGGAAGGTCTCCTCTAAATGGTTTATTTTAGGTCGCACAGTGCTTCTCTCCACACATCACATGGATGAAGCGGATATTTTAGGAGACAGAATCGCTATTATCTCACAAGGAAAGCTCCAATGCTGCGGCTCGTCACTGTTCCTCAAGGGCCATTATGGTAATGGTTACTACGTGACGCTCACAAAGAAGGACCCTGAGGAGAGACCCAGCACTGCGCGTACCCTGAAGGACGTCAATTTAGGGCCAGTGATTCCGCCTGCTCCTTCAATGGGAAGCTCTCTTGACGAAGGTATACAGAAGCGAATAAATATTCATACTTCTTTTACACAACATCATAAAAAGCTCGTTTAGCTTAGGATAGTCTGTTAGTGGCTTATAACAGCACGGTAAACATTTCTTGAACGTAAGTAACGGAAAGTAATTTTTAACAGTAATTTTAGCTTTACGATACATCACCTGAGATGTTGTTATTCGTTTGCAAGTCGTCGCTTATTTTCATTGTGGAGCAATTGGTTTTAACAAGAAACAGGTCAAAGATTTCTATTTCGGTCAATTAACGATTAGCCTTTGATGCTCAGTGGAACTTTGCAAAAGCGAGCTACCACCGGAACCGGAAATGAGAAGCGAGCTACTACCGGAACAAAAGCAAAAACAAAAGCAAAAGCAAAAGTGACCTACCACCGGAACCGGAAATGAGAAGCGAAGGAATGAGAAAGTGTACCCTATCTTGTAGACTCGCCTAGCCCATCAGACATACCTTTATCCTACCCTCTGCGGAGCGTTAAAAAAACCCTTTATAAAATAATTGAGTTTGACTTAACTTTGTAGGTGTGGGGCTGGACTCACTCGACGCCTCAGAACAAGGGAGCCTCAACTCTGTGCCCATGACCTCGTGCTCAGACCCCGCTCTGCCGGAAGCAGACGTTTACTGCAATGAGCCAGCGGTTACATCTTTTATTAAGTCTTACCTCCCAACAGCTCAACTGGTGGAGAATATTGGATCTGAATTAACTTATGTACTTCCAACGGCAATGGTCAGGGAAGGGCGTTTTCAAGACTTGTTTGAGGAGCTCGATAAGAACCTAGACAAGCTGCACTTAGGGAGCTACGGTGTGTCAGACACTACACTGGAGGAGGTATGTACTAGGTAGAAGGGAACGTAAGATCCGAGGACTGTGACGGAGGCGACAGCGTCGCTTGAAAAGTGAATTGGCGTACTTCCAATCTTCATCGCGATCATTCCAACTCACTAACTTTGTCAAATGTAGGCGCTACTCTCCTAGAATTCAATTCCTCCGAAAAAAAGATATCTTAAAAGAGATAGAAAATTTCGTCGTGGCCTGTTTACGCTCTCATATCGTAGTCGTTTTGTGACGGCAAAGGAATGTAGAGAAAAAAGTGTGATCACTTGCAGAGTTGTTATTTTGCTTATTATGATTCGGTCCGTAAGATCGACGGGAAGGGTGTATTTTTCTATCTTGCTCTATTTTGGGTCACAGTGATCGGGGTTGTCCAGTTATCAGATGTAGTATTCCTGAAGTGGCTTAGCAAATGGAGTCGACGCTAACTTACTCTTTTAATTGTTCAATCTGTTCTTGAAACCCGTTCTGTGTTTTTGTTTTATTTCAAGGTGTTCTTGAAAGTTGCCGAAGAGGCCGATGCAGAAGAAGAAGGTACTAAATATTTCCGTCCTATTGTTGTTCAGATTTTACTAGTTACGGTGACGTTGAGCTTTTACTTACAGGTTTAAGGTGTGTTGTCTTAAGGGGGAATAAAATTGTACGTGTGACTGCTTTTTCCCCCGATGAATTTAGCGTAGACCTTACAAAGACATGCAGGATGCGGGATGCGGGATGCGGGATTCTCGTGAAAATGAAGCGGGAATGCGAGATTAGGACCTTCCCTCTCCAGGCCCCGTGGAAACCTTTAAAATATTTTCAAAAAAGAGTCGACCATGACAGCTGCCTAGTTCCCGACACCCACGATGAAGTAGCCTATCAGAAAAGATGAAAACTTCCCGTGTAAAAGGCGCACTGCCCGTTGTGGGTACCGCGGGAAATAAGCTGGAATGTAGCTGCTTTTATCTTGTGAGTAAAATATAACAATAAGTTTACCGCGGGAGAAAATCGCAGAAAACCATGAGGCCTGCAACTTCGGTCTTACATGGTAAAGTTGAGAAACAGTCTTAACTGTACAGCGCCCATCGCATACCATCCTGCCTACGCATCACACCAAAATAACGCTGACAATATTTGTTTTGGACGCGTTTTTTATTTTGTTTGTCTTTTGTTTTTCCACATTTCTTATTGTTTTGCACATGCCTTGATTCACGTCTTGTTGACTTACCAGACATGCTAGCACAAGAGATGCCCAAACGCCGCGCCAGTTTCCGGCGGCAGATAAGTCGCAGTTCTCACAGTTCAAGAATAAGTGACAATTACGGCGACAGAGACCAGCTTTTGGCCGATACGAGCCAAGAGATGCCAGGTTAGATATCACAGTGAAGTAAAGAGCTTATACTGACTTAACGTTTTCCACTGACGGCAGTAAAGCTTATCATATTCACCCAATAAAAATTCGTGTAAGAAAGTACCCAATGGCAGCCACCCTGCGTAGAAAAAAAAGGAACCATGCGCATGCGCGGGGAGAAGGAAGAAAAATCCTCTACTGAACGCGGGAAAAAGAACAGGAAACCTTTACGAAGCGCGGGAAATCCGTGTCAAGCGCGGGAAACATGTACCTAATGCTAACTGCAGCAAAACTGGAAGCAAGTGTCAAGAAAAGGAAAACACGCAGTTCTGGAAAGGGAGGTAGGCGAGCGAAGAGCACGGGCAAACGTAACACGAAAACTTTGACGTCACTTCCGCCTTAAAGTCCCATAATGAGAGCTGGCAGTGCCTGCGAAGTAATTTTCGTGGAATATGCAACGAAGAGTTCGAAGGGATGCAGGGATTCCTGTTCCCAAATTTTTAACAGACTTTACCTGTAAATCTGCGACCATAGCAAGAGGAACAAACCTTCCATTCCCTGTAGTCTCTTGGCTAGGTACGGAACACAGCAATATCGCCTCGCAGCTAATTTTTGTTTTGGTTTGTTTGTTCTCTTTCATGTAAAGAACTGGAAGATATACCGCAAGTATTTGAAACCACTGACGGAGTTTATGATAAAGAGCGAAAATTGGGAGGATTGAAACTCATCACTGGACAATTCTGGGCGCTTTTAGTGAAGCGATTTCACCATGCAAGACGTAACCGAAAGGGATACATTTCTCAGGTACAGAAAAATGGAAAAAGCAAACAAACCAACAAACAAATTAATGGTAGTGCGAGTTTTTTTCTTGTTTTTGTAAACCAGTTCTAGCTAGGAGCCTTGTAGACCTCGGATACAAAACTTCATCTATTACGCCCTTAATTTTCACAATTCTGAATGTCTTTGGAATCTTCGGAAGCCTTCGTAAATCTTCGGGCGTTTGTGTCTATGTTCGGCTATCCCGTAAATTTCTAGCTCTCCGAAAAGGAACACTTCCTTCCTCCGTTACAGTAAGCAGTAAGATAGTTTTTGGCTAAGTTTTAAAGCTTTCTACGTAGGATACAGAACGTTTTCACTCACGTGGCCAGCGTTAATGCAAATTTATTGATACAAAAGAAAAGGTTTACGTAAGGAGAGAATTCAACTCCCACAGGATTGGTTTGGAACACCAGCATGGCCGCCGCTTTTAGTGTTTTGGGACACCCATATAAACGCTCTATTATGGTGAGATTGCAACAAATGATGTATTTTTATTATTTCATAGATCCTGTTGCCCGCCATTTTTGTTTGCCTTGCCATGATCGTGTCTCAGATAAGACCATTCAGTGACATGCCTCCACTTGAACTCAGCACTAACATGTTCCTGGAAGCTGCCCCTTACGAGCATTACCTGGCCTTCGCAGTTGATGATCCACGATCTGTCATGAGCCAAGATATGACCGAAAGTTTGATCAAGTACCCTGGAGTCGGTACGTGAACTTCTCTCTCAGATCACAAAGGAACTTTTAAAGTCAAATGAGGCAGCATTTCTTTTTGTAAGAAGATCGTTTCTCTCTCGAACGTCGTGTGTGAACGCGACCAAAACAACAGACCCCCTGGAAAGACGAAACCAACTCGACAATAATCCCCAAAACGGAAAAAGTCAAATTTTAACTGAATTTCCAAAGACGATTTGAGAAGCGCCAAAAGCAAAAAGTACCATGTAAAAATACTTCTAAAGAATGGTCACACCATTTCATATTGTTCACAGACTGGGGACGTTATAAGTAAATAAATAGTACCATGTGAAAGTACGAAAGAAGAAGTCTCATTTGAATATTTACACCGTAAAAATTCGTTCAAGACTCAAAACTCACTCAGGGTGTAATGGTTAACGAAGAATGAGTGAGAAGTGAGGTATTGTATGTTTAAACCATCCATATTCTATTAAACATGATTTACATTTTATCTGCGTAAAAACATAAAAATTGCGACTTGTTTATACCATAGGAACCTATTGCTTGGAAAACTCTTGTAAAAGGAAGCCAGTAAAGTTCACCAGTGTCCCTAAAGAACCAGTAAAATCAGTACAATGCGACTGTGAATCAACCGGAACCGCCAAGTGTTCTGCGGGCGCAGGAGGAGCCAGGCCTTCACAGTGGGACTCGTTCACGGATGATAAGTTACAGAATCTTACTGGCCGTAATATGACGGACTATCTTCTAAATTCTTATATGAACTTCATTCGAAAGAGGTAAGTTTATAACAGGCTGTTTGACGGGGATAGAAATGGGAAAGCTAACAAATCTCTTTCCCGCCCTCCAGAATCTTCACTCCTCGAGATGTGCGCGAGATATACTTACTTCTGGTTAAAATGCAGTTTAAAAACTGCGTTGCTTACTGGAGGTGGGTGCCCGGGATGTCCAGTGGCTCCCACAGAGTTACGCCCCCATGGCTGGCAAATCCGCGCATTCCAGCCGTGAGCTCCCACGTCAATGGAGCCAGGCACCTGACACACTGATTTATCAGTGGAAAAAATGAAGGGGTAGAGGTTGGACGGGGTAAGAGAATGATCCAAAGGCTAAACGAAGAGAGAACAATCCATTTGGGCTATTAGGAGAACACTTTTAAAGGTTGTACATGTATTTTAAATCGTCTACCTTGCAGATATTTGCCTGTTAATGGAAGAATAATTGTTATAAGCAAAGCTGTATCCTCATGAGCTACATTAAGGCCTGCTGTGGTTTGAAATTTAGCGGTTTTCCGTTTTTTCATTTAATACTCGTTCTTTTTCCCCTAGGTATGGAAGTCTGACGTTTGGAGACAACTTCCAGAACCTTCCTACTTCCTTCACGCAGTCAAACTCATCTTCCATCCAGGGAATCCTCAAACAGTACAATGCTAAAGTAAGCGCTTTTATGGGCATTTATTCCTTCCCCACTGGCAACTTGTTTTGAGATTTTTAGAGTTTCTGGTGGAGTTTGTTAGATTTTGTTGGAATCGCCTCGTAGAAGAAACCAAACCTCACACGCATACACACGCGTGAAATGTCCTCATTGTGGCGTTAGGAGTTTGCCATAGTTATTCAAAAGAACAGCCCTGAGAACAGCAACTCAGTGATTACTTTCAATTAAAAAAATTGCACGTTTTATTACTGACGTGTTTTCACATGACGTCACTTCCGTCATATTAGTGTCCCAAAACAATGAAACGACGGCCATGTTGGTGTCCCAAACCACTCCTGTCTGGTTGGAATCATTTCCTTATGCAAAAACTTCCGTTTTTCCAAGATACATTTGCATGGGTGCTGACCACGTGAGTGAAAAGGCTCGAATACTACTTTTACCAAAAGTGCAATGAGAAAGCAGAGCTTAGTATCCTCTATTCCAATACCCTTATACACACTCAAGCTAGTGGAGCTTGTAATTTGTAGTAATTTCTTGTGTTATTTTTACAGGCCTGGTACAACACCAAGGGCTATCATGCTGCTCCGACATTTCTAAATGTACTCAACAACATAATTCTGAGAAGCAAAGCGGCTGAGAAGGGATTAAACGCGTCCAGATTTGGTAAGATACGCAATGGTATTTCATTTTATGTCACGGATTTTCACTGTTGTGTCACCTTATTCCTCTTTCTTTTAGGTCCAGGTGTTATCGGTTCATGTCACGAGTTTTCACTGTTGCGTTACATTATTCCTCTTCCCTACCCCAGTTGGTAAAAAGGTGGATAACGCTATCCGCTGGATAGCGAAATTGGTTTCCCTAATACTTAGACAGTGGAAATCCCGTTAATGCGACCATCGTTGGGCCATAAAATCCTGGTCGTAATAACGAGGTCGTCGCATTAACGGGTCTTCAAAGTAATAAAATGACTCGGTGTTTTGTAACGAGGTCGTCGTAAGGCGGGGTTCCACTGTACGTTTCCGCTGGATAGTGATTTGTCCGGTGGATAGCGCTATCCAACGTTTGAACAACCGGAGCGCGTTGTCGGTTCATGTGACGATTTTTCACTGTTGCGTTACATTATTCCTCTTTCTGTTAGGCCCAGGTGTTGTAGGTTCATGTAAGTTGACGTCTTGAAGGCACTTGATTTCTATCGATGGCTAAGGCGTTGTTGTTGTTTCCTTTTTTTCATTCCTTACACACAAACAGTTACAATTCATTGAAATTAAGTCTAATTATCGGTTACTACATTTTACCTTACATTAAAACAGATAACTATTTTAACTTTTTTATGTTCTTTCCTTTTTGCTTACAGGCATCAGCACAATGAACCACCCAATGAACTATACAAAAGAACAACTTAGCGATGAAACCTTGTAAGTCTAATGTTTATTCTGTTCTATACAAAGGTGTTGGAAACTACAAACACTATTTTAATATGAGATTGTTAGTTTAGAGGTGGCGATGATGATGATAATGATAATGACTACAGTATATTGATTTCAATGATGGTGTCAAAAATGGTGATGATGATGATGACGACTATATGAAGTACATATTGATTTCAATGATAGTATCAAAAATCGTGATGGATTTAATGATGATAATGATGATGGCGATGATGAATGATGTTGGCAGTAATGATGATAAGATGATGATGACGCGACGATTGAATGATGGTGACAATGAGAATTAAAAAATATGGTATTTGTAGCTCGGCTTAATCAATTTGTCTTTTGCCGATTTTCTACCCGATTTGAATTTTTATGACCAGATTTACTTGTTTTATGTTAAAAAATGGATTTTCCTAGATACTGCGCTTAATAACTATAATCATGTCCGAGATAGTAATGTTTGATAACATCAACACAACGTGCTTTCACGCAAAAACTTACCGATGTGCTATTCATTTTCAGCTACAACCGTGTCATAGACGTACTTGTAGCGATCTGCGTGGTGTTTGCCTTATCCTTTGTTCCTGCCAGTTTTGTCGTCTACTTGGTCTGCGAGCGGGAATGCAAAGCTAAGCACCTGCACTTGGTCAGCGGTGTTCGTCCTTATATTTACTGGCTGTCTACATACGTCTGGGACTTGGTAAGTCACAAGACTGTAAAACTTTCAACTGTCAAAAGGCTTTTCCTACCCTAGAAAAGATGGATAAAGTACGGCTTATGCCTTTTTATGGCCTCAACAATTTTCTTTCTTTCAGGGAAACTATGTTATTCCTGCACTTTGCTGCATTTTCATTTTCTTGGCGTTTGGAGAAGATTCCTACACGTCAGCTGCGAATTTTCCACCAACGTTCCTTCTTCTTCTTTTGTATGGGTAAGTTGAGCAAGATCTTTCTAACTACAAATATAAGATTCAATTAACATGGAACAAATTAATCGTGTTCAGTTTGCGTGTCGTATTGTGTAAGTCACTCATGGGTTTGATTTTCTCGAAGCTGTTGGTGCGGCAGGCTTATTTTGTTCACCGAAAAAGTTTCTCGTCCACAGCAGCGTTTTCGTATCATTTGTTCACACTCAAATGAGCGTCCCTCCCAAATAAGCACCCCCCCCCCCCCCCGGCAATCGTACTTGAAATTAATAATCACCCGGGTGGGGCGACGTTATAGAGGGTTTACGGTACTGCCGACATTTGTGCTTGTTAACAATACTTAGTCCAAGATGGTAGTCTAGGCCTAATCTTCGCGAAAGAAGGAAGGAGGTAGCTTTTTGTAACTAAAAAGGATTGAACTCTTAAAATAGATTTGCAATCACAAATTCGTGTTAAAATTTTCTTTCAGATGGGCAATCACTCCGTTAATGTATCCAGCATCATTTTTGTTTACCGAGTCAAGCACGGCCTATATTGTGCTCATTTGTGTTAACTTATTCATTGGAATCAACACCACGCTTGCGACATTCATTCTGGAATTCTTCACCGACGATCAGGTAAGAAACTCGGAATCATTACGGTAAAAACCCACAAGTAAGAACCTACATTGTTCCAGCGTTTCTTACATAAATGGTAGTTAACATAAATTTAGGCTATCTAGGTTCTTAATAGGTTCTTAATTTTTTGCAAAAAATATGTCGTTGCTAAGAAGATTTTAGTGATCAGCACCCTTAAATTTGCATACCTAATGATTGCTTGTATTTAATATGACCATGATGGAGATCTATTGTCACATGAATTTTAATTTCTTGAGTCAAAACAACTTTATATACATGATTGTGCCGTAAAACACAATATTATAAACATTTTCTCAATGACCTAAGTAAATATTTTTAAATGATGTTTGAAAATAAGAACCTTTCTCCAAGTTTTAGGCTAAAGAGGTTCTTATATAGAGGGGGTCTTAATGGCAAATTTTAGCCTAACAGGTTCTTAAATCTTAGGTTCTTACTCGTGGGTTTTTACTGTATACATTTCTAGTTCTCACTTTGAGCAAAATGTTGGCTAAGGGGAGGGGTAGGTAGGCAGTTTCCCAGAGACGTATAATGATCGGAAACTGGTCTCCTAATCTTGAGGGTAGCAGTAAGCGATGGCCTAACCTGTGGTCTATCATGTTAAAGCTACTGAGCAGTACTTTCCTGTGGTACTGTTTATTATGCTGTACTAGGAGGTTCCAACTTTTGAGTCTGTGGAGGAAATCCCTAAGTGTGACCATTTAAACGAAAGCTACTGAGCAGTACTTTCCAGTGGTGCTGTTTATTATGCTGTGCAAGGTGGTCCTAGCTGTTGAGTCGTTGGAAGAATTCCCAAAGTGTGACCATTCAAATGAAGGTCACTGAGAAGTACTTTCCCGTGATACTGATCAATACGCTGCACAAGGTGGTTCTCACTGGTGTTGTTATTTATTTTTTTTCTTTCTGAAAGGAACTGATTCAAATCAACGACATGCTAAAGACAATCTTCTTGATTTTTCCCAACTACTGTTTGGGTCGTGGACTGATCGATTTGGCCAAGAATCAGTTCATGGATGTCTTTGAGAGGTTTGGTAAGTTTCCACACTTTTCCATGAGTTTAAGCATCAACTTCCTTTCTGTCACCATTAACTTTTTACAGTATCTCATGTATTTGTTCTTTCAATTGTTCGTTTACGTCTTTCATTTTAGGCGTTAATCTTGTTCGAGATCCTTTCAGTTGGGATATTACAGGAAGAAATATTTTCATGATGATCATTCAAGGATTTTTGTTTTTCGTCATCACTGTCCTCATCGAGTATCGTTTCTTTATTCCTCAAAGGTTGGTGTATTTTTAATGCCTTGTTTGAGAGTCATTTTCGTAAACTAAAGAAACAGCTTACTTACATAGTATTCTTAAAATACCTTTTGCCAGTTCACGTATTGCACGATTCATGTCAAGTTGTGGTGTACTAGTTTGCTAAAACTAAAAGCGAAATTCAGGCCTTGAGGGTCTTGTGTTCTGTGCATCGAAGTCGTCATGTGATTTCGTTTTACTCGAATTTGTGTAGCAAGCGCTCCCTTTCACTTCGTCGGGTAGTGCTTTTTACGCAGGCTAAGAGACCATTTTGGAGTTACCCGAAACTTCTTTTTTAAAACGAGGTTAAGTGCGAAGTCTTCGATACAAAATGGTCATCTTCTGAAAAGTTTTTCCATATCATTTGCTTGCCCTAGCGTTGAAAGCAAAGGTCTTTGGAAATCGGATATAGCCTGAATTCCTATTTGCTGTGTTTTGCTGCATCTTCTCCACCTTGCTTACTGGCACTTTAAAAAATGCATTTTATTTGAGTGTCAATGTATTTAGCGCGAAAGCACTAATTGGGGACATTATATTTACGTCCCCTTCTGGAGACGGGACCGCCATTTTATTTGGTCATCCGAGCCACGCGAAAGTCTAGCCATTTGCAGAGCAAAGGCAGTAACCTTCCATTCGCAGTTATTTTAAGACTCTGAGTATTGCTCCGACCCCGGGAATCGAACTCGCGACCTTCCGCTCTGCAGTCAAGCACTTCACCGACTGAGCTAATCTTGCCGATTTGAAGTAATTTTAAACGTTTCATTCTCATTTCGCCAGGCGCGTCAAAGTGTCACTTAAACCAGTGCAGAACGAGGATGATGACGTGGAACGAGAAAGACAGCGTATTGAAAGAGGAGGAGGAACCAACGACATTTTGCGACTGAACAATCTGACTAAGGTAACATTCAATACTTCGTCACTTTTGGAGTGTTCGTAATGTCAATAAAGAACTAATTAGCCATGTTCAAAACGAGCGGGAAACTGGTACCGTTGGACTTAAAAGATCGCAAAATTTCAAGGGATCGGTTGGAGGGACGACAAAAATAAACAGTCCCAAGAAGCTTTGTTGTCGGGTATCGTAACCAACTTTTTGGAGTTCAAATCTCGGAAGTGTCGCTATTTATAGGTTCAGTTTGTTGTTGGTTCTCGTTCATACTGTGAAAGGTTTTTCTTCAATGACTCTGGTTTTCCCCTTCTCCTCAAAGGCCAACAAGTCCAAATTCTATTTCGATTACTTCCCAACTCTTTGCAACTCTTTGTCACAGCTATTCCTCAGTTATTGTCAATGAATATAAAGCGCTTGGAAACTCTGCCTACCTTTAATGTTCGCGAGCAGCGATTGTCTATATAACCGAGTCTTCACACGTGCGTTCATGTTTTAGGTGTACAAGTCTAGAAAAAGACGAAACGTAGCTGTCAACAGACTTTGCGTCGGAGTCCCCAAAGGCGAGGTGAGACGTTTTGAAAAACAGTAAATCAGCCTTGTTTAGTCTTTCTTGTGTGCTGATTAAAGCTGTGCATTTTAGTAGGTTGCGATCACACCCTCCCCATATCTCTGCATGGCCCTCGGAAAGGAAGGCGTTTTTTTCCCGATGATTTTTACAACGTTTATCAAAATGTGCGTTGAAAGGGAATGGAAAAACAGACGTTTCGAGGGTGCTCTCTCCCAGTGGCTTAAAGCAACTGAAAAAAAGCACGCTCAATGAAATGTTCTTTCCTTTCCCTGTTCTTACCAACTGCCAGATCACAGGTTAGCACTTTACAATCTATTAAACCCAGGGTAAGAGAGGGGGTAAATTGAAACATTCTGAACTCTTTGTTCAACTCACGTATCATATCCAGTGGGTTCACATAACACTTTTACATTACTTTTTAGTGGTTTTAAACCAGTGATGTTGTTTTGTTTTTCGCTATTTTAGTGTTTTGGCCTGTTGGGTGTGAACGGAGCTGGCAAGACCACCACTTTCAAAATGCTTACAGGAGATATATCAGTGACCGAAGGAGAGGCGTTTGTTGATGGCCACAGGTAAACAAACTGAAATTGTCATATCGCTCTCATTTCTCATTGCTCGATGTACAGCCCTTTGGAATATTCCCTCACGTTTCTAAGTTCGCGTTCGCGTTTCGTCCAGTTTTAACTACTCGCTGTGCCTTGTCTCCTACGACCACTAGTTTTCCCGCCAAAAGAACGACTGCAAAAATCCATACTGATGACGTATTACAACCCAGATCTGGGTAGTGCTTCTGATTGGTTGAAGCGAATTTCCTTTGGGGCACCACCAATCAGAAGCACTACCCAGATCTGGGTAGTGATACGGCATCAGTATGGAATTTTCGCTCGTTCCTAAGTCGTCTTTTCGCGGTGGCGTCGCGAAATGTGGGCTGTTTTCTCAGGCTACTTGTGTCTAACACCCTTTTACGTTTATTACGGAGCACCACTTAATTTGTTTCAAAATTCTCTCCTTTTATAGCATTTTAAGCAACATAAATAACGCTCATCAATCCATGGGCTACTGTCCTCAGTTTGACGGGCTTGATAACCTACTGACAGCCACTGAACACCTTCAGCTGTACGCGCGGCTCAGAGGAGTTCCCGAGCAAGATGTGAAACAGGTTTGACTTGTTTTCTGTTATGCAGAAAGGTGTTGTGTTATGTTTATTTTTCTGCCGTCACATTGTAAACTGTAACTACATCTACTGTGCGTGATAGTATCGTAGCCCCATTGTTAAGAAAAGTTGGTAATCTATCCATCTGAGAGCTTTGGTTGTAACGTCAGCGTACGCGGAATGAATTGAATTTTTTGTGATTAAGAGGTCGACTTGAATGTGATAAAGTGATTAACGTTAACAATTCAACCTGCCGGGTGACCTAAATGTATTGAACTTCGATAAACGCGCGATAAATATAACGTTAAGCATAGACGTCAAATTTAATGCCGGGCTAACATGCGCATGGCAAGTATCTTGAGAATGTTGGATTATGGCTCAGAAGTAATTATTCCCTTTGTTTTCAGGTTGTCGACAGTCTCATTCTTCGAATGAATCTCAGTGAGTACAGAAACAGGTGCGCTGGGGGGTACAGTGGTGGAAACAAGAGGAAGCTGTCCACAGCCATCGCGCTGGTCGGCAATCCACCAATCGTTTTCCTTGTAAGTATCCTTGATTGTCCTAAGTTTCAAATTAGCTAATTTGACAACCCCTGCTAGCAGCTCTTTTCTTTCGCTTGCTCGAGAAAGACTGTATGAATCAAGGAAGATCTTTGTTAAGCGTACGTGGCGTGTTAGTAGGATATAGTTTCGAACCCAGGCCTAAAAGCCGTGCGCTTGCTACAGCGGGCTCGGTTTAGACTGTCGCTTTATCAATAAACGGAAACTCGCGCTAAAAAAAAAACCAGTTTGACGAGAGAAAACAAGATTGACTAGCCCAGAAGTTGGGGCTGCGGCGACCTCAAAGGCCGGAAGAGATTCAAGTAGAGCCTCCTTTTTCCCTTCTCGATCAAGAAGACAAAAATCATACGTTTCTGGGAAACTGCCGACATACCCCTCCGCTAAGCCAACATTGACACTTACTTCTCACCTTGGGCAAAATGTTGGCTTAAGGGAGGGTTAGATGGGCAGTTTCCCAGAAATGTATGATGATGTTGAGGAAACTACCACAATTTTTTCCCACTTGATGACGTTACTAATTAATTGATTTGTGGTCGCAACACGCAAATAAGTTACTCAAATTGCGGTTGTCCTTTTTGCAGGATGAACCCACAACTGGCATGGACCCAAAAGCTCGCAGATTCCTTTGGAATATTATCACCGGAATTGTTAAGGAGGGCCGCACGGTTATTTTAACTTCCCACAGGTAAGGTCACAGAAACAGTCACTCATTCACTATAGTGAGAATCAACATACAAACCAAAATGTAAGAAACACCCGGGATCGCTTATAATCAGTGCCACAGGAAGGAACTGCCCAGTAGCTTTTATTTGACTGGCAACACTTAAGGATTTCATCCACAGACTCAAAAGGTTAGAACCACCTTGTACAGCATACTAAACAGCACCACAGGAAAGTACTGCTCAGAAGCTTTCATTTGAATGGTCACACTTAAGGACTTCATCCACAGACTCGAAAGTTAGAACCATCTTGTACAACATATTAAACAGCACTACAGGAAAGTACTGCTCAGTAGCTTTCATTTGAATGGTAACACTTAGGGATTTCTTCCACAGACTCAAAAGTTAGAAAGACCTTGTACAGCATAACAAACAGTACCACAGGAAAGTACTGCTCAGTAGCTTTCATTTGAATGGTCACACTTAAGGACTTCATCCACAGTTTCAAAAGGTAGAACCACCTTAAGCACCATAATAAACAGTACCACAGGAAGGTGGTGCTCATGTAGGAAGCATCCTTTATAGCTTAATGAATAAAAAAAAGGAAGTTACTGCTAAGTACCTTTCATTGAATGGCCACACCTTTAAACCGTGTTTTGTGGTTACCATTTTGTTTGCAGTATGGAGGAGTGTGAGAATCTGTGTAGTCGTTTAGGAATCATGGTTAATGGACAGTTTAAATGTCTCGGTAGTCCACAGCATTTGAAAAACAAGTAAGTTACTAGGACTATAAAACTTTTCACAGGTTGCGGGCAACGTAGGAGGTATGAATGAGATGTTGCGGTATTTCGCAGTAATAGAACAGTGGCGGTTTTTAAGCGCATCGTCGGTTAACGTGCGTCAGAACATGTGCCTAGTACGAAATTTTGGGATTCAAGGTAATGAGGCAGGCATCCATGGCAAGCCTGCGAACAAATTTCTGTGCGAGTAGCCATAGCTGGTACAGTTACACTTAACCTTCACCTTTACTTCTCAAACTCATTAATAATTCATAAAGAAAATTCAAAGGAAATTAATGTTTAATGAGTGTTTGGATATCAGATGAAAAACTGCTCATTTTTGCATCCTTAATTTCTCCTTCAAAAATGATTTTGTTTGAGAAGAAATATCAAACATTCGACACAGCATTTCATCACCAGATGAAACACCTCGAAGTTCGTCAAAAATACTCCGCTGCGCGTCGTATTTTCAACTCTCTTCTCGGTGTTTCATCTGGTGATGAAACACTGCATCTCATGTTTGATATATTACTAGAAGAGTAACCCTCTACTACTACTACTTCCAAAATGTCTGATCAAGTAAAGGACCGAGTGGGTTTGGTGGGGAAAGATACTTGGTCGCATCAGGAGCCTATGAGCTTGAACTGAATTATAAACGTAACGCCTAACACGAGGCTCAAGTGTGGTCAGCAGAAATTGATACTCCCCTCTCCTAGTCCACTCCCCAGAAAAACAACAAGAACTAAGCAAAGTATAGCAGGCCGTCTCATGTCACGAAGAAGCCTTCTAATCGTTTTTTTGTTTTGTGTTTTGTTTTGTTTTTTTGTTTTTTTGTTATTTCCTTTTTCTCGTCTTCCTTTGTCTAAATTACGCTTTGCCGCATAGAAGTAGTTCCTTTGCCTTAAGGATTATGACGAATGCCTGTCGTTTTTTTTTTTCAAGGTATGGAGATGGATACACGGTTACTTTGCGAATCGGCGGAGAAGAGCCCAATTTGGACGCTGTGTCAGAATTTATCAGTAGCCTTTTCCCCGGTGCCGTGTTGAAGGTAAGAAATTCAGCCGATTTTGCACTCGCATAGCTTAAAGTAATTTCCCTTTTCGGAAAGTTGCCACGTTGTTCGGACAAAGCGAAACTGTGGTCGGACTTTATTACGCGTCTTGAACGGCAATAGTTCACTTTGGAGATGCACCATGCCTCTGTTTCAAAGAGAGGCTAAGAGCTAAAACATTCTCATGAAAATGAAACTGAGTTTCACAAGAGGGTTTTGCACTAAGCCTCGTTTTCAGGGTGAGAGTGTTTGGAACTCCGAAATGGCTTACTGTGCTTGGTAGGTGCGAATGATTATTGACTACTGCCAAGAGATATTCTTTGCGCTAATGTTAAGAGAACGACTGGAGAACTGACAATTTGACTAACAATAGACGACTGTTTAACTGTGACAACAGACGGGTCGAAACGCACCAATTACTGATTACGAGTCTTCATAGCCAATAACATCACGGCTTAACTGACAGACGACCAATAACATCGCGACATAATTGACCAATCAGATCAATAACCAGAGTATAATACCATCAACTGACGTGATACAGCTCACTTTGACTCTGAAGATGACTACCGCACAGGTTGTCGAAACGTCAGTCACTGTCAACAACAATAGTCTTATTCAGGACTACGTTCACCCGGACGATCAAACTCAACCTACTTTTGTTATTTCATTGGTGTGAGAACTGTAATTTCAGCCATTCGAGATGTGAGTATAACTGAAATTGATTCAATTTCTTTATTCTTTATCTTTTCGTTTATTTTTATTTATTACAGGACAAACATCATAACCAGCTTGAATATCAGTTCCCATCTCAAGGACTTGTTCTTTCCAAGGTTTTTGGTCATTTAGAAGCTAACCGAAAGATTTTTGACATCGAAGATTACTCAGTTTCACAGACAACTCTTGATCAGGTTGGTTAGAGTGTTGCTATTTATAACGTTTCAACAGTGGAAAGGTTTAAAAATATATCGTCAGCTAAGTAGGAACGCACAGTTTTCATTCGGAATTCCTCTGAGTCAAAGAAAATCCTTGCACACTTAACTGCTACACGTTAGACTTTTCTCTCAGATATTCCGCACTTTCAGATACCTATATTTTCTATGGGTATATCACGAATTGGTAAAGTGAGCGGTTCCCAGTTGGCTTGCTAGCTGAATATTGGTAGAGCGCTGCACCGGTTTAGTGCGCCCTCCCCCACCCCCTTCCCTCGCCCCCTTTTTTGTCTGAAATTGTCTTCGTAAACGCCGCTGGTAGGCTTTTACATCTTCGTGAGGGGACTTAGCAGTCCTTATATACGGAGGGGCTTATGACGAAGTAGAGGGTGGCTTCCGTCGGAGACGTGGGGGACTTATAATGGGAAGTTTACAGGTAAATGGGCCTACAACTGGATTGGGGAGGGGGTGGTGGCTATAAGTGGGGGAAGGGACGGCTTATAAGCGACAGATTTCGGTAACCCTCTTCCGCTAAATTTTCTGTCTCTCTCACTGATCAGGGTTGCCACGGTCAGGGAAACGTCAGGGAATTTTTCAAAAAGTCAGGTTAAATCTTTGATATTGTCAAAGTCAGTGAAAAGTGAGGGAATTCTGTTTTCCGGTTTATAGTTCATAAGTTTTCTTCAAGATGCATTTTCTTTCAGAAAAGTTGAAAAGTATGCTGCAAAGCAAGCAAAGTGATCAATTTGACACTTTACGCCTGATACATGTAGTAGTTGTGGTCAGTGGTTTTCGTTGTGAATGCTTTCTTCCAAATTCCTTCTTCCTCTTTCCACACAAAGCGAAAAGAATTTGAAAATGAAGAGAAAAATATCGATGGCCTGCAAAAAAAGCTAAAGTGAATGTAAACATAGATTGATATTCATTAATTAAAGGTCATTGAATAGTCAGGGAAAAGTCAGAGAATTTTTAACTTTCTGATGAGTGGCAACCTTGCTGATTATCTGGGTACAGTTTGGCGTGTGAACTGGATAACATGACTTGGTTTTTGTTTCCCTATTTTAGGTGTTCATAAACTTTGCTAAAAATCAGACGGACGGGTCGGGCGAAGATACGTCTTCACCGACACCAGTGGAACAAGAGCGTCCACGTGACCATCATCACGAGGGAAGTAGCTACATGAGGATGACCGAGTATCTACCAGGCGAGGTCGAAGTTTAAAAAATCTTACCTTCTTATAATTTGATTTATCCGTAGCGTTGTTCGATAGCGATTGGACAGAAATACCTTTAAAACCGTCTCAGTTTAATCGGAAATGCCCCGATTTTTGAGCTTCCAAACCCAAAGAGCTTGCAATATTTCGATTCTTCTTCTTTAGTACATCTCGAGGCTTTTAAACGTTAGGATATGGAACGTACTTTCATTAAATCCGGCGTCATGTTTTAGATGTATAAAAATTTAATATAATTAACGAAATGATTAGAAGTATTTTTCCTCGTGTGCTGCGTTCTGTCATGGTAAGACATAAATTCTACTCTCACATGTCAGTAACTCTCTTGTAACTGGCCTACAGTGTCAGCAAGGTGTGTGACTTTGCCTTTGTGAGGTTGACCGGCATTGGTTGTGGTCGGTTGTCCATGGCAACAGTCATTCGCTTATGACATGAAAAACCGGCTTGGATTTTTTCTTACGGGCGAATTGGCCATTTCATTGAACGAATTTGTGGCCTGATAGCTGAGAAATAAAAAGTTTCCTTTTAAGAATGAAGCAACCACAAAGCAGTAGTCAGAATTTGTAGTGTTGGATAGATAGTTCGCGCAGAAACCGCCTCTCATTTCTAAGTAAGTGATGTGAGGGTGTTTTGCGCGCAAAGACAAATGTAGTTTAAAATTAGAGAGAGTAATTGCGTTCATGGCAAACGGCGAGCTGGGGAGATTACCTTCCTGTTTCTTTATGATTACGCGAAATAAAGAAAAACGTTTTTTCAAGTTTCTGGTGAAAAACCTCTCCCCACGAGTGGAAAGCGGCAAAATTAGAAAGTAATTAGTGGAATTAAAACGGTCGTTTGCCGTAAAAGTGATGCTTCCTCTTTATATTTTTAAATTTCCGAAGTATGTAGTCTTGATGTGAATTTTGTAAAGTGCCAACTGCTTGAATGGTATAAGACGGACACGATCGCTGTTTCAGTAAGTTACAAGGGCTTTCACGCCCCAGAATTATGTACGACAGTTTTCAAACACTCTTTCTTTTTAGCAAAAGTGCCTCGTATCATTATTATATTTTTTACAATTTTTTTTTTCTCACCTTGTAATTGTTGGTTACGTTTTTACGTATTCGTTGAAAATCTCGGCCGTAAAGTTTCCCCTCCCTTAATGTATTAGTATTACTGAGCCTATCACGCAACGGATCTCCCGGGGAGAAAGATTGCGTGACGGTTCAAGTAATATCCGTAAGAAGGAGTAAAGCTGGTATTAGATACTTGTATTATGTAAATTTTGATTGATATCGTCTAGTGAATAGTAAGAGAGAATATGGCTAACGGTAAAATAGCGTGACAGTCACGTCAAAGTTGTGAATTATAGTGACGTGATAGAGCTGCACAGTTTTCGAATTTGGGTAAAATCTAGAATTGTAATGGGTTAATTGTCGTAGTTTTGAATTGTACAGTTTTGGAAATATCGTAAGAAATAGCTCTTTATTACGTTCAACGTAGGTTTGCCAACGTAACTTCACGTTTAGTCTGTCCATCAGGTCTTCAGATCAATGAAGGCGAGTTGTTCGAGTTGCTTCTCGAATAATGTATTAAGACTTAACGCTCGCTTTTGAAGACGTCCAATTTTTTTTGTACTCCTTTGAGATAGCAGACTTTCAGGAACGTAAAGATGCACCAAGTTAGATATACCCAGTGTTAAAAAAGAAGAGGGTTGCAAACAACCGCCATTTTATTTATTCTAGTGTTATTTTTTGTTAGGTTTTTAGATGTTATAGACTATAAGCAGCCGCTCTTTTATCAGGGTAGCAGTAAAGCAAAACGAAACGACACAAAAAAAGCGCTAGCGACTCCCGTCCCCAGGGTTCCCTGGCCTTCTGAGGCGCCGAAGCCAGGAAATGAAAACCAACTATTTCTGGTTTCTAGGCTCCGGTGACTGAAAAATTTCATAAAAGAATTTTGGCTTTCAAGCTACTCTCTTCCACGCTTGTGCGTAGGAGCTGCTCTGAAAACGAAAAAAATCTATATCTACTGCTTCTCCTAGAAGGCTGGGGTATATCTTGTCGAAAAATATTCCCCGGTGATTTGATTCTCCCATAATGCACCTTGTTTGCCCCCTAAAATTTTGCATAACCATTTTTTTTTTCATTTCTCCTGGGTATTACAGTCGTCCCAAGAGAAATTAAAGACAATGCTTATGCAAGAATTTGGGGGGCAATCAAGGTGTATTGCGGGAGATGTGGAAGTGGCGCATGGCCCTGGAACGAAAATTAACACTGCTCGTTGGTATCACTTGGTGTTAGAGGTCGCGCGCACCCTGTTTTATTATCAGCCGCTGACCAACCTAAATAAGGGCTCAGAAAACGATAACAACTGCTTTCATTACCTTGAAAAAGAGCGACTCGCTTTAGCCTCAAGTATGACCGGTATTGTTGTTCTAGACCTCGTAACTCGTTACCATGGTCTGGCACCGTGGTTAATTTTTCGTCCGATTTCTACAACAAGGATATGTCTGGCTAGTTTTAAGGTATATTTTTTGTACATCTTTTATTTTTAGCTATTGTTACATTTGTGGTACTAAAATATTTCTCTAAATTAACGGTATTAATATTTTCGTTAAACAAGCAAGGGCTCTAAAGTTCTGAGAAGAGATATAAAGCTAATAGTTTTTCTCTTGTAGCTTGTATTTTAAATACATGGACAATTTTTTTGTTTTCTTGAAAAAAAAAACACGGTTTTGGAGTTCAAATAAACTGTTTAATGCAAATGACCTTTAATGTCCTCTCGTCATTTTAAATATAGGTCAGTATATAGGGAACTTAAGCAAAGGCGTTTTTGAAGGACGCACGTCAACCGGAAGTGAGAACTTTTTCCTTTTAATATGCCTTGACGCTATAAAATTTGTATCGCTTAGTTTCTTTACACCTGTAGAGACGATTTAACTGAAAATTTTGGCAAAACCACTGCTCGGGAATGTAAAAAGTCCACTTCCGGTTGGCGTGCGTCGTTCAAAAACGCCTTTGCTTAAGTTCCCTAATGGCTGTTAAGAGACATACACCCACATACGACCCATTTGAAAGAAAAGGGTTAACAAAAAATTCAAGAAATATAGTTACAAACCTACGTAATTGTAACTTGACTTAGAGAATTGGTATGAACGCAAATTACCGTATCCCCAATGAGAGGTTTGCATAACATTAAGATCCTGCCAATTTGGCTTCAGCAGCCACTCGCTCATCCACCAAATCCAGTAACACTTCTAGAAGCGGAACTGCAAACGCTCCTTGACGCTTCAGGGCGGATTCCACTTCGGCCATCCATGCGTTTTCTTGCTCAGTCGTCAACCTCGCCTCTTCCTCCTTCTGAGCTGCGCTTTCCTCCATGATATTTTCTAGATCCTTGGACGAAATGTTCAGTATTGAGCAAGCTTTGCTCCGAGCTTCTTTCGCAGCAGTTCTCGATGTTTCTCGCCACTGTTTTTCGTGTAGCTCGTCTAGTTTGCGACGCATCGCGCGCGTACTTGCGAGTAGTTCTTCCACAAGAGTTCGCACAAATGCTTGAAACTCCTCGATTCGTTCCTGGGCCTTATCGAGCTTGCGCTGAAGCGAGGCTATCGTTGCTTCGCTCTGATTGGCCAATCCCTGAAGCTGCTTCGTAGCCGCTGCCTCCATCTCGCTTACCACTAATTTGGCTTGGTTACGCAAAGTCTGGGAACTGCAAACAGAGAATTAAAATTGCATTCTTCCCAGGGGCGGATCTAGGGGGAGGGTGCAGGGGGTGCGCACCCCCCCCCCCCCCCCCCCTGAGATGACCTGCGGTTTTCTAATACAACTGGTATTCTGCAAAAAAAAAAACTATGTGCTTTATTGGTGTTGAAGTAGAGCAAGAGACGAGTGCACCCCTCCTAAAAAAATCCTGGATCCGCCCCTGCTTCCAAAGAAAATCGTTTTAGCGTGTCGGGGCAATATATTTTATACTCATTTTGACAAATATTTCTGGAGAAAGTACTCAGTAAAGCATAGGCTGCCGTAAATTAATATCGGCAGTAAAAAAGATTTCCCGTATAGGTTACCCACTATAATACAATTGGCGCGAACTGTTTTAAATTGGAAAGGGTTGCTAATGGATCGTGCAGATCTAAAAACTGCGTTTGTATAAAAAAGAAAGCTACATTTCCTCGTTCTCTCCTGCGTAATCTAGATCTAACCCTAAACCTATGCACATAAGACGTATTTTTATCGCAAAACTATTGCTTCTAACAAAACTCTGCCTCCTCTGAACGTTTTCCGATGAAAATTTATTACCAGCTTACTTTTTACCGTATCTTGATCATGGACCCGTTTTTCAACATGAGCTTTATAATAGCCTGCAAAAGCAGATGTACTTCCGGTCGTTGGTTTTCTTCACCCGAAAAGTAATAATCCTGGCAAAAAGCTTTTGTAGACGCGGCGCCCATTCATTTTCGACTTGTAAACATACCCACCGTGCACGAATCTTAGAAGATTGATTAGTCCTTGGTTTTTAAGAGCTAAACTGTGATTCGCTAATGATGTCCTACGTCACAGAAACCATTTCCCAGCTCGGGTTTGCAGATGTTTCTTTTCGAGTGCCGGAGAGAACCGACGACCGGAAATACGTCTGCGTTCGCAGGCTGGCTATGCTATTGGATAGCATAACTTCCCGCTCGCTAGAACAGAAACCCATTTACCAGGCATACTGATGTACGATAATTTCTCCTGGCTATTACAAACATCTCGCTTCCTTGAATGTGAGGGGGAGGGGGTGGGGAGGTTAAAGAAACTCGGTGCTTCTACTTCTACGTCAGTGAGACCCTACCTTGTTAACTGTCGAGTCTTTTTCTTAAGCTCCTCCTGGCAGTTCATCAGTTCTTGACGAAATTTCTGTTTGTCCCTCATCTCCCCATCCAGTCGGTGCTCAAGAGTTTCAATTCGTAGTTTGTTAGTTTTCTCCCTTTCTTTAAGCTGAGAACACCTCTCTTCCAAATTCTTTGCCGTGTCTGAGTCTTGCTTGGCTTTTTCTTCCACGAGTTTCATCTTGGTTTTCATTTCATCAAGGAGTGTTTTCTTCTGAGTAACAGCGTGCTCAAGCCTTGAATTACTGTCTTGTAATTCCTTCAGCCTTGCTCTGAGCTGCTCATTCTCGCCTCCTAGCGTTCTAACAATGCTTGCCAACCGAATGCACTCCATTGTTGCCAATCGCAGTTCTTCTTCTAAGCGCTTCCACTCTGCAATCGAGAGTGCAGTCGGTCTCACATCTTCTTCTTTTTGTTCCCTCAACTCTGCTACCAAACGTTCGTTCTTTCGCTCGCTCATCTTCAAGTTGTCAGTCAAATGCTGCACCGAGTTCCTACTAAGTTGTAGTTTAGACAGCAAGGAATTGTACTCCGTTTGCAAGCTCTCGAAATCGTTCCTCTGCAGATTCAACGACTTAACAGCTTTATCTTTCGACTGCCGAAGTGCTGAAACTTCTTGCGTTAAGCTTAGAATCCGCTGCTTCATGCTTACCCATTCGTTTCTTCGCGGTGTTTTCTTCGCCACCTTTTTAGGCTGCGGAGTTTCCTGCCTACGAACAGGCCCCTTACCCTTCTTTACACTGCTTTTAAAAGCAGTGGTGTCCTCCTCGTCCGTTGATAAGACTTCATTGGCGTCTAAATTCACATTAACACTTGAATCGACAAAACGAGGAAAGTCATCTGTCTGCGTGCCTTGCGTGACACCGATTCCTTGCGTGACATTCACACTTTGCATGACTCGTATTTCTTCAGCGTCTTTTGGAGGGCTACGTAAGATTCTGTCAGCGATACGCCTTACTTGTTCATCATAACTACTTAGCGATTCAACATGCTGCTTAACAATTTCAGCATCTGCGTTAACAGTTTGAGAGGCCAGTTCTTTGTTACCAACGACATTTTGTTTTTCTGTTACTTTGCTCGTCTCCGCTTTGTTTGACAGCTCATTATAACGTCTATTTAGAGTCTCAAACTCATCTGCTAACCCACTGAATTCTTCAGTGAGTGTTTGATTTTTTTCTTGTAACGCCTTTATTTCGAGCCTCAGAAACTGGTTTTGTTCCTCAAGCTCGCTACTCAACGATTGTCCTTGGAGAGCCTTTTCCTGCCAACTCTGCAGCTGGTCTTCACTCTTTTCCACTTCAAGACGGAGCGCGTCAAAGGCTTCCTCTCCCGCCGCCATCTTGCTACGCAGCGAAGAGTTCTCCTCTTTCTCTTCGCTGATTTGAACACGGAGCTCCTGGACATTCGCCAGATCATTAGCATGCTGGACTCTAAGAATATCCACCTCCTCCAAAACATCATGCCTTTCTTTCGCCAGAGCCTCGTATTCGTGTTTATAATAAGCCAACTCTTTCCAGACTTGGTCACTATCCAAATGCCGCAGTTCTCGCTCTTCCGGTCTTTCCGGAAGTTGAGAGTCACTTCCGGTTCGATCAGCGTTTGCAGCCTCATAAGTCTTAATCTGTTCTAGCACAAGTTGGTAATTTTCTTTCAGCATTCTGTAGCGCTGTTGCCGTTGCGAATGAGCGCGTCTAGTTTCTACAAGTTCCGCTTCTTTGAGCTCCAGAAGCTTCTTCAGTTCATCTATAAGCTTCCTGCTCTCACTTAGCCGGTTCTCAAGCTCATCAAGAGCTGTTATTTTTTTCAGTTTTCTTTCCGTCTCTTGATTCGTCATTGCGATTTCTGATCTAAGTTCCTCGACACTTTCATCCGAGCCGTCCGTTGGTGGTTGTTCCCCGCTTTTCGATTGTAGCCCTTTTCGAGAAAAGGAATCTTGTACTCTCTTGATATCTCTCTGAGGCACTCTGTGGTCACGCTCGCTTGATTCATTTAATCTGTCCTCCCGTCTCGAAACTTCTTCCGAACGAACGCCACCTCTGACAGCGTCCTTTAGTTCCTCAATAATCAACTCTTTGACTCTAACGTCTTCTGTTAACTTGGCTGAAGATTCTCTCAGCCTCTCGGTCTCTTGCAGTAACTTGGTTTCCTTTTCCTGATAAACTGAGCAACGTGCTTGAAGGTCGGCCACAGACTTCTGCAGAGAAGCAAGTCCTTTGCGATATTCTTGCTCGCGGTCGATGAGATCTCTCTGATTATTTGCCTGAAGTTCTTCCAAACGTTTGATAACGTTTTCTTGCTCCGTTATATGACTAATAGCCTGTTTGTGACTCTCCTTCGCCTGTTCACGTTCACTTTTCAGTGCCACTAAATCACTCTCAAGTTCTGTAATTTTTTCAGACTGTTCTTGCAATGACTCTAATTGCTCTTTGACCACGTTTTGTTTCTCATTTAACTTTAATTCAGCCTCGTCGCAATTCTTTGCAACTTCAGCACTTTTTAATGTCAACTCATTGACCTCATTTTGTAATGATCTAATCTTTTCCTCTAAAGTTGCATTCGCTTCGATCGCCGAAGCCATGTTTAACTTCTGTTCACTAAAATCACTAACTTGTTTCTCCAAACTTACGATTCTTAACTTCAGCTGATTTTTCTCCTCTGTTATCTTATCCAGATTTTCTTTAACGGCTTGATTATCCACCTCCTTCTGCGCCTGATGAGCTTTAAGCAAACTGGACAAATAGCCATTTTCTTCGCGTAGTTCTTTCTCCTTTGCCGAAAACTCGCTTTGTATCTCATCTAATTTTTGCTTGAATTCCTCGTTTTCAATCAACAGGTCGTGGTAGCGTGTTTTACTGTAATGAGACTCATCCTCCGCCGCTAATATCCTCTCTTTTAATTCCTTGATCTTTTCATCCTTCACCTGCAAAATTTCCAAAACCTTTTTATCTTTCTCCTCGCCTTTCTCCTTTTCTCGAGCGACTACCATACTGACGACCGAGGTAACATCGGGTTGAGCAGATTGTAATCTCCGCCACAGATTCCAGACAAAGTCTTTATCAGCTTTACACTGAGCCAGCTCTTCCAAAATAGCCCGCTTTTCTGCCATTAAATCTTCCACAATATTCTGCTCTTTCGTTCCTTCCATAGCAAGCTTATTCACGGACTAATTCGACCAATTTCCCACGAATGGATTCAACTCCTGATTTGACGCTGTCAGTGGTTACTGAGCACACTTTCAACCAGAATCGAGCGGAGTATTATCATCTTCGAATTAAAATCATTCTAATGACAACAGCTGCCTTTTAAATACTGAAAAACTCTCACAACATTTCAAGAGTTATCGAACGTCCTTCTTAACCGCCATTGCCGCCATATTGTTTTGAGTTCCAGTCTCTCTCAAAATGACGAACAGGGGGGAGTCTGAGTCTAAACTCATTTCCTGTTTCCTTCAACAAAAAGCAAACTGCGGTGACAGAAACGAGGAAATATAAATGCATTTCTGGACAGGAATAAAACTTTCACTTGGCATGTCGTATGTTCCAACATACATCTACAGAAGTATAAACTGTTGAATAATAACAAAAATTTAAATCTAGCGTTCTGGGCCCAGTTGTTCGAAGGCCGATTAGCCCTTAACTCAGAGTTAAATTAAACCCGGGTTTCTTTTTCTTTTGCTCAAAAACATTTTCTCGGATAATTTTCTCTGTTATATTTAAGAGTATCCAATCATCAACTTGCTGACAAAAAGAATTAAACTGAATTTAATTTTTAAGCTTTCATATCTCAATTCAAATTTCGCACTAACCATGGGTTATCTTAACCCAGCTTTGAACAACCCGGGCCTGGCCAAAATTAAAATAAATATATAAAAAAGGGTGCAGGATTCAGGTAAGAATGAGGCATATTTTGCACTCCCGGGATGTATTTCTATTTGAGCAAAACAGAAGTTATTATAGGACCTTCCGATTCTTAAACCCTGAAATTGAGGAAACTGGTTAAGAAAGCCGGCAAAAATCAAAGGCTAAACTACAGTGCTGTAAACCGGTCGACGTTTCGCTACGCCAACACTGGTTTAATTCCCCCGCAAAATGAAGGGGGAAAAATCAATGGTGGTGGCGTCTCTTTCCGACATGCCACTTGCGATCAGGTGCTCTTGAATTATTTTATTTTAAAGAGGAGCTGGCAAACAAGAAATAATAGCTATAGGGTAAGATCCTATCTAGTTTGCTTAGCAAGCGTTTCCTTGCGGTTTCGGAGCAAAGAAAGCCGCGAGGAACGAGAGTCAAAGACCTAGCGAAAAATGGAACGAGTAAAAGAGCGAGGAGAGGGTGAGGAACGTGCCGCGCATGAATCTTTTGGTTTTTGTTAATACATTGTGGCAAGAGTGCATGAAAGGACCTCTTTTATCCTCTCTTCACGACTGAATAACTTAACGGAACCTTTTGTCTTGGTCATCGATGGTTTGTTCAGTCGGATATGCATGGAATGCTATTGAGTGCCTTGTGCGGAAAAGACTGACGAAAACTACAGCAAAGAAATTTACTGTGATTACATTTAACTTATTAACCATGATCTGATTGCACAAATACGCAATTCTTTTAATTATCTGACCATTCTCTGAGCCTAAAAACTTGTAGGAAAAGCTATATAGAGAGCTCTACTAAAACCCACTGAAACGGCCACAATTGGGCTTTGACTGCTCTGAGAAACAAAATAAATGGACATTAAGAAAGGGAAGCAGCTTTTAGTTTAAATTTTGATTCATATTTTTAGATTTGTGAAGTCATGAGAAGTTATTTTTCTTGATCAAATTCGAAGGTTACGCAACAGTACCATCGTTCTTTTTCGCGCTTAGCTGACCTATGGTGTGGTACACGCAAAAAAGAATATCGTGCCCAAAATCATGAGTCTACAGTGAATACATTCACACGTTAGACAAAAAAATATATGTAATAATAACAACAATAGCTCGCCTTACTTTGTATGGTTTTACTTTTACTTTTGTTATAATTCCATTTTTATTATGAAATAAAACAAGTGCTTAGTCATAATTTTCGTGACACGTGCCTCCCCAACGTGAGTACAGTGACGCACGAGCGCTCTTGGGACCCCTCCGATATTACAAAAAGTAAACAATGCCGATTCAGCAATCCAGGCTATTTACAGCTGTTTATTTGTGTTGTTTTGTTTTGTTTTGCATGTTCCTACACGATTTTCTATCTGTGCAAAACAAATCTATATAAAAAATGAATCGCCGACGTGTTTAAAGTAATACTTTCTTGACAGTGGAATAGTCGACGCGGTGAGGCAGAGATTGACGTACCCTTCCCCCGTGAAAAGTTGTTTTCTGATTTATTAACACCTGCGCAATGAACTGAAAAACAGTTTCTGTGAGCGTTCAGTTTATGCCTGTACGTCCAAACCGATCGCACGATCTAGGATAACTCCTCAAAACAGTGCTCAAAATGGCTGAGCCTTCCCAAGATGTTAAAACAAAAAAGGGTGGTTGTCAGTGTCTTACAAAAGTCAGCAATTTTATTACTGGATCCATGGAAAAAGGATTTTACCGGTAGGTATAGCATCGACTGTTTTTCTCCTAAAGCTTAAGCTTATCTGTCAAATAATGAAGAGTCTCAGAATTTATCTTTTATAGTCATTATATACTTTAAAGCATAAGAAAGAACAACTACAACTCTTGACACACTAATGACCGGTTGATACTTTCAAGGAAAGTTCATATCGATATTTTTTATTCCCCTACTGAAAGTTTGCTTGAGTTGAGTGTTATTTGTACATTACGTAATCCTTTTCGGTAATAAAATTTACATTCTGTAGACTTTAACCTTTTTAAAAATGGAAGAAAATGTGAAGTGTTAACACTGACTTATTCATTCTTTTCAGTGGAACAACTTGGCTGTCAGCTTCTTAAAAATCCGGAAAGTAATTAAGCTCAAAAAATAATTGTTATTTTGTGGTGGTTGTCCTTCAAGTTAAAACACCTGCGCGTGCGTCAATATAGACGTTATAGCGGCTATTTCATCACATACTTGATGATGGCCAAAGCGTCAACCAGACCTCTTGTACTTTTTGCGTAATATCAAATATCAGCTTACCACAGGTAAATATTAACCCGCTTTGCGCACGTATCAAAACGCAACATGGCGGATTAGCGGAACGAAAGTAATCAATCCCTGACACCCATTCACCTGACAGTTCCCCAAGTCAATTTCCGAACTTAAAATGAGTTTCAGTCTCTTCGATGTTCTTCACTGGATTTGAAAACAGTATTATCCCTGGTGTTACAATTTCGTGTCCTAAGCTGACAAAATTTCAAAATGGCGGATCTACAAATTCCCTGTAGTTAAGAGAGTTCTCGGTCGAGTTCTCGTCTTTCTTCAGGCTAAAAGAGGTAATTTTGAAGTACAGGTGGTTGAAATAATCATATCAGATATTCAATTTACAAGAAAATAGAAACATGGGCTGTTCGCATCTCTATTTACTGATGTTGAAGATAATGTCATCGCTATTATTTAAAATTAATTTATGTATGTTAATTCAGTGACATGAAAAACATCGTTCATGAGCGCTGAACTATTGCATGCTGAGTAACTTTTTGAAAGGAGAATAATTCAGTTTGAAAGTGTTGGTGTATTTGAAAGGGTGCATTTATTTATTTGACTGACAGAGCTTTTGCATTATTTGAATGTATATTTTTTGCAAAATAATATGCAAATGTTCTGTACATAACTGTTTCCTTCACTTATAATCCCAAGATGATGATGTAATCGATGGAAAGTTTCGTGTTCGAAACCAGTTGAACTTCAAATGTTAGTTGATTTTCATTACAGGGTTCACACATCATAAAAGCACACCCAAACACACCATAGCATTTGGCCAATGGAACATTTGAATTTTTAAAGTTGGTTTTGTTGATTGTCCAACTGGGTGAGCTGCTACATATTGGTTTCAAATGCAAAACACAAGAACCCTGGTGAGACAGAAAAACAGAGATTGGCACAAATCTAGATGAAGTCAGCTTGGGGATAAATTTGTGATTGGTGCTTAAATAATGAGTATTGTTGCAACGTGTTTCAAGTGACACTCTCACATGCCTGTTAACAGCAGTGCGGTGCACTTTTGGGTGTTTCAGAAAGCTTTTGTTATATTGGGCCTTTTGCAACAAGACAAATTATTATCCTTTAAGTAGAAATTTCTGTTTTAAGAATAGCATATGCAACAATTCTCTGCTTACAGTGTATCAAAAATGAAATCCCTTTTCTCTAGAGCTCAATTGAACAGATCAAACTGAATCAAAGTAATAATCAAGTTATGTTGTGTTTGGGTGTCAAACTTGCCAAAAAGTTCAGTCTGATTGTGTTTGATGGTCAAACCCACTTCATAATCGATCAAGACTGCGATTTTTCATTGGGTGTGCTGGATTTTTTGTTTGGTTTTCTTTGATAGATTTTGACAGAACTACTTTACATACGATAGTGATTTGCATTGGTTCCAAATTCTTGTTGTTTTGCCATATCAGGCTCAAATATTTTTTTATCAACCCTTGATTTCTTAGACTGGGAAAAGCTGTTGGTGGAAGCCCATGGATCACCATCCTAATTTCACTTCTTGTTGTCGGAGCATGTTTAGTTGGCTTGGTCAGATTTACTCAAGAAAGTCGTGGGGAAAAGTTATGGACACCTGGAGACTCACAAGCACAAAAACACAAGGAATGGGTTGATGATAATTTTCCAACAGATAGACGTGTGACCAGGTTTTTACTTGTTGCTGGGGATGTATTGACTCCCGCTATTTTAAAAGAGGTAAGTGAAAAGCTAAGAGATGGATAAATACATCAGGCCGTGGTTGATCAAAAGTTGGATAGAGCTAGCCACTAGGTCCCAGTTTTTAAAAAGGTGGATCACGCTATCTCCACTGGATAAATTGCTATCCACTGGATAGTACAATTGGTGTCCTTAACACTTATCTGCTGGATAGTGATTTAGCCAGTCGATAGCTCTAGGTCCAACTGAGCTAATCCTGCTGTGGATAGTTCTGATAGTTACAAGGAGAGTGTTCCCGGAGGGGGGGAGGGGTATTGCCTTTATATGGTCTAAATGGGGATGTGCCGCTGGACAGGGTATGGTTTTCGTCCTCTCTCTCCTAAACAGGGTATGTAATATTGCATGAGTTTGTCAGGGCTATCATTAAGTTTTTAACGTCTGCGACTCAGCGACAGAAATTCCATACTGATGATGTAAAATTTGTCTGAAATCTGGTCAGGAGCTCTGATTGGTCGATGTAGTAGTAATATTGTTTTACCTATTGGGTTATTCCAGAAAAAATCCACACCCCCCCGACAGATGGGGTCCTTTTTTAACCCCCCCTCTCACCTGGATTTCCTGAAGCACAAGACCCCCCCTCCCAACTGGATTTCCAAGGTGGAAGACCCCCCCTTCCGCCTGGATTTCCGGGAAAAAATAAAAGGCTTAAATTTAATTTATTTTTAATGGAAAATACTCGCAAACACGTCTAAATGTTTTTGTTTTAATTTCTAAAGCTTCAGCTTATATTAAACTAAGAATTCTATCGCGTGGAACTAAAAACGAAAGGAGCAAAAAACAAAAATGCGAACGACACCTGAACGAGTGTTTACATAATTTCTTAGCTTATAAAAATCACTCTTCGCTCTTCGCGCGCGGGCTCTGGGTACGAGTAGAAATGTGTCAGGCGTTTGACGCTCTTCGTGACAACAACGTTGCGACGAGTTCCTTCAGGCCCGTTCTTTAGTATCTTGTTCGCGTTTTCTGCTATAAAAGGACCTGTAAAGCAACTTAGATTATCATTTATGTCAGGTGAGAAATATATGAACAAACCATTTTGACTATTTTCAGGGTCTGAAAGCGCTTAAGTGTCATCGAACTAAACGTTTGATTTGTATCAACTATCGGTCGAAATGACCCCTGCAGAAGACTTTTTAAGGTCAACCCCCCCTCCCGCCTGGATTTCCGGAGTCTTCGACCCCCCCTCCCGCGAGAATTTCCAGAATCCCATCCGTCGGGGGGGTGTGGATTTTTTCTGGAACAACCCATTGTTTAAAAATGACAGACAAAAGACAAAAGCCACAAATGTCAAATGTAAATGTGATGAATCTATTACAAAACAGTCAATATTCCTAGAACATATTCTCCTTTAGAAAAAGCATCTGACTTTTGCCAGAGCTCATATGCAAAAGATCACAAAACTTTACCATAATCAACCAGGAGAAACATAAAATCAAACAAATTTACATTTGGAACCCCACATCTACCCGATTTATTATGTAAATATTGATTTACGTCATCAGTATGGAATTTCTGTCGCTAAGTCGCAGACATTCCTCCTGGCAAAACGTCGCTGTTGGCCAGGAGCTAGGAGAAATGGCTGTATTTGCAGGCTATGGCTCACCTATAGATACCAAAATAGTGTTTGAGTCAAACCCTCAGTGGCACACCTATACCAAAATATTGGTCGAGTTGGTCGAGTAGTCCCCCCCCCCCCACCCCCCTTCCCCTCTAGGACGGTGTTTGATCCCTTTTTTTATCAACAGGCAATGATGATTCACAAAAAGGTCCTGAAGATCGGCAATGGGACAGAATTAGCTTGGGAGAAAATATGTTTTAGGTAAGTGTTCTGCAGACTTTATTTCTGGACTGCCTGCTGATTGAGAGGGATTGTCAAAACGGCATCAAATGCTAATTTAAAGATAAGTTCCATGGACAACCTAGTGCCTGTGAAATGTTTATTAAATTGTTCTAGGTTTTAGCTCAAAACATTTTAGGAACCAAAACTGCCAATTTTTCATGCCAATTTTATCTTCGGTTTAAACTTAAGATTTACATGTACCTTGCTTACTTATCTTTCACATTCATGCCTAGCGAGCCACTAACAAGCTACTTCTGTAAGACCTTGTAAACATTATAAATGGCTCCCTGTATTCTTCAGTTGCTCCAATGATATTCTCCTCTCCTGCCAAGATTATTCACTCCCTATTAAATTAATAAATTAGTCCCTCAGTTTCAACTGGATTGTGGCAAGTGTAGTAATATTTAATTGTTCATCAATTTGAATTAGTAATGGTAACAGGACTGAGTGGAGTCCAATTTGGTCTGTAATCATACGAGTGATTAACAAAATCGTGGGAGTCCGATTTGTTTAATCACGAGTATGATTACAGACCGAATTGGACAACACGAAGTTCTGTTACCAATTAATCATAACTTTAACAAAATTTGTGATATAATAGGTTATATTTGAAATCAAAACACAAGAAATTTGAAATTTTGTTTCGCTAGCACTGAAAAAAAAAGCCATTTAAGCGCGTGCGTGACGGCGCGTACTGTCCAATTACTTAGACATGACGCATACTGTCCTATTAAACTGCCAATTAAGGCTGAAATCAGGGCAGTTGATAGCCAATGAGATTTGACAATTTTGTTATAGTTATGATTATGCATAATGGTGTATTGATTTCAATTTTCTTAAATTCTTTGATTTAGGTTGGGTCCCAGTTGCATGATTAATGGTTTGTTGGAGCTTTGGTCTTTTAACGAGACTGCGATAAATCAGCTTAGCAAAGATGATATTTTGAGAAAGATCAATCAACCTGAAATCATAAGGTAAAAATATTGTACTGTACTGTTGCAATAGACCCACCTTCCACATTTTTGATGGGGCAAGTTTTGATGATAGGATCACTTGGCAAAAATCTGTCAACACCACTGAAAAGAGTGCTCAAAAATTAGGAAACTTGCCAAGTTTGACAGTAATTCATCTTACGTGAGCGAAGGTGGTTTGTTTGGTGGGGGGCAAGTTGGTCCCCTCACCATGTTATGTACAAACTTCAGTACAATTCTGCAACTTTGCTGAGCTATATCTTTGTTTGTATCAACAAGTCTATCTTAAACCTGGCAGTTTTACTAATTTTTAGGCTCTTTTGAGCAGTGTCAATCCTTTTTACTAGGCGGTCTTTGTCAAAAGTTGAAAAAACTGCGGAAGGGACTACAGTCAACTCCCTTTATAGCGGACACCGTGGTGGACCTTGAGTTACTCTCCTCATTAGCGAGAGCCCTTAATAGTGGGAGTTTATCGTAAAATTCCGAAAATAAGCCCCTCCAAATATAAGCCCCCCAAACTGGTAACGTAAAAAACCCTCCGTTAAATCGCCCCTCCGAATATAAGCCCCCCGGGGCTTGTACTTGAAAAATTGCCCTCAAATACAAAGTAAAACAAAGCAAAAATGGTAAATTTACTTCCAACTATAAGGCTAGCCCAATCCATTTTGAGACGCAAATTTCCCTCAGTCCGTAGATAAGCCCCTCCAATAAGCCCCTCAAATAGAGCCTTTGAAAAATATAAGCCGTACTTAAGGCTTATTTTCGGAATTTTATGGTATTTCACTCAAACATCTATAATATATTTTTGCCTGGGATTTAGCTGCTGTCCGTATTATCAGGGTGTCTGTTATAGCGGGGTGTGCGCAAGGCAAGAGTTGACTGTATTCAGCTCAGCATACCTTTTTTGCCTTAAATTTAAAAGTACAATGATATTGACCAGATGATCATGATGGAAGGAAGAAGAAATTTGAAACAATGGTACGAGAGGTCATGGACGTATGTTTGTATGTGCTAAAGAAAAGCAACAAAAGTAGGTTCGACAGGTACAGTAGTCAGGAACAGTGTATTGATCATATCCCATATTACCTTTCGGGATTGTCGCGTGCACATTTGTTTCCGACAACCTTTTTCGAAATAGCTGTATGCGGCCAGAGTGCCAAAGTCCTGTGGCGGGTCACATTTTTTTGACAATAAGCAAAGAAACCTTAAATCAAGTCTCATTTTCGTAGTCTTTTTTGTCCTCGAATCTACAGGTCTCTCATTGTTTATTAAATGCAGACTTTGTAGGTTTTCTTAAATTCAAGGTTAATTAAGTTAATGAATTTTTTTTTTTATTATTTTAGTCCTGTCACCAACAAGAAATTTGTGCTTTCCCAGTACATTGGTGGGATTGAACGTAATGGAACGGATTACATTGTGAAAGCTGAAGCATCAATAATGGCTTATGGAATTAAATACAATCCTGTATTGAACACAGCTGAGGGACGTTTGGTAAGCATATATCCCCACTCTTTTCTAAATATCAACACACAAATTCTCCAGACTGATCTCCATACATTTTCTTAAAAGTTAGTTGAGAGAATTTGTTAAAAGATCAAAGTATTTTCCCTTAGTGATCATTTTATTAATTCTCTTAACCTTTTGAACTATAGATAATGTACTTGTATAGTTAGGAGAAAATTAATATTGGTCAGTATTGGGGCTTAAAGGTTATAACATTTTATGAAATAACTATAACATAGTACGCGCTCCGATTGGCCGAGAGTCGTGTTTGCATGAGTCATGAAAACATGGTTGTGATGTCAAGGTGTTTTGCTCTTCACGCACTAATCATGCAATGATGAATTTGAAAAAAATTTTGAGATGAAAATTCCACAAGTTTACTTTATTTACCCATTCCCTCTTTGGCTGAAACTTGGAAAATGTTTACAAACATGCTGTGTCAATTGTTTTTTCACTTAAAGCTGACATATTAAGCGAAAAAAATCTGTATTCTGGAAAGCATGAAGTCAGTAGAATTTCAGTCTAGATGACCTTTAAATTTTGCCACATCATATTTAATGGTACAATGGGTATGGTTATACACTGGTGGTTTGGGTAATGCTGAGGTGACACATAGATTCTGTTGATTTACCTCAGTGTGTTCAATGACAGTTAGTAGAAGTCTGAAGCTATATTTTCCTCACAATTACAAATATTTTTAATAGGAGGATAAAATGACTGAAGATTGGGAAACTGCATTCAATGAACTGTTGTCTAGCATTGATCTTTCTCCAGTGGAGCTGTTTTATTACAGTCAACTGCAGTAAGTACAGCAACTTTTCCCTCTTTTTTGTAAAATTAATACTTTGGTACTGAAATTCTGAAAATAAGCCCCTCCATGTATAGGTCCCTCCAAATATAAGCCCCCCAAACTGGTAACACAAAAACCCCTCCGTTAAATGGCCCCTCCAAATATAAGCCCCTCGGGGGCTTGTACTTGGAACATTGCCTCCAAATACAAAGTAAAACAAAGCAAAACGGTAAAGTTACCTCCAGCTCTAAGGCTAGCCCAATCAATTTGGAAACGCAAATTTCCCTCCTTAGATAAGCCCCTCCAAAAATAAGCCCCTCGAAAAGGGTCTTTGACAGTTTTTCTGAGTGTCATAGTGTCAGAGTATTTGTTGCCTCTTGTCTAGGGTGTGAGTGAACCACTCAGTTCAGTTAAGTTGTTCCTTCCAAAATAATTTTTCTCTCTCATTCCATTCTTTTACAATGTACATGTATCTCCTTGCTCTATACCTCTCTTTGTAATTGAATAAGTTTATCTTTGTAGATTCAGCCCACCGTACATTTGATCTCTGAGACCTTAATTGTCTTGACTGTCATGCATAAAATTAATAATGATAGTTTCTAGGATGTGTTTACTATCATGTAAACTAATCAGTGCTCTTGACCAGTTTCTGGACAGACTTTTGGAGCATAATCATCAGTATGGAATTTTGGGGGGGCAAAATGAAGTTGATGTCTCTTTGTGAAATGTCCCAGTGGTAGGGGGTGATGAAAGGTGATAGAGTGTATTTGCAGGATTTTTAAAGCTTTAAAGCTTGTACATGTCTTAGGTGCCAATACGAAGCAGTAAAAAGTCAGAATCAATTAAGTCCCATATATGTGATACAGTTATTTTTTGAAATTGTCTAAATAAACAGATTTCAAACGGATTCAGGGGAGAGTATACAGGGTGATGTTCAACTCCTGTCTGTTGGTTACATGCTTATTATTGCTTATGTGGCTATTATGCTTGGAAAATTTACACGCCTAAACATAAAGGTAAGATGTGGAAAGCCTTTAAATGTTGTTACTATCATCGTGCATGAGAATTCATAGTACAGTCCAACCTCCATGTGTGACCCTCTCCCATAAGCAACCACCATATACCAAAACACCGGTGTTTTTCAGTCAAAGCCTTACAGTTACGTTGAAACCTCGCGTAAACGACAACCTCCTGTAAGCAACCATGACCAAATTTCGTGGCTGACTGTTTATAATATTATTCTCCATTGTTGTTAACCTCTTGTAAGCAACCACTTAATGCATGGTCTGATCTGTATGTTCACTGTGTATACTATGCTACTTTGGGTATAAGAAGAACGTTTAACCGCAATGTGGAACTACACTCATTACAACTCAAAAATTGCATGTTATAAATTATCTTCCATAAAGAAGATGAATGGGGATCTCTTCTTGAAAAAGACCTTTTAGTCAACAATGTATTTATATAGATTTTAAGTACATGTACATTTAACTGAAATACATTTTTAATTTTTCAATAGGCTTGGCTGGGATTGCTGGGAGTCGTGTGCATTGGTTTGGCAATTGGTGTGTCATTTGGGCTTTCCAGTGGATTTGGTGCTTTTTATGGCCCAGTTCATTCAACCTTACCTTTCCTTCTACTTGGTAAAATCCAACTCACCATCTTCTCTGTTCTTCTATTTCGATTTCACTGATTGAAACGTTCATCAGCGCGTCAGCGAACACACGAGCTCAAATTCTTTGATTGGGAGGCAGATGAAAAAAAGGATCAATTTTATAGGTTTCTGGGAAACTGCCCACCTACCCCTCCCCTAAGGCATCATTTTGCACTAAGGGAGAAGTAAGTGTTAATGTTAGCTTTGGGGAGGGGTAGGTGGGCAGTTTCCTAAATTGATCCGAAAAAAAAACATGGGGGCGAGAAACAGACCCTTACAGACAATTTTTCAGTCCCCAAAAAATGGAGACATAAATTCGAGATGTGTACGAGATGCTATGTACAAGAACTCAGACCATCACGGAACGTGCAATTGAACTTGATTCATGCTAAGCTTTCCTATTAAGACATCTACAGTACGTAATAATGAGGCCTGCATGAATGCAATCTAATTGGTTTAAACTTCAATTCTTTTAACAACTTTGAAACTGAACAGTTCTCACTCTTGAGAATGATGTTCGACACATCGAAACGTCGAGTAACGTTCTTAAGTTTAAATTGACTCTAATCCAGATAATCAATCTAACCTCGGAAAGTAACATTTGCGAAGCAGCAACAGTGTCTTTTTTCTGGGGCCCCAACAGGCTCAACAAATTACCGGAAATTCATTTTGAATTTCCCTTCAACCTGGAGTCAATCTGGTAAATGTTTTACAAGTGCAATTTAGAGTACTTAGCTATTGATTTAGGGTCCGAAAACAATAGCTATACTGGTAAATTACGCTAAGGCTTGTAAAAGTTTTATTAAATCGACCTTGATTGGCAAATCAAAGGAGACATTTTTAACAGGCCAGTCGTGGCTCTTGGTCAAATATCGGTACACAAGTGGGGGCCCAGAAAATGGATTTTGGCACTGTTTCAGAAATGGGCTTAACCAGGAAGTTAAGTTCTGTCTATGGCGCAGGCTAAGAAGTGAGAAACTCGAAAATGAAAGTAGAAAAATAACTGAAATATGCCTCTTTACAGGTATCGGAGTCGATGACATGTTTGTTATTGTGCAAGCATGGAATAACTTACCTCCTGATTTCGTCAAAAACCGTGGAGTCCCTGAGGCCATTGGCGTAGCATTACAACATGCTGTGAGTTCAATTCCCAGTTGGTTTTCCAACAAATATACTATAAAATTCCGAAAATAAGCCCCTGGGCTTATATTTTTCAAAGGCCCTTTTTGAGGGGCTTATTTTTTGAGGGGCCTATATTCGGAGGGGCTTATCTATGGCGGGAAATTTGCGTTTCAAAATCGATTGGGCTAGCCCAATAGTTGCAAGGAAATTTACCGTTTTTGCATTGTTTTACTTTGTATTTGAGGGCAATTTCCAAGTAAAAGCCCCCCGGGAGCTTATATTTGGAGGGGCGATTTAACGGAGGGTTTTTTGCGTTACGAGTTTGGGGGGCTTATATTTGGAGGGGGTTATACCTGGAAGGGCTTATTTTCGGAATTTTACGGTATTTTAGCTTGCTTTGGAACATATACCGCCTTATCTTTTACTTCTGACAGTGTCGACAAACCCTTAGGAATAATCAAAGTGATGGATATTCTTTAACAAGTACATAAAATTGAGTTTGTGTTCCGCATAAAACAAAAAAGATATTTTATTAGTGTACGAACCCCTAGAAACCTCCTCCCTGGGTGAACAGAGGAAGAATAGAAACTTTTGAGGAGCTAGCGTGATGAAATGTGATGATAAAATTTATTGGTTTTTATAAAATTTGCCATGATTTTCTGTCCTGCAGGGAGTCTCTATCACGATAACATCTTTGACTGATTTCTTGGCTTTCATGATTGGAGCAAGCACTGTGAGTTTTACTAAATAAACTTGTACATGTACGTTATAAGGTCAGGGTTTGAAAAGGTGCAGGAAATAAATCTTTATGGATTAAATGTGGGCAAAAGTTGGTTTCACAGTGTGTGATTAATGATCTTTTTTTTTTTGGACTAAGCAGACATTTTAACGAGAAAGCGTTGTTTAGTTTCTTAACTGCAACTGAAACAAGTTCATCCTTCAAAAATCTCACGATCATAAGTCATAGTCTCAGACAAAAATCACCTTTTAAGTATTGTTCTTAAAATATGCCAGTGGAATCAGTCAGTGACTTTACTTTGTACTGACGCTTGAAAGTTTGCGACTCTGCCAGGTGAAGTGAATATAAGACAGAACTTTTAAAAGGTGACTTGTCCGTTTCTGTTATAGGTTATTTCATTGGTAAGCTATTCTGTTATAGGGTCTTATAGACAGTGTGCAGAAAAGAAATGTCCGTAAAATGGGATCGACGATATAGAAAAGTTTGCAACTCGGGACACAGAAAAGTGTCCGTTGTCCGTATTAACCGGTGCCCATAATAAGCGGGGTATTTTTAGAAAATATAAATTAGCCTTCCGTTGGGACAAATGAAACTGTCCATGTATATGGGTGTCTGTAGATCGGCGTACCACTGTATTTGTTTTTACTTAGTGTAGTCTGTGCTTTAATTTTCTTTGTAATTTTTATTGTTTTTCTTTAGATTTTACCAGCCTTAAGATCATTTTGCATTTTTGCTGGAATAGGTAAGTCAGTATCAGAACAAAAGAACATTTTTTTTTTCAACCGGTTTTTTTCAAAGTTTTTGTGTTGAAACTGTTACGTGAGTCGCGGTGACAGTATTAACTTGTTGCCTATCAACATTCACAACTCGCCCTCCCTTCCACAGGTTAAATCGTCCCTTAAACATTTCGTATTGGACTCTAGGGGTAATAAATCCGACATATCGTTGATTCTTTTTAGCTAGATATCTTTATTTCTTAACTCACGTCTAACAGCATTGTAATTATGCATTTCCTATTGTAATTTTATTAGTTGTAAGTACGCTGTAAAATTAAATTGATTCTGAAAACTCCTCCGTGCAGAGTCAATAAAGTCATTTGTATTTGTGTAAATTATGATTATTATTTTGACTCTCTCCTTCAGGAATTTTAGCAGACTTTGCTCTTCAAGCCACACTGTTTACAGCGTTCTTGGCCTTAGATGCCCGGAGGTACAGTTCTTTACCTTTCGAGTCCTAGACCATGTTATACATATACGTGAACAAAATGCTATGGTGTTACCATTCAAATGATTTATTATTATTATTATTATTATTATTATTATTATTATTATTATTATTATTATTATTATTATTATTATTATTATTATTATTATTATTATTATTATTATTATTATTATTATTTTGGCAGAGGGCTTAGGATAAATTTCAGAAAAAAGAAATTAGATCTTTTTAGTTAGCGGAAGGAGGGGGGTGTAGGGTTGATCTCAATTTTTGTTTGTTTCTTTGTTTTGTTTTGTTTTTTTTTTTGCGCACAAGATTCGGGCGGATCATGAAAAAAGTAATGAATTTAAGAATTTCATTTTCTAAGCTTGGGAGGTGATGGAATATAATTGTGGGTCACGAAGAGTCGTGGAAAATCATGTAGTTCTGTTTGGTTGAAACTGCAGATGACAACGAAAGGATAAAGCCTACAAAATAAAGACAAGCTTTTAAACAGTCCGGACGGCGTTGCCAGTTGTGTCTGTTTAACTGCGTTAAGTCAGGAAAATAAAAGGATAGGTTTGAACGTTTTTAAAGTGACAGCCAAACTTAAAATCATGGAAAACTGGAAAACGTCATTGAAAAAGTCGTGGAAAGGCATGGAATGTAGGGAAGAGATTTGTAAAATATAGCACGAACGCTATTTTTGTATCTTGAACTAAGAGGCGTAACTTTTCAAGGAGTCAAGAAAATACGGTATCTCATAAATATTTTCGTGACGTTTCGTGATACCAGCGTTGGTTTTCCTGCGAATGACGTCTAAGAAACGAGCGCGGAAATTCTATACTGATGACGTGTCACTACGCAGACCTAAGTAGTGCTTCCGATTGGGCCAGCCGCAAGGGTAGTCTGCTTCAACCAATCAGAAGCACTATCCTGATCTGGTTAGTTTCACGCCATGAACATGGAATTTCTGTGGGCGTTCCTCAAGTGTCATTTCGTGGATATGTCGGCTGTATACTCAGGCGAGTAAAAATTGATTATTAATTGATTATCTGTAGGCAGGGAAAGAAACGCGATGGCTGCTGCTGCTGTATCAAACTGAGAGATGATTACACCGAATCAGAGTGTGGTAAGAGGGATCTTCTACAGGAGATAATGGACAAGTATTTTGGACGAGTCTTGCTGTCTCTTCCAGGAAAGGTAATTGCTTTCATTTGATCCAATTAAAAGGAGTTAACAACTAATTGCGCCCTCAGTGCTAGTGGTTAGCTGTTGTTTGGTATCCGCATGCCCGTTCGCTACGTCTTTTACATGATTGGTTGGCGTGTGGAGGTTTCCCTCTTGCAGCTTTTTTTCTTGCCACGATGTTTCTTTCAGCCAATTTTTCTTCCCATTTCCCCCCCCCCCCCCCGCCCCTCCCTTCCCGCACCACCTCCCTGTTGTTCCTTCTTTACTGATATTTTTCAGTATGGCAGGTGCCTGTGTTGTTTACTTTGTGTATGGGGGCTCATCGCTGGGTTCCGCTGTTGTGTTAGCAATAGGGGCGTTATTTCAATCCAGGGGCTGGCTGCCAAGAGTGGAAGCCCCTGGAAACTCTAGGCACCCAACCTTCATCTAGCAATATAGGTGTTTAAACTTTAATAGCGCAAATATAATAAAATAAATGAATTACAGACTCAACTTTCTCTAAGTTGTCAGTCATTTAGGATCTCTTACATGTTTAGTAGAGCTGCAATGATAAACAATTTACCGGTAAACCGCGATATTTCTTCTTACGATACGAATATCGTTATTTGAATAAGGTATCGCGATATTTCGATAGTTATATTTTACATTACTGATATGCTCTATCGCGACAAATTTGTAAAATCTCTGTCTTTATTATTTCTTCTCAAACTCATTAATAATTCATAAGGAAAATACAAAGGAAATTAAAGTTTAATGATTGTTTGGAAATCAGATGAAAAACTGCTCATTTTTGCATCCTTAATTTCTCCTTCAAAAATCATTTTGTTTGAGAAGTAATATCAAGCATTCGAAACAGTGTTACATAATCAGTTGAAACACCTCGAAGTTTATCAAAAATGCTCTGCTGCGCGTCGTATTTTCAATTCTTTTCTCAGTGTTTCATGTAATATATCAAACATGAGATGCAGTGTTTCATCACCAGATGAAACACCGAGAAGAGAGTTGAAAATACGACGCGCAGCGGAGTATTTTTGACGAACTTCGAGGTGTTTCATCTGGTGATGAAACACTGTGTCGAATGTTTGATATTTCTTCTCAAACAAAATCATTTTTGAAGGAGAAATTAAGGATGCAAATACTAAGCAGTGTTTCATCCGATTTCCAAACACTCATTAAACATTAATTTCCTTTGTATTTTCTTAATGAAGTATTAATGAGTTTGAGAACTAGTGATAAAACACTGCGTCTCATGCCTGATAAATTACTTACCTATTCTCTACACGATATTGACAATCCTTCGTTTTCAAAAATCTCCACTCCGCGGACCGTTTTTAAAAACCTGCTTCTCTGGTGTCCGAAAGCGCTGTTTACTTTTGGCCGGAAGGCTAAAACGGAGAAAAAATCCGGATACCTGTGGACGTGGCCTTAATTGCTAAAAATCCCTCTTTTTTCCTTTCCTTCTTCAGATTATAGTGATGATCATTACCGCTGGATTGTTTGGTTTTAATTTATATGGAACCCTGATGATGGAGCAGTTTACTGATCAAATTTGGTTTTTGCCGCCTGATTCGATGGGTTACAAATACGAGATGGCAAACCGCGAGGTATCTTTAATGTGCCAATAATCTAAACTTTTTATTTTTGTAATTAAAAGTATGCATTACAGCGAGAACCTCTGCGCAAGAAAAGTTTGATTTGAACACAATATGCTTTTCTTAGAATATTTGCTTTTTGGAACGTTTAAATTTGCTGCCATTTTGGCACATTCAAGGTGCTTCAATAACATGAGCTCCGGTTGTTCAAAGTTAGATAACGCGATTCAAGAATTCAAAATTTAAAAGGTTTAATTCAGAAAAAATTCCAATTCTTAGTTTTTAAAATGCTGAAATAAGTATGCAATTGTTGCTATGGATAAGTACTGCTAAAGAGTTTCATGGTCACACCATAGGATTTCATTCACAGACTGAAAAAATAGAGCTGCAAACTTAACAGCGCCATGCAGGTGCAGAAAGTAGCACTAAAAAACAGGTTTCATTTGAATGGGCACACCAGTTTGACCATTTTAATTTGAAGTTGTGCGTTGGACTGTGTCGGTGTAGTGCCGAACTTCACTATGGGATTGAATTTTGACCCAGGTTCCCGCTCATTTCGTAATAGCCAATAAAAGAAGTAATCCAAAAAGTCCCATAGTGCGATTTGATACAACACAGACTCGAACGTAAGAATTACCAAATTGCTTGTCTTCGCAGTGGAATTGGGAGATCATTTTCAAAGTTAGTGATTAATAAATAATAATAAAATGCGTATCAAAACTAACGAAATAATGCCCCGACGTTTCGGCGACCTCACTTCGGAATGCTGTACGTCAAACCATTAAGACCGCCTTTGAACGTGAAAAAGGATTCAATACGTGCTTAAGTCTTTGTCTAGCTGTACTCTTAATTTTATGAAGAGTTGGAGTACTTTAACTCCTTTTGAACTCGCATTAATTTATTTCCATTCCTTGATAATAGGGAGCTTAAGAAACTACGACGACGACCACAACGACGACTTCAAAAAAAGAATAGGTTTAATGATCAAAACAACAGCTTTGTACGTGCACCACGCTTTTTAGTACATTTCTTTGACGTCCACCGCACGACTACGACGTGAAACCTCCTAATTTGACGTTTTATGGAGGACGTGGACATACGACGACAAATTTTCCTTCCTCTTTTTGACCCTAAATCAAATCCTTAAGAATTCAACTCCAGGAAACGTCGCCTGCATTTGACGTATTGAGCGGGTCCAAATAGGCGCGATTAAGTTTGAAAGAACATAAATTCACTTTTTTACCGGCGTTTTCACTTCCGTCGTCGTCGTCTTCACTTAAGGTCCCTAATGGCGCCACGAGGTTGCCGAAAGGTCGAGACATTATTTCCTTAGTTTTCACAGAGAACAGACGTCATTTACTTGTAGCACCTTAAAGATATTGTGTTGACCTTATTGTGGTCAATAATTTTTTGCAGTTTTTCCCAGTGGATGGCGCTCAGTCAAGCATCTACACAGGTAAAATGATAGTAATTTTGCCAAATGGATTCTCGAGCCTGCTGAATATTAGTCTCCCTCGCAGCCGTTTTTGTCTCGTCACGCAAGGCTTGTCCCCATTTTGTTGATGTACTTTCATTAAATGTACACGTAAAAAGTTTCCTTTCTTTCCTGCTAGCAGACGCCGTTTTTCTTTTGCATTCGAGGAGCTCACGAGAAAGATTCCAAGAAACCGTCACTTTGTTAGTTAGCGATCTCTGTTTACTCACTTTCGCGCGGTAAGAAGACTGAGCACTAAAAAATAAAACAGCCAATCAGACAAAAGTCTCCTTTGTTCATCACGTGACGGTTTGGTCGCTTGATAGCCGTGTACATGCTCAGCACAGTCTGTTTCGACCCAGGTCTCTTTCCTTCCTGCTGGTCACCTTAGCAAGTACGAAAGAAACGAAGCCTCTGTTAGCAGGGATTTTTCTTTTGTGGGCTGTTTAGCAAATTTCCCAATGACTGATCCCACAGGAAAGTAAATAATATTTGTTAACACTGACAGTTTCCTTTAATTGCTTATTTAGTTTACTCTATTTACTTTGAATTTATTCTCATACAGCGAAGTTCGATTATTATGCAAACCAAGGCAAACTTCACCAGCTTCATGATGTTGTTGTCAATGATCAGTATGTGGTTGCCACCTCATTGAATAGTTGGTACGAAGAGTACATCAAGTGGGCCATCCGAAGCAAACCTGGACAAGAGTTCGACCAGAGCTCAACTCCATGTTAGTTACTCAATTTGTATGTTTTGCGGTCTTCATGTATGGCGAGCGAAGCGAACCCGCGAGAGAACGCGCGAGCGAGTGGCGAAGCCGCGAGGTGCGGAAGAAAGGAGAGCTTGCAAAAATCTCTTATAAATTTTCATTTCTGCTTCGCCCGGGGTTGCGCATGTGCGTGTACTGACAGGACGTGTCTTTTGACGCTCCCAGTATAATGTAATAGACACGTCTCCATACTACCTGCCACGATTAGCTCTACTATTTTGCAGGTAGTCTGTATTTGTAATTTATTTATTGTGAATGTAAACAAATAAAGCTTCTTCTTCTTGACGAAGCAAAATACCATTGGCTGAAAAATGATGCACCGTCAGATGATTTGGATTGATGATATTCCTGGCTGACCCGCCATAAATGCTTGCCGTACATTTAGAAACACGCTTCGCCCTTTGCAATCGTGTCTCCTTTCACGTGCTTCTCTCGCGTGACCTCTCACGACTTCCCCAAATGGAGAGCTTGCTCGCAGGCTAGCGGTGGTACGGCTCAGCGCAATATAGATTAACAGTAAAACAGGAAAGTACTGTGCAGTAGTTTCATTTGAATAATCTGGCAGAACTAAGAATTTCATTTTCAGACTCGAAAACGTTAGAAAAGAAACACCTTATATGCCGTTAAAGGAAAATACTGCTCATTAGCTTTCATTTGAATGGTTGCACTGAAGGATTTCATCCACAGATTCAGATATTATAACCACCTGATACAGTACAATAAACAGTACCACAGGAAAGTACAGCTCAGTAGCTTTTTTTTGAATGGTCACAAGTTAGGATTTCATCTACAGACTCTAAAGATAGAACCACCTTGTACGGCACAATAAACAGTACCACAGGAAAGTACTGCTCAGTAGCTTTCATTTGAATGGTTGCACTGAAGGATTTCATCCACAGATTCAGATGTTATAACCACCTGATACAGCATAATAAACAGTACCACAGGAAAATACTGCTCAGTAGCTTTCATTTGAATGGTTGCACTGAAGGATTTCATCCACAGATTCAGATGTTATAACCACCTGATACAGCATAATAAACAGTACCACAGGAAAATACTGCTCAGTAGCTTTCACTGGAATGGTTGCACTGAAGGATTTCATCCACAGATTCAGATATTATAACCACCTGATACAGCATAATAAACAGTACCACGGGAAAGTACTGCTCAGTAGCTTTTATTTGAATGGTTACACTGAAGGATTTCATCCACAGATTCAAATGTTATAACCACCTGATACAGCACAATAAACAGTACCATAGGAAAGTACTGCTCAGTAGCTTTCATTTGAATGGTTGCACTGAAGGATTTCATCCACAGATTCAGATGTTATAACCACCTGATACAGCACAATAAACAGTACCATAGGAAAGTACTTCTCAGTAGCTTTCATTTGAATGGTTGCACTGAAGGATTTCATCCACAGATTCAGATATTATAACCACCTGATACAGCATAATAAACAGTACTTCAGGAAAGTACTGCTCAGTAGCTTTTATTTGAATGGTTACACTGAAGGATTTCATCCACAGATTCAAATGTTATAACCACCTGATACAGCACAATAAACAGTACCACAGGAAAGTACTGCTCAGTAGCTTTCATTTGAATGGTTGCACTGAAGGATTTCATCCACAGATTCAAATGTTATAACCACCTGATACAGCACAATAAACAGTACCACAGGAAAGTACTGCTCAGTAGCTTTCATTTGAATGGTTGCACTGAAGGATTTCATCCACAGATTCAAATGTTATAACCACCTGATACAGCACAATAAACAGTACCACAGGAAAGTACTGCTCAGTAGCTTTCATTTGAATGGTTGCACTGAAGGATTTCATCCACAGATTCAAATGTTATAACCACCTGATACAGCACAATAAACAGTACCACAGGAAAGTACTGCTCAGTAGCTTTCATTTAAATGGTTGCACTGAAGGATTTCATCCACAGATTCAGATATTATAACCACCTTGTACAGCATAATAAACAGTACCACAGGAAAGTACTGCTCAGTAGCTTTCATTTGAATAGTCAAGCTAAGGATTTTATCTAATATAGACTTAACAGTTAGTTGGCCAGTTTACAAATGTCCTTTTGACCAGCAGCTTTCATTTCAAAGGTCACACGTTAGGATTTCATCTACAGACTTTAAAGATAGAACCACCTTTGACAGCATAATAAACAGCACCATAGGAAAGTGCTGCTCAGTAGCTTTCATTTGAACGGTCACACTAAGGTTGTTATCCAGAGACTCAACAGTTAGTTGGCCAGTTTACAAATGCCCTTTTGACCAAGTTACTGAACTGAACTTATTTCTATTTTAGGGAAGATACGCAACAAGAGTAAATTCCATGAATGGCTTTCAGAATTTGTTAAAGGACCAGGAATCAGTTACCAAAAAGATATTCAGTTCAAAAATGTCAGTGGACAACACCCCGAGATCAAGGTAACTTTAAATATTTTCAAAACATGAGTAATGTTTTCCCAGAATTGCGAAAATACACGCAAATGTCTGTAATTCCCCACTTCAGAAACTTTAAGGAGACTGGGTACAAGCTTTTGGTGCGGTGATTGCTGGGATTGTTTGGGTAGACAAGCGTTAGTTGTGATTGGTCGATGCGGTATTCAAGGCAACCATTAACCAATAATAAGTAACGCTTGTCCACCCAAACGATCCCAGGAATCATTGCGTTGAAAGCTCGTGTCCATTCCCCTTTAGCGAGTGGAATTTCGATTGCGCAATTTCCGTAGGAAAGGAAGAAATGCGCAGTTTTATCACACGTCCAGCCTTATCCTCGCTTTATCAGAAGGGCCAGGTTTCTAAGCGCATAACTGTTAAATGGTGTATTCTTTACATAGTAACGTTGCGCAATTTATTAACCGGAAGGGGCACGTCACCACCACTCTCGGTCCATGTAAGGGAATCATTGGATTCTGGATTCCATCCTGGGGATTCCGGATTTCCGGTACTGGATACCGGATCCTTGTCAATGGAACTTGGACTCCGGATTCCGGATTTTTAATCGTTATCGGGATTTCGGTTTGCTTGAGCTAAATTACGGATTACAAACCCCAGGATTCGAGATTCCACCTAGCAAAATTTTTTTCACGCATTTCGGAATAACGGGCCGAACCACTCACGTAATGTCCTTTATCGCCACTGTTTTTTTCCTTTTTCTTTCAACAGGCAAGTCGCTTCAATTTTAGACACATAGATATGGACTCTACACAAACAGAGGCAAAAGCTATGGACGATTTGCGTGAGAAGATTGAAAAGGTGTTTGCTGATGACTTGGCTTTTCCATATTCACGGTTCTATCTGGGATGGGAAACAAATAAGGTATTTATAAAAGTAGTAAGAACGAATGGTTGCTAAGTGCGACCAAGTTTCGGGCTTGTTATCGAAGGTCAAAACGCTCTTGCCCTTATGGTTAACTTTGCCTGAGTATAACGTGATCATAGGTCAAAACGCCCGTGATTAGATTACCCAAACCAGCGGCGGATCCAGGGTAGGGGCCGGGGGGACTCGGCCCCCTTCCCCCCTTATTTTTAGACCAAACTGAGGCCCGAAGGGCCAAAAAAATTTTTTGGAGACCGGGCCCCCTCCTTATCTCAGGTTCTGGATGACCACCCCCAATTACCTGAAGGTCTGAATCCGCCAATGCAAACGCGAGTCGGATTGCGTTCATTGTAAGTGAGGATCTAAAAGAACGCTGGCTTCATGCGGGCTCCTGGTCGCCCGCAATAAAATTTTACTGAATGGTCTTTTGGATCTTTGTCAAAACAATGTTTTAAGACGCTACTCTTAATATCGCCCCCATTAACCCCTACATGTAGGTAACGGTTTTACAAGTTCAGGTAAAAGTTCACCTTCGTTCCCAAAGACTTTCCTCGAAGGTGTGGTTGATCGAAGAAACTGCTTACTTCTTGCATCTTGACTGTAAAACAACGTGCGCGATCATAAGAAAGGAAGTTAAGACCGTAGGGTCACACCATAGGGTTTGTTTCACAGACTGTAAAGGTCAAACTTCATTCTACTGCATAATATACTGTACCACAGGAAATTACTGCTCAGTAGCTTTCATTTGAATGGTCACACTTTTAGGACTCAAATGTTATTACCACCTTGTCAGCGCAACACTGATATTACGTAACAGCGCGACATGAAAATAAAGCTCCGTCGCGTTTATTGAAATGGTTACTAAAGAATTACTGGAACGGACAAAACTGCAAAGGTTGAGGCGAAGTATGTGGTGAAATTTTTCCTTATTTCAGGTTATTTCAGAGGAACTCTTTCGTAACATGGCCCTCGCTCTGATGGCTGTATTCCTAGTCACGCTTGTTGTTCTCGCAAACATTTGGACGTGCCTCATGGTCTTTTCTTGTGTAGGCTTTACTCTGGTAAGTTTTTTGACTACAGTTGAATGCATCTTTGCAGGTGGCGAATAATAAAACCACTTTCGAGTGTTGTTGTTTCCCGCCTTTTTTGTTAGTAGACGTGATGCCATATTTATGGTTGTCCGTTTAGCGTACTTAGAGACGTAGATGTTTCTGTTTTATTTTAACAAACAGCTAAGTGACATTCATATTTTCTAGTTATTTTTTTTGAAACCCATTTACCTGACTGGTCAAAATGACTGGCCAACTGAAAGTTTGTCCGGACAAATGGTCATCTTGGCCGGACATTGTTCGTTGACCGGCCAATATTTTGAGCCTTGTTTACGAAGAAAGAGGTACGCAAGGCACGAATGTGTCACCTACCACGCCTTTCGGCCTTGAGGGAATAATACCCTCCTCTATCTGCATAATTCTTGTCATCACTCTCGCCCATTCAGTGTCTGTTAAAATCATTTTGAAAGTTTAAATTTGCTGTCGATGCACGACCTGTTTCGAAAGAAGAGGTACGCAAGGTGTGAATGTGTTACTTACATTAAGTCTTGTTATAGGTCAGTATTACTGGTACAATGCAGTTCTGGGGCCTGACCATTGATACTGTGAACACCATCATTCTGGTGCTGGCTGTTGGTCTGTCTGTGGATTATGCGTCTCATGTTGCGCACACATTCATGATTATATCTGGCACACGATACGGTAGGTTTTTGACAGCATTTCATTATTACTGCTTCATAATTTTATCTTTTTTCTGGTATAATTTTCACTGGCCTCGTCCAGGGTGAAGTTAGACCCATCTTGATGCTGAGCAAATTAACAGCGCTCAATGAATGTCATGTTTGCTATCCTATTTGTTGCTAAGGGGAAAAAATCACGGAAAATTTTTCAAATTTCGTTTAGTAATATCCTAAGAAATAAATATAACCATACAAAAGTTCTACCAAAGAGGTTTTATTTGAATGGTAATATCATAGAATTTCGTCCACAGATCTAAAGTTAGAGTGAATACTGATCTAACCTCAACGTGGTCTCGTACGGTGAGGGTATGGAGGCAGGAGGGGGGGGGGGGGGGTACTGCCATAAATGGGCTATATAGGCTTTCGAGAGTCAAAGAAAAGGGAGTAAAGAAAGGCTGGGACGAACTATAGGTTTCCGTTTTACCGAAGTGTCCGTCTTGTAGAGGTGTCTTTAACAAGAGTGCACTGTATGTGGACACCATAGGAAAGCGAGGTGGGATTATCGTTCGTGCGGGATTTGATTTTCACCTAATAATATGATGCAGTCAATAGGGTATTTTTGGGTTGCCCCTAGCCTCTGTTTCAAAGCGAGGCTAAGTGCAAAGCCATTGATTCTCCTACAAATGAAACTCATTTTCACAAGAAAGGTTTTCAACTTGGCCTCGTTTTGAAAGTGAGAGGTTTTGGAACTCGAAAATGGCCTATACCATATGGCGTCGACGTTAATGAGAATCCTCGCTTAAAATAACTGTGTGAAAGATGCCCCGTACACCATCCTCGGAGACCCAGGGACAATCAGTTGAGTCGGGAGAAAGGGCGGGACGAAAGTTTTCAAGTACGGGCGAAAGAGCTTTCGTCCCGCCTTTTCTCCCGACCTGACTGACTGCCCCTGGGTCTCCGAGGATGCGTACACAGGTGAAAAATATGCTGAAGGGTCCCTTTTTGATGAGAGACAATGTTTTCCTTTTTAGATCGCGCCCGCGCAACCTTGCGCGATATTGGACCAGCAGTATGGAACGGTGGTTTTAGTACATTTTTAGCCATTGTGCTATTGGCGTTTTCCAATTCGTACGTTTTCAAGACTTTCTTTAAGGTAAATAGACGTGATATGGGCTCTCCTTGCTGGATAATTTGGATGGTGGATACGGTTTTGTTTTGGCTGTAAGGGAGTAATAAATATGTTTTGGCTGAAATATATGTTACATGAACACAAGACAACGACTTTCTTTTTCTTTTCCTGAACTTTGATACAGTCTTTTTGAATTCAACTCCAGAAAGATTTGCCAAGATTTGACGAATTGAATGAGGTGGAATAAGCGCGATAAAGTTTGAGGAAGCGCGATTTCATTTTTTAAGTGACGTTTTCGTAGCCGTTGCCGTCGCCGCCGTTGTTAGTCAAGCTCCCTATTAACCAAGAAAAAATAATCTACACCGGCTTTAATGAGGCGTGGATATGGTGTTTCTTTTTAAACAGTCGGCCGTACTTTTTAGACCATGATCCATCCTTAATTGTTCTTTCCTTTTACAGTCTTGTCAGATTGGTGACAAACCGGGAAGCTGGTGAAAAATGCCTTAACCCTTTAAGTCCCAATAGTGACCAACAGCAATTTTCTCCTAACGATATCCTTACATTGTCATGAGATGAGGTTATGAGAATTAATAAAATGATCAACTAAGAGAAAATACTTTGATTTTTTATCAAATTCTCTTAACTAATTCTTAAAGGAAATGTATAGAAATCAGTTTGGAGAATTTGTATGTGGATATTGGGGCTTAAAGGGTTAAAATACCGGTGCCACTTTCCTTTTGCAGGTGTTTTTCTGTGTAGTCTTTTATGGAATGTTTCACGGATTGTGCTACCTTCCCGTGATCCTCAGCGCGATTGGGCCTTCTCCTTATGAGTCTGCGAAGGAGCACGATCACAAAAATGGCCGTTTGTCCCCAGTCCACCCGGCTGGTTTGCCGGGAGACAATGCTAGTTATGAATTAGCTGTTGCTAATGGCAAGAAGCCCGTGAGTAATGAAACTCAGAATGGCGGATATCCACCTCCGGACTACGATGGTACGTACTGCAAGTGAAGATCGCCCTATCCCCTCCCCTACCCCTTTTGACTGACCCCGAGACTGAACAGAAGATAGTTAAGGACTGAGAAAATCCACCTTCGTAATCTATATTATATGTTTAGTACATGTTCCTTTAGGCGGCGTGTTCATCATTAAAGTTCTTCGGCTCTGGATTATTCAGTGCCGGATGTTCTCTTTTTTTCCCCTTTTACCGTCCTCCGACTTTCTTGCTTTTCCCGAAAAAAACCGCCTTCTCCCAGGTTAGATTTGTTTTTGATCTTGGGCTGTTTGACCTCCAACTTCCTCTGATCGAGCTGTTCTATTTTCCGCTCTAGTTTTTTTTTGTCTTTTTGCAATGGAGAATTGATTCAACCACCCCCACCCCCCGCCTGCGTCGCTTCGTATGACTTAAGTGTTTTTTTCCTTCCCCACCCCCCCCCCCCCCCCTGAAAATTATGGTAAAGTCAGGCCTTCCCCGACCACCACCCCTTTTAAGCAACAAAGCTTGATTAATGTAAAGGGATGGACATTAAATTTGAACTGGATTGACATAAAAGTAAAGACAAAGAATTGACACTGTTGTTTATGAATATGCTCAGTACACTGTTTTTTTCTTTTTTCGACTTTTCACGCGCTTAAAACATTCTAATTATAGAAACTGTCTGAAGGGAAACAAAAATTACTTCGAGTTAGCGGGAAGTTCGAGTTATAGAGGGTAAAATTACAGTAAATGTATGAAGGAAATCCAAGGGAAATTGACTTTGGTTCGAGTTAGCGCAAGGATTCCCGTTCGAGTTGTCGGAAGTCAATTGTAAGTGTTGATTGCGAAAGCGTATGATTCGCAGGCGGAAAACTTGTAAGCAACAGAGGCAACACAAGTTTTGTGTTGAAGGGGTGTTCACTGACTCCACCTTAAACTATCTGTTTTTTTGACAGGAGTTGAAACCAGAAACTTGCCAACCAGCCCTCGCAGTGTGAGCCCCCAGGTTAATGAAGGCTTTCGATCAAGTGTGGGCGCTGACCTAGACAAAGCTTGAAACAAGGCTCCGACAGAATAGAGTGATTTTCAGTGTAAGGTCGTCCCTGCTTGAATAGTTGTTTCTTTCTGGTGACTATTTATTTGTAGCGTGTTTTCGGGCCTCAAAGCACCGTATATATTTTTCAAACAATTGCACAGTATTCAATACAATGATGTAAATAACACATACGAGTGCAGTGCACTTTACATATTTAAACTTGTCCCCTCAAATAGGCAGTGAGACTGTAGTTATCCAGGAATTATTTATCATTTTTATAATAGGTATTTTGACTTCATTCAGACATGTTTTTAACCCAAAGTGAATGTTAGTATATCAGGGCACCCAACGATTGTTTTCTGTAAAATATTCTGTTCGGAGAAGCAGTTGTTGCCTAGAATTTTCTTTCACCTGAGGACGGCTAAAAGTTTTTATATGACCATGCTATTCGTGTACAATTTTCGAAGCTTATTTAATAAATTTCCTACTCTTTCTGAAGTTTAATTTTTCACATTTTACCGCCCAGGTTAGGCTATTTTTCGTACAAAAATGGATACCTAAAACTTCCCGATTCAAAAATGTATGGAGAGGAATCAGAAAAATTCTCACTTTCGTAAAAAGTTCAATTGCATCTAAAATTTTCGGGAAAATAATACTGAAGCCCTTGTAATTTCGAAAAGACTCAAGTTCCCTTAGGATGACCTAACAGGTACAAATTTTATAGCGCCGCTCAAAATGCATTTCTAGAAATCTAAGAGTACTCTTGATTGAAACTGTCGTTGGGTGCCCCTGATTATAATCGAAACTCTGGCCTCTTACGCAAATCAACTCACACCAGATAATATGCCCCCGGCAAAAATTACGGACCCTTGACTGAAGTAAATTCCCGTTAAGACTCGCTATCACGGATTTAACTCTTTGAGTCCCAGTAGTGATTTTCTCCAATTTTCTCCAAACAATATTTATGCATCACCAAGAGAAACGTTATGAGAATTAACAAATTGATCCCAAAGGGAAAATACTATGATATTTATTAACTTCTCTTAACCAATGTATTTAAGTTAATGTATGGAGGTCACTCTGGAGAATCTGTTTGTGGATAAAAATGGGGTTTAAAGGATCAAGCACACATTTTTGGTTTCCGATAAACACAAACTACTGTGTTTAATGACTGTGTTTGAGTTTTGTGAATGGAACATTTTTTTAACTGTTTAGCTAAGACTTTTTTTTTACGAAGTATACAACATTTGTATGAATATTTTTTCAGTCTATTGGGACAAATAATGGTCGCAAATACCGCGTACCAGCCTAGTCCCTAGGCGTTCTCTCTTGCCCCGTTGTCCGCGCGAAGTCGGCTTGTATCTCTCGGTGACGTCACAGCTCACGGTAGAGTCCAGGATTGACCGAGCCGCGAACGCCTAGGGACTAGGCTGACCGCGTACTTAAATAGCAAACTAGCCTGCGTCGCAGATGTAATTTAACCCCGGTTAGTGACGTCTGCGAAGCAGTGCAGAGATCCTTGTTCTTGGCTCACGATGGACTCAACGAATTACCGGAAATGCGTTTCGTATTTCCATTCAATCTGAATGCAAATCAACAAAGGCATTTTTAACAGATTTTTTTATACTTGGAGTGGCTTATTTTGCGAAATTTTACCGTAACCGTTTTTAAAATCTTTTTACCGTCTAATCTTAAGGGAAACAAAGTACTTTTTCTTCAGAAAATCTCACAACCTCGAGTAATTTTTTTTAATTTTTTTTTAATAGTACAGTCAACAAAAAAGAATTTCTAGAATTTGTTAACCTTGCAGGACAATCGAAATTCTTGTAAAGTCGCTCAGTGTTCGTGTCAACTTCTGACGCCTTCGGACGATGGGTATTATGGGTAATGTAATAGTGGTGAATACTTTAAGAGAACCTTGGAAGTTTCCGGGTCAACTTCGGATATTATAGAATACTCAAAATAATAACAACTAATGCTATTAGAGATAAAAGAAAGAGTAAATAATTGTAAATGACAAACAAAAAATTTTGTTCACTGTACTATATATTTCCCTCCGATCCACTAAATGAACTCTGTGAACTTCAAAAGTTTTCAATTTCCTTCCTTGCTGTTTCTACTCTGAATGATGAATTATATTTTACTTATACAACTGCACATAAGGAATAAATAAAATAACAAAGAGACAGATTGTGTGAAAATGAGGTGTTTCAGTAGTTTCGAGTACGAGTTAGTCTACTACACAGCCGTCCTTTGAGTAGTCACGCAACGCTCCTTCACACAAACGCCATTTGTAGGGAGGAGCGTTGCGTGACGACTTAAAGATACGACGAAACCAGTGAATCCGGACACCGAAACTGCATTGTTTTGAAACCGCTCTCCAGGACGGTTTAAGGCCCCCGTCCACACGAATCAAGGTAAAAAAATATGTGGTTTTAATTATCAGTTAATTATGTCCGGGTTCGTGTGGACATGGCCTAGGAATTTTGCCTAACCAGCTGAGTTCCAAGAATGCTTAATAGTTCCTATTGTTTGTCAGCAATTAGACTTAAGAGTAAGATTGGTGTGAGATATAATTTTTTTTTCAAGCGCCCGAACTTGGTTCCAGAAAATGTCATTTGACACATCAGTGTAGCTGTTGGCATAGAAACATCTCCCTAATGACGTAATCCTCGGACGCTGAATGCTTAACACGTATGCATTGCGGTTCAATAGGTACGGCTTACTGAGTTCAACTAAAAATATACATCAGCTCTGTCGATTTGTCACATTCTGAAAACACCAAACTTGCTCCTTTCTGTGCACGAAATTGAAGAAAGAGATACTCGTAAGCTGAGACCAAGGAACTGCGAAAAAAAAAGATCCACATCAGTGAATTCTGGAAATGGAAAATCAATTGCTGCGAACGCGGAAGATGACAGCCAACACTGCTAAATTGCAAAAAAAAAATTCACCGTCAAATTCATTGCTTTTACACTCAATTGCCAGTGAATAGACGAATGCCATTTACTAATGACCAATAGACATTTTAGCTTGCGCATTTTGATTTTCCAATTCAGACCACGTGATGTTCTCAAGGGAATTTACCTTTGTCTTTTCATGAATTCTGCATATGCACTTGCATCCACGTAGCCTGAATTTCATCCGATTGCTTCGAGTCGTTTTCTCCCCTCAGTAACGTCTGAATCGACCGGCCGGTAATGCCGTCCAGTGACGTCGTCACTACCCGAAAACCGGGTAGTGATTTTGATTGGTTGTCTAAACATTCGCATAATTATGTATAATTATGCGAGTAGCAGTTGGTGACGTCAATGGACGGCATTGACAGCCGGTCGATTCAGACTTCACTGAGGGAGTAATAACGACTCGAAGTAATCGGATGAAATTCAGGCTGGCATCCACGTGCATGGGACGATAAATGAAAGAAATAGTTCTCTGGAGTATAGCCATCAAGTGGTCTGAAATGACAAGCTAAAAAGGCCTATTTCGCGACAATCTTCCACGACTGCCTGACAAACTACTAAGAGGAAGAGAATCGGACTCAGTACACTGAAAAGACGAGCTTGTCTCGGACTTCTCCAATGGACGCCCGCTCGTGGTAAGCAGAGAACGATAAAACTTTGAAAGTCCCGGAAGAACATCGCTGCTCGTCAGTTCGTAGCAAATCTTGGCAAAGTAAGGAAACAGAAGACGAACTTCTAAATGTTATTGAAATATACTTGAGCAATCTCGTGCCATGACAGAAGTCCGCTGAGTAATGTTTGTGATCCTTGCATAAATCTTCCCCTCATACAAAGAATTAGTATTCTTACCTTCCTCGTGTCTTGAGGCAGAATAACTCCATCATCCCATAATCGGCTTGATCCGTAGTAGGCATTTGATTCCCTCTCAAATCTAATTATTGGAAGGAATTCTTCAGTAAATAGTTTTGGAAACTTAAGAAAATACTAAAGAAACAAGCAATCATCACTTCACCGACACCTTACCGACATACAGCACAGATATGCTTCACCGTTACCTTAAGTTACAGATACCTACTAATATTACCACCAACAACTTACCGATATATCACTACACCTTACCGATAAACATCACCGCCGCCTTACCAATATACATCACCGACACCTTACCGATATACATCACTACACCTTACCGATAAACATAACCGACGCCTTACCGATATACATCACCGATACCTTACCGATATACATCACCGACACCTTACCAATATAAATCATTGACACCTTACGAATATACATCACCGATACACATCGCCGACACCTTATCGATATACATCACCTACACCTTACCAATATAAATCACTGACACCTTACCAATATAAATCACTGACACCTTACCAATATACATCACCGATACACACCGACACCTTATCGATACACATCACCGACACCTTACCAATACAAATCACTGACACCTTACCAATATAAATCACTGACACCTTACCGATATACATCGCCGACACCTTATCGATATACATCTTCAACACCTTACCGATATACATCACTACACCTTACCCATATACATCACTACACCTTACCGATAAACATAACCGACGCCTTACCGATATGCATCACTACACCTTACTGATAAACATAACCGACGCCTTACCGATATACATCACTACACCTTACCGATATACATCAGCGACACATTACTGATAAACATAACCGACGCCTTACCGATATACATCACTACACCTTACCGATATACATCAGCGACACATTACTGATAAACATAACCGACGCCTTACCGATATGCATCACTACACCTTACCGATATACATCAGCGACATATTACTGATAAACATAACCGACGCCTTACCGATATACATCACTACACCTTACCGATATACATCAGCGACACATTACTGATAAACATAACCGACGCCTTACCGATATGCATCACTACACCTTACTGATAAACATAACCGACGCCTTACCGATATACATCACTACACCTTACCGATATACATCAGCGACACATTACCGATATACATCACTACACCTTACCGATAAACATAACCGACGCCTTACCGATATACATCACCGACGCCTTACCGATAAACATAACCGACGCCTTACCGATATACATCACCGACGCCTTACCGATATACATCACCGACACCTTACTGATATAAATCACTGACACCTTACCGATATACATCACAGATACACATCGCCGACACCTTATCGACATACATCACCGACACCTTACCGATATAAATCACCGGTTCATCAATATCTACCGATATCTTACCAATATATATCACCAAAACTGTTACCACCGTGAAGAGATCGAGAATTGTGGCTGCTTAACAGACATTTAGCAGGTTTTTATTACTTTTTATCCAAGGCATCAAATTCTCGGCTGACAATTTACGGTAATATACACAAGAGCCAATCTCACTTCTTAAGTAACTTGTCTTTTAATGCTTGACGTTTCTCCTCGTCCGCTTGATCATTTTCAACTCCGTTCTACAGAAGACAAAATCAACAGAAACTTGAGTTTTAAATTCCCCATCCCTCCCGTCAGAAAGATTTTTTTCCAAGTTTTGAAATTTTTTTCTAGTCGACTACAGTTTACGTGTTTTAACCAAGAACATTTAAGAAAAAGTAGGCACAGATAGGACGAAGTGATACCGCCTTTTTTGCCCTAAATGGTAGGCGCGTCTCTCTTTGTCTAATAAAAGTGCAAGAGATTTGACTGAGCTTCCAGCCCTGAATTAGTCAGTGTTCCAGTACTACCGAGATAGCTTTGGGCCATCGAATCAAAGGCTCTAAGCACAGATAAACGTGTTCAATCAAACCTTTTTACGCCTACCTCCTTCTGTACTGCAAGAATACATTACCTCGGCAACGCAAATGTCCACCATGTTTTCCGCTGTATCCATGGCAACCTGAGCAGTGGGCCAGGCGAAGAGGAAGCGAGGCTCAAATGAACGCCCACACTGAAAAGAAAGATTAAGTTTATTTAAAGTTAATTTACCTAACAGCTGGTCTAAATGGCCGTATCTTTCTTTAAAACCCGTATTTGAGAAACAAGTCTGATAAAGGTCCCGGGTGATAATGCAGATAATTCCCAGATTCTGTCATAGTACTTCTTTGTTAACTAAACTTTACTGGTTAAACATGAAACACAGGATAGACTTTAATATTATTCTTATCACGTACAAGGCCATTCATGGTGCGGCTCCGCGATATATCAGTGATCTTGTTTCACTCAAACCGAATTCTAAATACGGACTGAGATCCAATGACACACTATAGACCAGTTTCTTAGTGACGAGCTATAAATGCATTCTTTTATATGTATGATAATTAGCCTTTCTGACCTCGTTTGAAAGTAAGAATGATTTAAACAAGATTGAATTTTATCTAAGAGAAGAGGCGCACTTGTAGCCCTGTATTTAAATTCTATCTTATTTTACTGGTACAATATTTCAAAATTTAGTTCATTGTCTAGTTGTAATTTTTCTTTGTCTTTGCTTTTAAGCAATATAAATATCTCTATCGAAACAGCACATGCTTCCAAGAGAACATTTTATAATTAAGTGACCGTTGCACGAATAGAGTGTTTTCACATGACGTCACGACGGCCATATTGGTGTCCCAAAACAATGAAACGGCGGCCATTTTGCTGTTCCAAACCAATCCTGCGGGAGTTGAACTCTTTTCTTATGCAAACGTTTTCTTTTGTTCCAATAAATTTGCATAGATGCTGGCCACGTGAGTTAAAACGCTCTATAGCCCATTTTACATTTACAGTTGGAAACGAGGCCGGAGTTGACCTTGTTTTGATACAACCCTGCTTGCTCTATTATGTAAATCATGTTTTAATTTGTTATTCTAAATAGTATTTTTTAAGCAAAATTTACATTAGAAAAGGAAGGAGGTCTCTATCAAAACAAGGTCAACCTCAGCCTCATGTTCACTCAAAGGCTAGGACACCAAGCCCACAACTGGGAAATGGCCTATTCAGACGCTCCGGAAAGACACTATTGCTAAATGCTCTCCCTTAGTCTTACCATCGCATAATTATTCGGTCCATAGCTGCCTTTCATAATCACACAAATCTTTGGAACCTATAGACAAGGAAAAATTAAAATATAAAAAGAAAAAGTTAACCCTCACATGATATAAAAAGAGCAACTCAACAGGAAACCGTGCAAAGAAAGTTCAAAAAACAACTGAAAAAGAGAGTAGTCGTTATCAACAACTGGAGCAACGAAAAAACAATGGAAAAATCCACTTGGAAAAGCTTCTGAGAAAATTGCGACGCCATTTAAGCTTAAATGGCGTCGCAAATTACCTACAAATTGCAGAAGAAAACACAAGTAAAGTAGTACCTAATGAGTGACTCTCATACTGAAATGCAAAGCGGCTAAATATATAACAGTAAGGTAGAAGTTACATGTAATAGGTCGAAGTTCACGAATCCGTTTATTTGAAGACAGGTCAATTCGCTAGTTGGGACCTTACGCAAGAGAAGAGTTGTCGACGCAGTTTCTGCCGAATTAATGCACCTCTCCACTGTTTTCAACAGGCTATCATTTTCAATCAATGGAAGGGCAGCTCACTGAAGTGCAAGAGGAGGTCATCATTAAGAATAATAACCTACTGTTCCACTTTTAGTGCCCACAATAATAAACTACTGGTTCTTAAACAACGGAAAGGCCTTCTTAAAAATAATAACCCCACGCTACGCGCTCGGTGATTATTTTTATTTTCGAGGCTCTGGCATTATCTTACATATGGTACAAATACCTGGGCGCAGGCGACCGCTGACATCATCTTAGCTTGATCTTTAATCAAGCAGGCGCGTTTCTCTACTGTTAAGTCAGCCGAAGACTGGGGTATAATGTTTTGAAGGAATACAAGTGGAATATTTCGCTGACAACACAACTCCACAAAATGAGCTCCCTTTAAGAGATATAAAAACACTATATTTTAGTAACTCTAGAGGGTTAAGTTGTTCTTTTTAAAACAGAAGAGAATCACAACAGATGTAGTAAGGTAAAAGTGTGCTTCAGCCAACGGGGCGTCCAGCTGGCCAGGACTTATCTCCGTTTCCGTTTCTACGAGCCATTAGAGGAGAATATGATGAAGATATTAGGGACCTTACGAGCCGACAACGGTGACGCTAATGAAAACGTTGCAGAAAAATGGATTTTCCATCCCTTCAAACTTTTTCGCGATTGTTTCAATTCCCACAGTTATTAAAAAGAAGGAAAATTTGATTGGAGCTGAAGAGAGGGCAACGCGTCCGAAGCGTCAGACAGAGATGGTAGAATTTAATATATCTTCTTGCCGTTCCCGTTTTCAAGTTAACTTAAAATTTAGTCCTTTCACGTCGTAATTGTGCAAGAGCGAAAACAAAATTTTACAAAACAGCGTGATGCACGTGAATAATAACCCACGTTCGATATATTAAAATTCTAACATGACTCCGAGGCTTTCTGGCCATTTTCTATATTTGGTTTGGTTTTCTTTGTGCTCAAGTCTCTTCTGGGGATTGCGAGAATATGGAGTCGTGAAGTCGAGGAGTCGTTGCAAATTTGACCCTAGAGCCTCAAATTCAGCTAAGAATGTTAATATATCGAACCTGGGCTATTGTTGTTTTGCTTCCTAAATCTATTGTGTTCTGATCGTTCCCTCCGCTGTAACCGTCGTAGTATCCTAAGGTCCCTAGTCCTTAGGCACTCCGTTTTTTAAAAGGGTTCCTTGGAACAACCTAAAAGGCAGGAAAGAATTCCTAGGGGTGAGGGAAGTTGAGGGTCAATATAGCAAAACGGAAAGTTTTCCTTTGTCAAAGACGAAGCCGAAAACACTTTTTTAACATAAAAATGTACCCAACTGTTAGGACACTTGATTATGTCATTTTAAGGTGGCTCGACTGGATTTTTTGGGGGGGATACCTCCCAAGTTTGAGCATTAACTACGTCGCCATGGGTAAAGATATGGGAAAAAGATTACCACAACTGTATTATGTAAAGATGAAAATTTCTTTTGATCTGGGTTTTATTGCAATCGGAGTCGCCATGGCAACGTAACGACGCCATTACGTTTTTTATTCATCTTTGTGTTTCTCTGTACCAAGAGTTTTTTTAAGAAATCGCTTAAGGGAGTTTGTACCTTCCATGATTGCCTCAATTATGGCAAAGTTTGAACAAATTCTATGAGAGCGTTTTCGAGATATTTTGAAACGACGTTTTAAGCATCATAAAAACGGTGAAATAGCATGCTATCCACTCAATTAGCTAAATTTTTAAGAAAATGATAAGCTTTGGAAACGCGGCTTCATCTCATAGTGGTTTGATTTCAATGAAAACTGCGTACAGAAAAAAGAGGAGAATTGCTCCGGGCGATCGCGAGTAAGAAGAATTTTAGTAACTTGCATTCAGCTGCTTTTGTTACAGTTTTTGCACGTTATTTGGTCCATGCCTACAATTTTCTCATTTTTCAAAAAACCGCGCGATAAATTTTTTTATAAATTTTGCAATCCCGAGATCAATCGTCCATAAATATACCCTGCAAGTTTTAAGAACATTGAAAACAGAGAAGGCTTTTAAATAGCGCCTCGAATATGACCAATTTTCCCCCTAGATTTTGTGTTTACAAGTGAGCGTCGTCATTATTCACTGGCATTGTTTCCAAGTTTCATATGCACGTGCCCATTTAGCAAAAAGATAAAAATTTGCATCAAAAAGGACCCTCGGTTAAATCGCCCGAATATGCTAATAACCGGTTAAAAAAATTGGTGATATATTATAACATCACAGCAACTCTTTGTAAGAGTTTCTGTTACGTTATAACCCGAGCCTGAGTAACATAACTATTAAAGTATTACATCCTAACCGATGCGGCTCTCACTGCTATCTGTGACACAAGCCAATTATTAGCATATTCCGGATATTTCTTCCGAAAGTAATCGAGAGTTCTTTTTTGATACAAATTTATTTCTTTTTGCTAAATGTGCACGTGCATATGAAACTTGGAAACAATGCCAGTGAATAATGAGGACGCTCACTTGTAAACACAAAACCTGGGGGGAAAATTTGTTATATTTGAGGCCTTATTTGAAAGCCTTCTCTGTTTTCAATGTTCTTGAAACTTGCAGGGTATATTTATTGGTAACTGATCTCGAGATTGTTAAATTTATAAAAAAATTTATCGAGCGGTTTTCTGAAAAATGCGAAAATTGTAGGTATGGACCAAATTACGTGCAAAAACTGTAACAAAAGCAGCTGAATGCAAGTTAATAGAATTCTTCTTACTCGCGATCGCCCGGAGCAATTCTCCTCTTTTTTCTGTACGCAGTTTTCAATGGAATCAAACCACTATGAGATGAAGCCGCGTTTCCAAAGCTTATCATTTCCTTAAAAAAATTAGCAAATTGTGTGGATAGCATGCTATTTCACTGTTTTTATGATGCTTAAAACTTCGTTTCAAAATATCTCGAAAACGCTCTCATAGAATTTGTTCAAACTTTGCCATAATTGAGGCAATCATGGCAGGTACAAACTCCCTTAAGCGATTTCTTAAAAAAACTCTTGGTACAGAGAAACACAAAGATAAATAAAAAACGTAATGGCGTCGTTACGTTGCCATGGCGACTCCGATTGCAATAAAACCCAGATCAAAAGAAATTTTCATCTTTACATAATACATTTGTGGTAATCTTTTTCCCATATCTTTACTCATGGCGACGTAGTTAATGCTCAAACTCGGGAGGTATCCCCCCCAAAAAATCCAGTCGAGCCACCTTAAGGCAGTCCATAATTTAAAATGTCGAATAACACCCACAATGTATGTTTATTTACATTTCATTTTCTCTAGATAGGATAAGACCTACCAACTTATAATTGAAAATTAAAAAAAACACCTTAACTAATAACAATTTAGCCTTCAATAATGCACAATTCTGACAAATAAAAGCGGCTGACAATAATAAGCTAGCCTCTGGATATACACTAACTCACATGCTAATTTTAAACTTCAAATATACTTCTCAAACTCATTAATAATTCATAAAGAAAATACAAAGAAAATTAATGTTTAATGAGTGTTTGGAAATCGGATGAAAAACTGCTCAGTATTTGCATCCTTAATTTCTCCTTCAAAAATGATTTTGTTTGAGAAGAAATATCAAACATTCTACACAGTGTTTCATCACCAGATGAAACACCTCGAAGTTCGTCAAAAATACTCCGCTGCGCGTCGTATTTTCAACTCTCTTCTCAGTGTTTCATCTGGTGATGAAATACTGCGTCTCATGTTTGATATATTACATGTATATATTTGCATTTTCCATCAAACTTTAATAAGCCGCTTCACAAAATTCTATTAGGGTAAGGTCTTAATGAAGCCTTGTTTGACCCGTTTAGACTCAGCACGAAAGTCTGTATTTGAAATACGAGTTGTAGCGTTCGTCCCCGATATAGAGAAAAAATTATTTTATTTAAAAAATAAATAAGTCCCCAGATAAAAGAGAAGTGTACTAAACAAGAACTGCAAGTTAGTTAATCGAGGAACCTCAACATCTTATGTTGTATGTTGTATATAACTGATGGGTTTTATCACTTCCTTCGAAGGAATATAAATATGTATTTTATTATGAATTATTTGTCCAGAGTATTCAAACCAATGCACACGAGCACAAATGCAATCAACAGAGAAGCCTCCAGTTTCACAAATCTATTTGCTCGTCGCGTGCGAATTCATCTTTAGAATCTCACACCGGACCTCTGTCAACAGTATTTAGGCTTACTAAGAAATTCTAGCACGCAATATTTTAATTTCCCACAGCAAAGTTGTTGTTCGAAACGTTTGAACTGAATGTGAAATTTGTTGATTCAGTTTGCCTGCTGTTGCTTTCATTAAGGCTGCTAATCATAATCATACCAAGTAGAAGACTATTAGAGAGTTGCAATAAGCCCCCGGTGTTTTGTTACCACTTAGTACGACAGCAGTAAAAAGCAATCAACCAAGAGAGGCAGAAGGTTATGATAAATTTGTTTAGTTGTGGAAATCAACGTTTTCGATTAGTGCAAAGTCGTTGAGTTCGAGAAACGGTTGAAGGTAAAGATGAGCACGAGTGCGCCAGAGAACGCAACGCGAGGTAATTCGCAATTTTCTTGCTCTCTCTTGGAGAGTTTTCTCAAGGAGTCTCAAGGAACCATGGATAAAGTCTACGTTATAAACTGTGGAATTAACGGTGTTTTCTCTTGCGTAGCAATCCTGACAAATACGCTGATAATGGCGACAATTCTGCTAAGGCCACGTCTCCGTTCTCCCACATCATTTCTCCTTTTCGGTCTGGCTGTATCAGACTTCGGAGTAGGACTGTTAGCGCAACCTTTGTACGTCGTGTACAAGATAGCTGGTTTCGTTGAAAACTCCAGTCTTAACTGCGCGGCTGGTATAGCCTTTGTTCTTGCTTCGAATCAGCTCTCTGGAGTTTCGTTGTTGACTATGACTTTGCTAAGCGTTGATCGCTATCTAGGTCTTCATCTACATCTGAGATACAACGAAATTGTTACCGTTAACAGAGTCAAGATCGCTGTGGTTTCCACATGGATTTTAAGCGCATCCGCTACCGTTTCGTGGCTTATCAGTTTAAAAGCATACTATATCATTAGCGCCACCGGCATTGTGCTGTTTTTAATTGCTACTCTGGTCGCATATACCAATATATTGTTTACGGTCCGAAGACATCGTCGACAGATTCAGCAACAAGCCGTTGCAGTTTTGAACCTGACTTCTGCCTCCTCGCAAAATGACACACCACCACGTCAAGATACCAAAACTCAAGACCAAACGCCCAACAAAGAAAAACAGTCAGATGCAATGATGCCGGGGTACAAAAAGTCAGCAAAAAATATGTTGTTGATTTATATTGTCTTCCTTATTTGTGTGTTGCCTTTTACTTGTGTACTTGTGGTGTCGACCTTCATGGCTCGTAGCACGACTGTAGAAACTGCTTTTAACTTTACCATGTCTTTGGTGTTTATAAACTCGTCAATGAACCCCTTTTTGTATTGTATTTTAATGAGGGATCTTCGACGAGAAGTGCGGAACATGCTAGTAATTGTATCAGGATATTTTAGTCAGGCCGGGCGTAGATCATGACAATTTAAAGACGACGACGGTTACGAAAACGTCACTTTAAGAGCGACTTCGCGCTTATTCCATCTCGTTCCTTTCGTCAAATGTTGGCAAAAATTTCTGGAGTTGGCTCCTAAACGACAGTATCGAATTTCAGAAAACAAGGAAGTCGTTGTCTTGTGGCGCGTCCTCCACTAGAAGCAGTTGTGTAGGAGCTGCTTGTATGGTCTCTCCTGATTGGTCGCAGAAAACAATGACATGTCATTCTTTCAATTGTTTCAGTATTGTTTGGGGTCAGGGTTAGGCACCATTGGTGACTTCTCTTCCGAGCAGCTGCTACACGCCATAGAAGTGAAACTAGGCACTTTCACGTCGCAGTCGTGCAACGACGGCAAAGAAATGTTCAAAAAAGGGTGATGTACAAAATGCGTGATGCACGTGCAAAGTTGTTGTTTTGCTTATCTAACGTTTTGCTTTTTGCCGTGCTTGTTGTCGTCGACGTCCTCATTAATTCCGGGAAGATACCGCTGTTTGGTGTTGATGCAAAATCACAATTTAAAATGCAATTTACAGAGGACAATATTAAAGTTTCGACTTATTAGCTGTATTTTCGTTGTATTTACTCTTTTAAAAATCAATATACTTTTCCGTTTTAGAATAAAACGTAAAATGACGAGTTAAACTTTTAAACTTCACACAATTTTTAACAAATTCACGCATTTAACCTTAAACCCCTGTTCACTGCGATAACTGGAATCTTTTGGTACACACCGCTTTCACTGGGTATCAAAATACACAGTTTAAAGGGAACCTCCACTACAACAAAAAGATAACTTTAAATCACAGGAAATAACTGTTACAGTCAAGTCAATCTAAAATATTTTTAAAGAAAGCGTTTGTATCCGAAAGAAATAACTTTTAGATTCGCCTATTTTTGTTTTCAAATTTTGCGGGCGTCGCCATCGTGAATAATTGTGACGTGTAATGGTTGCCCTATTGTTATTAAACAAAAGCTCTTTGTGTCAGAACAACAGAGCAACCGTAACACGTCACAATTAGTCAAGATGGCGGCGCCCGCGAAATTTGAAAGTGAAAATAAGCGATTTTAAAATTCACTTTTCCTGATATAAACACTTTTTTTAAGACAAATTTCGAACAAATTTGTTTATCAACTTAATTTTATTCGATTTAAACTTATTCTGTAGTAAGAGTGGAGGTTCCCTTTAACAGCGATCCCCAGTCAATTCGTTTCTAAATCATGAATGGTATCGTCTAAGAAGGCTATTATCGAGGTTTAATCTGAATTGTCACACCACAAGATTTTGTCGAAAGACACACGAGTTAGAACTTAGTTGTCTTTGGCCAAAAAAATTCAATGCAAGTTCAATGTAAAGAACGTTTTAACATAACGTACGGCGGCCATGTTGATGTTCCTTGAATCTTTTCATCTGGAAATGTATTATTTTGCTCCAATAAATTTGCAATGCTGCTGGCCACGTGAGTGAAAACGCACTAAACTACGAGCCTCAGAATTTACAACGGCCATGTGGAACGAACACGGCAACATCATCACATTTCTAACAGAAGCTTTCTTTTCAATGAAAGCATAACAAAAAGTACCACGTATTCGGAAGGAAGGCCACAATTCCTTACCTTTAAGGAAGCTTCGGAAGTTAATGCACCATTGTTAGCGACAATTCCCACCAAATAACTAAAGTAAAGAACAAATCATGCAATTCAGAAGTAACGCCAAGGTACCCTTAACAATAATTGCCCGCGCTATTAGTATCTTACCTATAAATTTCAGATATAACGCGCACTCTGATTGGCTGGAAAAGCGTGTTTTATGGGAGTATAGATCACGGAGCTAAAGCTGTCACGGAATCTGCTTATAATTTGTTTTAAAAATTGGAAAGTAACGCGCGGAGATTTAATGGATTCTTTATTCTGTTGTAAAGCACTTAGGAAGCAGCTAGAGTACTCAAGAAGCAGGCGGAAAACACTCGACTACGTCTCGTGTTTCCCCTACACTTCGTTTGGGCTCTAGCTGCTTCTTGCTGCTTTACGACAAAACAGAGCACAGACAAGGTTTTTTTATTTGTTAAACACCCGACGCTACAACTGTTTATAAGTTGGTGTTACAACAAAGGTATCCAACCAAAGCCAAATGAATATCGATGCTATATTGCTCAAAACTTCCTGATTGGATCAGCGCCAGCTGGTTATGAAGAAAAGGCCGAGGGAAGTAAGCCAATCAGAAACGGCCAAATATTTTGAATGAATAATGAATGACTTAACACCCACTTGCGTCATGCGTGTCTCCAGATTGTGATCGTCTCGATCGCCTGTATCGCCATTCTTGAGACATCTCGAGTGGTCGAGACGTTGTTGTGGAAGCCAGTTATATAAAAGAGCTTCTAAGGCGATAGCCTGTGAATACAGCCATCTCTCTTCGCTTAGTTTTTGCTAGCAGAGAAGGTTGTATTCCCAGGCTATCCTGGCGAGAAAGAGGTCCAAAACGTACCCATATATATGCGCAAATCCTGTTATAAGTGTTGATCCAAACTGAGTCTTAAATTCTTGAAACTGACTGCCATCCACCAGACGTGCTAACACCTGTAAAATTACCAAAAGTCATAAGATGCGCTTCTTACATACCACATGAAAAAAAACTTCTAAAACAACGAACAACCTAGCGACCTTTTAAAAAAATACTCCTTTCGCAAAAATTGCTTCATTTAAGGGAGGCTTGCCGGTCGTTTCGCGAGAAAGTTGTTTCGCTACAAGTCGTTTCGCTACAAAATGAAGTCGATTCGCTGCAAAGAATTCTGTTTTTGTTTTTGTTTTTGTTTGCTTGGTTTTTTTTTTTGTGGCGGGGGGGGGGGGGGGGGGGTGCTGGAGACGATATGAAAAGGAAAGGTATTAGGGTAGAAAAGGTGAACTAACTGGTATTTGCCTACTAATTATTATTACTACCGGTTAAAGAGCTTCAAGCCTCTTTTCACCAGCAAGCCCTTCCAAAACAATTTTTTCTTTAAAAAAAAAAAACAACAAAAATATGGCCACTTTTGTCTACTCCATACTCCGTAAGCTTCCGTAGTCGTGCAGCGACGGCAAAGAAAGCATTGTCATACTTTTGAAAACCCTTTCCTCTCTTAACGTTCGCGTTGCTTCCCCAGTTGCACATCGTAAACTACCAGGAATAGACGTCACTGCCTATTGTTCAGAAGTCAGAAAATCTTCGCCTTAGATTTGCGTCCACCATACAACGTGAAATTTCACGTTGCGCCCGTGCCGTGACGATAAAGAAACGCTGACCAAAAAGGCGTGCTGCACGTGCAGAGTTGCTGTTTTGCAAATTAATCTACTGCTTGCTTGACGTTTTCTTGCCCGAGCCGCCTTCGTGCTTGCTTGAGCCATGCGACGCCATTTTTGGGCCAAGGGGATTTTTCTTCAAATATCTGTGGGCAGTACAGAACGTGTATATTTTGCCTGTAACCGACCTCCAAAGGTAGGAACGGCATGCATGTTGAGTTATTAGTTGTCGTGTAAGATTTCTTCGAGAGAGCGGCTTTATTCAAAGAAAATGACTTGCATCGATGCAAAGCTCGCTGAAACAGCTTTCCATCGGTCAATAATAACCTCCTTTGACCACAAATTTTGCCCCCTGAACTCTTGACATCATGTCCAAACTTCCCACGAAAAAACCTGTAATTACGACTCATGGAAAATACAGCCCAGTAAAGTCTGGGACACGTGTGAATTAAGAATATAGAAATTGCGGTATACTGAATTCTCGGGAGCTTTTCAAAATATTTGCCCCAAAGTTTCTTAAACCCACACAGACGTTTCAGGGCAACTAGAGGTCTTGTTTACAACCTGTTCCATACCCAGATTTTCACAAGGACAACATATGCAATGTGTTATTAACTTTTGAGTCTGTGCACAAAATCCTCCCTTTCGTATAATGTTAAGATTAATTCTAGTAAAAACTCCTCAGCAGTACTTTCAATAGTTTATTACAGCTATTTGTTTTCTATATTGCTCTCAACTTTTGAGTCTGTGAATAAAAGAGTACTGTGTGATCATTAAAATGAAACCTGTTCAGAAGTCATTTCACATGATACTATTTGCTTTGAATGAACATGTCGTCCTTAATTTTAAGTCAATGGGCGAAATACTAAGGTGGGAGTATGGTCGTTTCACTACAAAGTCGTTTCGCTACAAGTCGTTTTGCTGCGCAGTGAAGTCGATTCGCTGCAAAGATGTAAAGTCGTTTCGCTAAGTTAACTCGTTATTACCGTTTGTAGTTCATTCTAAATTGTTTTAAACTGTTTAATACAAAAAGTTGGTTGCAGCGAATCGACTTTATGATGAAGCGAAACGACTTTGTAGCGAAACGACCGTGACCGTTCAAATTAAACCCTTTCATTCATGTGGTTGTATGAATGCTTGAGTATGTGGTCACTATCCTATATTGTATTACCATTCAAATGAAACCACTTATTTTCATGTTTCTTGAATTTTTACGTTTGCTACTCTCAGGATTAAAAGGACTGACTGACACGCTCACCTGATATATTGGAAATTCCGAGCTTTCATACAAGGCCAAAACTGAGAGATCTTCCAGGTCATACAAAGGAGCACATACATCTAAAAAAGGACAGCAAGTAAGCATTAAGATAACTAAATTGAATCTCTAACTGACTTACTAACTTTTACTTAGGCTTGATTTGGTTACTTCATGTACATGTAAATGCCTCAACCAAAATAATGACTGGTATACGTGCCTTAATAAATGAATAACTGACTTGGCGTCTGATTCGACTTTAACAGGCCAATAGACTGATTGATTTGACTGACAGAACAAGTAACTAACATAAAAAGGTTAAGGCGTGCACGAGCCAAAGGCCCAAACGGCCGGAGCTTATCCCGGTTTCATTAGCATGAAGCACCTACAGGAGTATTGCTACTCCCCCCTGGACAGGATGCTAGTCCATCGTAGGGTTACCCCCCAGCAGTATGTCACTGGTACCCATTTATACACCTGGGTGAAGAGAGACAAAATGGAGTAAAGTTCCTTGTCTATGGAAATAACACGAAGGGCGAGGCTTGAATGTCGAACCTCCAGATCCGGAGTTCGAGGTGTTAACCGCTCAGCCACATATGCCTCGCAAGTAACTAACATGTTCCAATTGAAAATGACAAACTGAACTCAACAAAACGACTCACTGACAGACTGACAGACTTATTAACAGACCAACTAACAAATTGTACCAATTAGACTGACAACTGGCAGACAAATTGAAGCAATGAATGAATGAATGACTGGCCAAGTGACCAGCTGACCAATCACCATAATTCAACTTGCTGACTGACTGACCAACCAATTACTCACTGACTGTCTGACAGACTGAATGTTATGATTTGCAACAACAATTTATAGCACAACAAAGCTTTGCAACGTTGCCGTGATGTTTACTGGTTGCAATACTGTTCCAAAATTACAACACTGTGATGAGCTAAAACTTCTTGTTACGAATGATCCTGTGTAACAATTACCACCTCAAGAGGCTAACTTTATGTACCTGATGGCGTTATAGACTGATCCCAATTTAAAGTAGCAATGATATTTCTTGTAGTCTCCAGTGCTTCTTCTTCGTCCACTGCAAAATGATCTGTACAGCCACTAACACTATATATGCACAAGGATTATTAATAGAGGATCACAATAAAATCATCCCATCAAGATCACAATATAATCACCTACTTGACAAATGTCTCAAAAAGATTGTATATTACATTATAAAAATATGTAAAAACCCTAAATGTGAAGGCAATTGCAACATTAGAAGAAATGCAAGGGAAGCAATACAGTTCAGTCCCTTCAAAAATAAACAATGACTAGGGGTTTGAGCTTTTGCTGAATTCACTTTGAAAATTGAGCATAGTGGCTATCACTTAGGCCCCCGAGCCAGGAGCAAGTCTTCCCCCGTTTTGCTGAGCAGCATAAAACCTGGGTAGTTTCAAGTCAAAAAAAAAATATATCTGAGAGCTGTATACTTTTTCTTACTGCATTTGCTTGTCAATGAAAAAATAGTTACAGCCCAACATTAAGTTTTTGTTTACTAACCTAGAATGCATCATGGCACCACCAAGTTCTTCTGCAGAAACAACTTCACCAGTGGCTGCCTGAATGAAAGTCAACAACAACTATTAACCCTTATACTATTGTAAAAGGAGGAAAAGTAAAAGGTTGTTAAAGTGCTTATAACCCAAAAATTATAAATAAGAAGAACCATTGTAAAAGAAAAAAATATTTCATATAAACACAACATTCTTAGTTTAGAGTTGTTTTTGATACATTCAATTTTGGTACACCATTGTAGGAAGGCTCTCTCTTTTTACAGCTGTAAGGACTTTAAACATGAGTAAACAAGTGCAGAGTTCAAAAAATATTTCTTCCAATTCACAAACTGAAATGGCTATACATGTAAGGTAAAACATGACAGTCAGATGCCTTGCAGTTACAAACGACACTTAATTAATAATAATAATAATAATAATAATTATTATTATTATCATTATTATTATAATCATTATTACCTTAACTAGAGGTGGACCACCAAGAAATATTGTTCCAATTTTATCAACAATAACAGTTTCATCAGCCATTGTGGGTACATAGGCTGCACCCGCCGTACATGATCCACATACAAGACAAATCTGCGTAAAGAAGGAAAATTCAATAGAAGATGAAGGTGGTTTAATGTTCCCGTTTGCAAAAAAGACAAAAATCTGGATGGTATCTCACCAGATTCATGCTAAAAATTCATGACTGGCATTTTTGCTAGACTGTTGGTGAAAAGCATTCTTAAGTCAAAATTGTGCTGGTCTCAAAACAGATATTTATTTCAAGCGGCCTGAGAAAACAGCCAATATTTCACAATTGTACCATTGATTTCCCCACAAAATGACATCTGTGGAATAAGTACAGAAATTCCATACTGATGACTCATCTCTACAAAGATCTGGCTGGCGCTTCTGATTGGTTAGAGCAAATTTTTAGCCAATCAGAAGCACTGAAAAAGGGGAGATCTCGGCATGTAAAATAATGTTATTGTGAGGATAAAAAAGGCTAAGTAACATAGTGAAAAACCAGAGCCCTTTTAACAAACTGTATTGATTTACTAGTACTAAAAAATATAACCCCACTTACAATTGGAATTCTTCTCATTGACATCACAGCCTGATTGAAAAATGTTCGTCCACCAGTTTCCGGGAAAAGATCAGCCTGTTTTAAGACAGATTCATTCAGTTATGTTAGTTAATGCAATCTGCTGGCTGATCTGCTGTGAGAGATATTCTACATGTAAACTATAACACAGCTTTTATTTTCGTGAAAACTGGGACTGTATTTTGGACTGGAAAAATGGGGTGTTTCTAGGTGTTGTGGAAACTATTGTTGGTTAGCTGTTCTTTGGTGGTGTGTCAGTATTGTTCACTGTTTTGTTAATCTTTTGTATCATCCCATTTTGGTGACTTTACCTATCTTCAACACTAAGCAACTACAGGGGAATGAGATCTCTTTCCCTGGTACTGGAGAGAGAGTCACTTAGAAATTTCTTTAACTGGGACTATGATTTGTGAATACAAACTAATATTTCCCCTAAAAATTCTGTTCAAACTTTGGATGTGGCAATTTTCAAGTAAGGAAATAAAATTTGTACTGCTCTTGGGAAGGGGATGTTCCTTTTTTTCTTTTTATCCAGCCCCATCCTCCTCCCCCCCCCCCCCCCCCCCCCACGGTACACAGGTTTTTGAACAGGCGAAGTTTTCATCTTTTCTTCAAACAAGCCGACAAAATTTCGACCCTTTGGACAAATCTTTCAAGCAAAAAGGAACCTTTTGAATTTCATTTTCAAAAGCGGGTCAAACAAAAATTTGAGGAATCCGATTCCGTCATCTTTAAGTGAGAGGGGGCAGTGCCTAGACAGACACGGAGAATATTTATTAGGAACGTTTTTTATTGTAACCTTACCTGTAAAGGTAGGAAGCCTCCACCAGAGTCTATAAGAAATATACAAGGAAGTTTGTTGGCTTCGGCAATCTCCTGTGCCCTTAGCTGCTTCATCACAGTTATGGGATAAACAGTTCCACCTTTAACAGTCGCATCATTTGCTATAATCATACACAGTTGCCCGGACACTTGCCCAACCCCTGTCACAACCCCAGCACTGGGCACATCACCATACTCAAGATCAAACCCTGCAAACTGCGACAACTCAAGGAAATCTGTGCCATCATCTAGTAGTTTACTAAGCCTGTCTCTAACTAGGAGCTTTTTGTTCCGTTTGACGTGCCTTTCGATCGCTTTTTCACCGCCTCCTTGCAGCGCTAAGTTAGTAAACTCTTCGTAAGACTTGTGCATTTTTTCTCTGCCTGGAAGTCTCGAAAGAAATGCTGGACTGTTCTTATCAATGGAGCCATCAAGGACTTTAAAGCTAGTTTTACCAGAAGCTACTCTTATTCCTACAGTTTTAGTGAGCTGGGAAACGATTAGTCTGGCTGGTAATCCACGTACATGAGAAATCCCATTGAAAAAAGTGTAAGACATTTTTGACATGTTGATAGATAATCTTCCTTCAATTCCGCAGCGAATCTGTTAAGTTATCTCTTCTTTGAGCTGGCTGTTTGGCCGCCATCTTTGTTAAACGCAGGCCGGGTGTCTAAGCGAGGGCCACAGGTCAACTAACTTCAGCTCCGTGTCTAACCGTCACATATAAAGAAATTGATTTTAAAAGAGAACAACGAGATAATTAATTACAAAAAAGACGAAAGGGGTTATATCGAAATCATCAAGATGAACTCTTGCTTCGCTTCCACCAAAAACACAACCATTGAGCGGTGTATAGTCCTGTACTCATTCTGCGCATTCCTAGAAAAAGTGTCCAACATAAAATTGTAACCGTACTAAATGCGGCGGGACTGCGATGTTTTTTCCCGATTTTGCTACACGCGAAAGCCGTAACTGTTCCCCGAAGAACGTGGCTTTCGACGAATTGAGATGATTACCACACGGTATATTGATATAAAAAAAACGGAAATTTGATAAAGTCACGTCGCCCATTCGGGGCATTCGCAGGACCGGTAGGATTGATTAGAAAAAAAAAACATTTCGCAAATTCCTAGCTATCCCCCTGATTTAACTATAAAGAAAAAGCACAGTAACAAATATTCATTGCTGGTGGTTTTAGCCCAATCTCGTACCAAGAGTCTTTTGGCTTTTGGGTGCCGACCGATTGGACCAATAATGCAGCTCCGATCGCTTGTTTGTTTGAAAATATTACTATTAAAGATTTCGCTAATTTCTGACGAACCTCTATTTCAAGGCAAACCTCCATCAAGCGGCCACTTGACAGTACCCCAAGAGTGTTCGTCTAATGGAAGTAAATTAAGACTGTGAAAGATTCAGCTGACAACCTTTATATACCACTTTTGAGAGAAAAGATAATTATTGTGCACTTTATTACAGCCACTTTTAAATCGCAGAATTCAGCTTATTTCAGTACCAAACTTATATTGATCTGTAGCCAGTCTGCTGAAAAGTGGAAAAGATTTAGAATGATGCGATTTAGAACCGATGTGATTAAGAGCAAAAAACAATGCAATTCGTGAATAAATCACACTGCTGAGTGCCAATCAGCTTGCCGAGAGATCACCAGCGATTTCAAAATGGATGTGATAAAAGGGAAAATTTAATGAATGTGATAAGTTAGTTTTGCCGCTCCCATCGCATGTGTTTCAAAATTAAGTCAGTGATGCCTGTTAAAGATTATGCTAATTTATGATCAACCTCCATCAAGCGGCTACTTATTACCGGTACCTCAAGGGTGGCTGCCAGGAGCCATAATGGCTCTCGTGGCCGCTTAATGGAGGTACAACTGTGAAAAAATTCAGTTGACAGTTTCCCATTTAGTTTTGCAAATAGAAGGTGGATAAGGAGTTGAGAACGCATTGTCTCCCAAGTTTAACGAAGAGAAACGCATTGATAAAGAAATGAACATTTCCTGAAAGGCCAGCTGAAAGCTTTTGTCAAACATACTCACTTTCTGTAAAAACTTCCCAACAAGCATTTTCCTGTCAATCTTTAAGATGGTTTTTTTTCTTCAAGTTCTTGAATGGGACTGACAGTAATTTAGAGAAACTTGGGCGTCCCCTAATTGACGTCCATACTCTCTTTAAGGTGGTTAAATGTTTATTGTGTGATTGAAATGAAAAGAAAAATATCGAGCTACCGAACTCACCACTTCCTGAAACTAAAAAGTGTAGCAAAACCGTAAGAAGGGAACTCTGAGCTCGCAACGATAAAGTTTACGAACAGAAATGCATAATGACACTAGTAATTACTCTTCGAGGGATGAAGACCATTGCAACAGATACCAATTAAGCCCGATAGGAGAACATTCGAACAAGCATTTTCCTGTCAATTATCATGGATTTCTTTTCACCGTCATTATCGTCAATTCGCTCTCTTTTCCCTTCACAATCTTCTTAAGAAAACCGCGATTACAAACGAACCCGGACATTTTGTTAACCTGTTTGTCAGTAACTGACTTGCTAGTTGGTATGATCTCACAACCTCTGCATGTTTCTATCGCACTTCTTCTGTTGCTTGGCGACCGATCCCACACATTTTGCCACCTTCCACTGGTTTTTAATGCCTCTGTCCTGATTCTCTGTGGAGCGTCATTGTTTCACTTGGTTTTGATCAGTGCTGAGCGATATTTCACCATCAAACATTCCTTTGCTAAGGGCATTTTAATCACGAAAGCTCCTCTAATCATCTCTTCTGTTGTAGCTTGGATTGCAACGCTGATTCTGGTTATCCTGCCCACAGTAACCAGAATAACAGTCATTTTAATTTTAAGACAGATAGCAGCTATTTCATTAATCGTCACTTTTCAAGTTATTGTGTACAGAGAGGTTCGCCGACATGAAAAGCAAATTCTTGCACTGCAAGTTTCCCTGGAAGAAAGTTTAAAATGTCAAAAGGAGAAACGGGCCTTAAAGCTTACAAGTACAATAATCGCAGCAGTTGCCGTCTCCTATACGACTCCATGGATAATAACTGTCATTGCTCGGCTACTGTTTGCCAAAGAAATCATTAATGTTCTCATGGCGGTAGGAGAAGTAGGCCTTTTGCCTCTCTTGTTAAATTCAGTAATTAATCCGATAATTTACACAGAAAAAAAAAAACAGCCGTTTGGAATTACCGTCATCGAGCTGTTGTCAGGAAAAGTTTTCAAGAGGCTCAAGCTTTCGATGGACGGCTATTTGGATCAAAGGCTTCCGGTATTGTGAAAACCACTGACAAGAAGCGAGAAGACAAATGAAAGCGATAAATTGGAACACAATTCAAATAACAACGACAACAACAGTATACAGTAAAAACCCGCAACTAAGAACCTACATTTTTAGGAGTTAGCCTAAACAGGTTGTTATATAAATGGTAGCTAACAGAATTTTAGGCTATTTAGGTTCTTAAAATGGGTTCTTAATCCTGGAGAAAAAACAATTAAAACACAGCTCCAAACAAGTTGGTCATTAGCCTCTACTTTTATTTTCTTCAGCCCCACCCCACCCCCCACCCCCCCCCCCCCCAAAAAAAACATTTAAGAATATATCAATTTATACATTTACATGTATTTATATGCTTTGCCGAGCTTTGGCAATCTGCTTTTTTTGCTTCAAATATGATTCCTGCAATGCAGCTGTAATGTACTAGTATGATTTTAGAAAATAAGAACCTGTTTTAAATTTCTTAGGCTAAATAGGTTCTTGTTTATAGGGGCTATAAATGACCAATTTTAGGCTAACAGGTTCTTAATTTTTAGGTTCGTAGTTGTGGGCTCTTACTGTACGCTAAATGTATTGATAATATCCAAAGGCTGGCTTTTACTGTCTATCCCATGCCATAAGGAATACAGCCAGTTAGAGGCCGGACAAGAAACCCTTTGTATATTCTACTGTATGACATAGCCTGTTCCAGGCTCCGAGATAGTGGTGAAAAGTCGTTCAGTAAAAAGAAATGAGAAAAACGCGCAGGAGCTGGGGAGAGACAGGGCATTTTTCCCGCCGCCACCCCCCCCACCCCTTTCCCAAGTCGCGCGTGTCTTATTTTCGCTTTGCTCGTTTAATACGTCCCCACTATACTATCTGAGAGCCTGGCACAGGCTAGACAAGTAAAGGGTAGCATTTCGCAAAAAAATCCCGGCGATGCTTGCGGCCTTTACATTTTCCCCCGAAAACAAAACAGATATCGATGGCTAAAATTTTTCATTTAACATTAATTTCAAGGAAGAAAAATTCGTAAACTACACCTTAAAACCCGAGTTTAATCTGCTAGATAAGTATTACTGTTCATTGAAAATATTTCGCCGTTTCTTATGGACTCTAATTCTTAATGACCAGCCGGTGCTGACATTATTTGGAAGATGTAGGTAATAATAGATTCAGATATTGTTAACAGACTTTTTTCCAGGAAATAACTGATATGAGATGGTGCAGAGCTTTTAAACATGGCAGCCTAGCTGATTTTGCCGAAGTGAACTTAAAAGAGAAAGGCGTTCATGGCTATCCGAGGACGAAATAGCCGAATTTCTGACTAAAACTGTCGTTAGGTTTCTACCTTGATTAAAGTCCTAAATGCAAGCAAATCATCAATTCACATACCTAATTAACAGATGAAATTGGCTGCTGAGCAACTCTGCAATCAGGCAATTACCTGTTACCAAATTGTACTGAAAGCGTAACAGGTCACTCGAGTTTACACACATGATGATGCTACTCACCCAGGTAACTGCAGGCATATTTCAACTTTATTTCCTTGTAATAAGGTGTTTAAAAGATAAATCTACATAAAACCAACAACACAACTTCTCAGAAAAACATGGCATTTTGTTTAATTAAGCGTCATTTTAAGTTAGAATAGGATAATCAACTGCGCAAGCTATTTCAGTAACCACTGATAATTAAAAGCTTCCAAAGGCCATGGATGAAAACTTGGTTACTTTACGTCTCTTTCTAGAACCATGCATGACATTCAGTTGTCTAAACTTTGAAAACTAAGGTTTGAAAACTATACTTACAATGTCGCACCCAATCTGTAAAGGCTACTATATCCAGTTACGTTCTGTAGCTAATATATGTGGAATACCACAAGGGTCAATCCAGGGTGCACGTATATTCTAACAAACTACCGTTTCTGATTTTTGCAAATGATACTAGTATGTTTTCTATTAGTTCCAACACCTTCAAAGAGCCATGAATGAGGAATTGGGATTATTTTTTACAACAAAAGACTCTTGGTTTTTAAGTGTTACATCACTGGCAAATTAAACTATCTAGTATTAACCTTTCGAAGACAAACTATACTGTAATTCTCATCAACAAAATTAAATTAATTAAATTTAAGTGAAAGTGAAATGAAATATCTACAGTAGGTATATACATTGATCAAAATTTACCTTAGGGACCGCAGATTCAGCACTGAGACGTTAACAATAAACTAGCAAGAAATATACGAATTATCAACAAATTAAGATAACATGTACATCTTTTTACTTACTAAAGGCAGGGTATTTAGATTCCTTCATTTATCCGTTTTTTAACCTATGGTGTTGCAAGTTGAGGCAAGACTTGTAAGACCAGGTTACAAAAGATTAATTAAAAACTAAACGGAATAACTGGAGAGTAACTGAATGTGTTCAGCCTTCCTCCTTCTTAATTAAGATTCTATCACCCCATGAAAGGAATCCGGAAATTTTTCAGTTCGTGGAATCTGGAATCCGGAAAAAAAAATTGCTTGTGAAATCCGGAATCCTGGGCTTTGGAATCCAGAATACAGTTTAAGAAAATCCTGAATCCTACTAACGACTGAAATCCAGTGCCTGGAAATCCGGAATCCACGACGTGGAATCCAGAATTCAAGGCTGTATCGGTTTTCCCCTACATGAGGGGAGAATTCTACTTTAATTTCTGCATCAAACATAGTTTTTGGTCGATGAATCTCAAAGTACAGAGGCACAACCTAGTCGTCCTAGTCCAGTGGCGGATCAAGGGGAGGGGCTGGGAGGTCCCGGTTCCCCCCTTATCTCAGGGTCTGGATGACCGACCTCGCCCTCCCCCCCCCCCCCCCCCCCCCCCTACGCTTATCTGAGGGTCAGGGTCCGCCTCTGTAGTCGTATATATTACTTCACTTTTAACAATTCAAGTTTCTCTGCTATCAGAGCCTACTTTTGTCAGGGAAAATGCAACTTATGACTTGGTATTTCTTCTTTACTCTTCTCATGCGGATTTATCCGGTACATTTAGCTAGTCAGATGATTTCCAAATGCTCATCTTCAGCGATTCCATAATTCTTCTTGTGTTTGTCAAACAATTCTCTCAACGCTGTAACATAGAGCGAATGAAGATAATCTACCTCCTCTTTTGAAGGATTCTCGACTCTGTTGACTTTCAGAGGTGCACCAACTGAAATTAAGAAAAAAAAAGTACGGTTCACACCACGATATTTCATATTGCGTTAAAATTCTCAAACTAGTCCCTCCGTTTGCATTTAAAACGTAAGGTTGCAAACGTTCGAACGATACGAGCCTTTTTTAAATACACGTTAGATTTCTGAGTTGTACTTTGAGCAACCGTATAGGATCAAAGTTCACTGTTAACTAAGGTATAAACTTTAAACTCTCATACTGTATTAAGCTACTTTAAACACCTTAAAAGTTTCAAAAGTATATCAGTTCCCTGTTCTTATAAGCACTTCCATGTATAAATCACCTTCCAAAATAGGGCCCTAGAAAAAACGATGGAAAAACTGATAGGCACCGGGCCACGCTTTTCGGTATTGTGCGATAACAGTCAGTTACGGGGAAGGAACGCTTTGTCTCCAGGCTCTTCGACAATAATGTTGCGACACGAACCAGAGGGGCTGTTATTTACATCGTGAGGACGCAGTTTCTTATAAAAAAACCCAAATCTGTTTTCGTGAGCTCGCGCCAATAATGCTGGCACAGTTCTAATCTGTTCACAGATCGTCAATTTTTGTACAGACCGTCGAGCGCGCGTATAAAAATAAAAACCGCGAGAGATTTATTCATCACTTGGGTAAGTGGGTGTGTAATCCTAAAATGACCCCCAAACCTTGTCTCCGAGACTTTCTCCTTAGAAAATGGGAGGGAAAAAGGAAAAGGAATGAAAATGGAAAAGCTCTGGGGATGAGGTTGATGACCCCCTAAAAACGTTCCCTAATAGAGGCCTTTTGATTCGAGGACAAGAACGACTACTAGTACGAGATTTAACTTTAAGTTTTTTCGCGTATTCTCAAAAAATAGACTTCCCGGAAAGCTTTATTGCACTCTTTTTTTATCAAAGAAATTGCCACAGTCAACATTTTTGAAGAAGGTTAAGCGTTTTACCGGTCGCAAAACGATAAAACCGTCTAACAGTTGCTAACTTGTCAGTCCGTCACTACGACATTCTCGCTAAAACGCGTAGTAAAAAGACGACGACTATCACGTTTTCCGCCGCCAAAATGACGCTGGTTCACGCGCGAGCACTACTTACTATTGAGAAAATCTCGTACTCGTAGTCGTCCTCGTCTTAGCATCTAAAGGTCTCTAAAATAACATTCAGCAACGACTTTTTAACTTACAGACAGTGTGTATAGGTCTTCTATGAGGTAGCAGTCCAAGAGCACCATAGAAGAGAACTGGTGATACTCCCGTGTATGCTTTCACCTTTGTTTGCCACTGCCGCAGTGACGAGCCGGTGGAGTTATCCACTTGATCATACAGGTCATTTTCTCCAAAGGAAAACACTGGAACTAGGGAGGCTCTGAAAAGACAAAAAGTATTCTTTGATGATTTCGTCCACAACGTTAGACCAACGGGCAACGGCAACGAGAACGGCAAAAAAGTTTAGATTGGGAAAACAACAACTTTGCACGTGCATCACGCTTTTTTGTACATTTCTTAGCCGTCGTTGCACGACTACAGAGTGACAGTGCCTAATTCCACGTTTTGTCGAGGACGGGAACAGAAGACAACAACTTTCTTTTCCTTTTCCTGAACTTTGATACAGTCCCAAGTTAGAATTTAACTCTAAAAAAATTTGCCAGCATTTGACAAATTAAACGAAATGGATTAAGCGCGATAAAGTTTGAGGCAGCGGAAATTGTCTTTTTAATTGACGTTTTCGTTGCCGGAGCAGGGGGGTCCGTAATGTAATTGAGGATGGCAATTGTGTTAAAGCCTACTTGGTTTAAAAGATTGACTTTTCGAGCTCTGTTCTAAAAACTATACATGATGACTAGACAGGACCGCAGCCTTGGGAAGGGCCGAGGGAGGTCGAGCCTCCCCCCCAGTTTTTTGCCCCAAAAAGTCAAAACATGCACGCATCATCTGCCAGAACATTGAAACAATGATGTCTCTGCAGCTAGGTGAAACAGTTTCTGGTTTTAAGAAACAGAGACCAGTCCAATGGGTACTCGACACCCAAAACCCTCAGCTTTTTAAATTCCAATTCAAAGTGGACAGACTGCAAATTATAGTAGTTGCTAAAAAATATATATCTACGTGTCGCAACTGTTCATCAGTAGGATGCCTAAAATGCGTGCAATTCCACATGAAACACAATGAGCTGCCTAAAATCTTAGTGCCCCCCTAGTTTCTTAAAGTTTGCTACGGCCCTTGAGGTAGACGTCTTACAAGATACATGACTACTCCTTGCTTTCAACAACATATTTATCACTTGCATTCCTTTGATCTGCAGAATTGTAGGCTTAGTGCTGTCTGAAACGAAGAGAGCCAATGACGTTACGTTTGCGTCAGTCACGCAACGCGCGGGACGCAAACATGAGTTTCAAATATTAAAATATTATTGAATATTAAAATATTAAATGTTGAATTATCAAAATTCGACAAATCTAACGCAAAATTTAGTGTACTATCGAGAATATACCTAACCCATTTTGTAAGGCCAGCTTTATAAATCCTTTCCTCTCCTTCAGTGTTAATTTGAAGCTGCCCGGTCTAGCTTCCAAAGACTCTGAAGCCCCTCCAACCACAATGACAGCTGAATGTCCAGGGCCCATCTTCTTTAAAATATACTCGATACTGTTCTTTTCAACCGAGCACACCCCCATTGACAGACTGTACTCTCGGATTAACGGGAGTTTAAAGTTCATGGACAGCGTCACAATATGAGGATAAATCCCTGGGAACTTTTCTGAGAAACCGGTTGCATCCCCGCAGAAGTTGCCCTGTGCTCCCAAACATAGAACCCCGTGGGGATGGTAGCAAAAGATGTAATTGTCCTTGGGATCCAAATCTGTAGTTTTGACTAGTCGAATAGGGAAGTAGTCGCAGAAGTATCTCCATATCTTCCATCTTCTTACTATCTGCAATGCGGGTGAACAGCCCCCTTGATACGGTGATCGAGAATTTAATATGAAGGCCCAGCCAATGTAGAGTGCAGCAAAAATCCTGGTGTATTCATTTAATAGGAGGAGTAACAGCAGACATGAACCGACGATGCCACCAAAAAGACCCATACAGACATGGAAAAGAACAACCAATGCTTGGGTTACTCTCGTTATATTCACAGCAATTTTTGTAAGAGCCCATGATTCCTCCATCTTGAAATCGTCCGTTATGGTATGAACATAGACTTCAGACTAGTGAAATAATTTTGCAACTTTCCTTTAAGTGTCCTGCGGGAATCAGTACAAAGGCTGATTTCAAAACAAGACACAAAAAAATTACCAGACAGGTCTGATTGCGAAACCTGGACTTTGGATTACGGACTACATTGAAGCTGCTAAGGAAAGTTCGATACAATACTGAGGCTATTTCAAAAAGGTATCGAAAACACAATAGAAGGAAGCAAAAAATATGCATGCCGTGGAGAAAAATTTCGACTTTTAGTGACTTGATGCTGGTTGAAATTAACTTTTGTCAGCCGAAAAAAGGGACGTTATTTCGGACGTGACATCACGAGCCGCGGCGATAACACATTTAAACATATCATCTTGCAACTTCTATAACAGACATAAAATGAACACAAACTGAAGTGACCCTTAATAGGTGCTAAACATATGAACACATTATTTACAAATTAAAAGAACATTTGTTCTAATTGCACAGAGATATTGTAAACTGTTTTAACAAATAAACGTCTTGGTTTCAATTTACAGCCCCAAATTTCAGTTCAGGGTGGCTGCCTTCTTTTCGATCTTGCTGTTTTGGATTTGCCTAACCCCGCATATTATATATAGATGAAAATATTGGATAAAAAAACGGGCTTGATTGATCCTGTCCCAGATTTGAATTGCCCCCTTATCTGCGGGTGACTTTCGTTTTCGGTGTTAGGCCTTAAATTTATAGATGTGATCAGGTTATTACGTAACGACTCACTAAATTAGCAGACTATTGAATTTTTTATATTTCTCCCTGTACGATCACCAATAGAGGATAAGGACGTATCTTCTCCTGCGATCACCCAAATCTATAAGATTTCTGTTTCTTGAAAATGCCCGTGGCTACAGAAATCGCATTGGCTGAGGCAGTCGTTATTTTGCTGTAGTCCTTTGTCCACAGTCCATATTACAATATAAGGTGTTTTACTTACGTTAGCGAAAGTAAAGTGACTTGTCGCGTGCATGCAGTGTGGCCACGTGGGAATCATTCGTGGAATATTAGTTAATAATACAAACCTCAAAAATTTGGTTTCCGAGCCACGTACCAGCGCCCGACAGTCAGTTAGGTCGTTTAACCGTACAGTTACCCATATTACAAGTTACCTTTTCAAATCACACCAGGAGTACAACCGGGGACCTTTGGTGCAATCCCGGAGGTTGAGATCTTTCAACAGTATTTTAAACTCTGCCCGCCAGACTTCAGACTCGGTCGGGGTTCGAATCCTGTTGTTTTCTCTGGGATTAGTGTATGTCTGATTAGGCTTGAGTAGCACTTAACCTCTGCTCAAAAGATATCTCATTTCAATTCGGGCGAAAAACAACCCTTCCCAAGACCTTATATTACCAGTAATAACTATACCAATATTATAAACATGTCGGCAACAGATATTTATAGGCGTTTTTTTTTATTTTCACTTTATTTTTTAATATACTCCGAGAGACAACAGTGCAATAAAATACAGCAAAACACAAAGCCCAGTGGGGCGGATGGGGGTGGGATGGAAGCCCGGGGTTTCTCCCTTATTTGGCCTAACGTTAGACAGGTATATGCCGCTATTCTGGGTCTTGGGTCTTAAACTTGAACATGACGTCTGCCAGGCAGGCTATTCTGGATAAGAAGCCTTGAACATGTACAAGGGGTGTACGTTGACAATGTCCCGTTCGTCTTCCCATGATACTAACGAATTTTTGTAAAAACTCGTACGTTACTGATGTCGTTTTCTAAAAAAAAAATACATAATCCTGAATGAATATTGAAATAGCTGGTTTTCAGTCACGCAGTGGGTTTTAGGGTCTTCGTTACCTATCTGCGCCGGGAAGTGATTTTTGTTTTGTTCTTACTGGCTTATAGCGAGTAAAGCGCTAAGTCAATCTGTGAGTAAGCCCTTAAGTAAGACCAAGTCTCGTAAGACCTCAAAAACATCGAAGTCTAATCGACGTTCGACTGCCTGCCGAAACGAGTCCAGATTTTGTATTGGGATGCCTGTTGCAATGCCCAATAGTCGTCTCCAAGCCAACCAAATAAAAAGACAAAATGGCGGACGGATCAGTAAGGAGTGGCATGTCCCGCCCCTCTCTGCTGATGGGGCCGATCATTCTACTTTTGAGATAAGGAATGGGTGATTCTTCATAAAAGGAGGAAGTGGGTCATTTGTGATTAAAAAAATAAACTACTTCCGCACAAAACTATTGCTGTGAGTCCTATATTTCAAGTTTTCTCCAAGATGCTTTTTAATTATATCGAGCCAGTACTATTTTAATTAATAAAAGACGATCTTACAAAAAAGAAAAACAAGGTACGCTGAAAGCAAAAATAAATTGAGTAGGTAGTTAAAATCAGTCCCTCTTTCGAAGTAAATGTTCTTGTAGTTAGAATTAAACTAACAGACCTCGGAATAGACCTCTTTAGTTTGTATGTTTTGTTTTCCCAGTAGGGGTCCCAGGGGAACTTTATTCTTTGTCTTTTCATAAATTACGCGTACGTATGCAAGTGAATAAGACGAAATTTGAAAGAAACAGTTCTCTAGAGTATTATCACATGACCTGTATTAAGAAAACAAAACCTACAAGATAAAGAGGTCTATTTGATATTAGACAAACTTAAAGCAAGGGGCACACATACCCCAACCGACTGCCTGGCCAGTACCTCACGCATGCGCACAGCCATATATTGCCCAATTTTAGTAGATTCTCTTTTTAGACTCACCGTTTGATACAATCAAAGTAAATGAACCACTTTGAATAATAATTATATCCAATATTTGGAGACGTTGGGAGTTGAAAATTGTATTTAACACAGTCGTGATGTGCTGTCGATACTCAATGGGGCTTTTTTTCTTTTTCAAGAACTTCGTTGAGCTTGTTGGTTTTTTTTTCTTATTTATAAAGAGACCTATATTCAAAAGTACATGGTTTGTCGTTCAAGACTGAAACACTGAGATATATTGACATTTGTAACTTAAAAACATTATAAGAGAACAAGGTAACTATGAAGGGTGCATGTACCTTGCACTTATCCCGTTGTCATGGTGACCGTTGGGGCGCCACCGACATAGCAACCCTTTCCCTCTATTTCATTTTGTTTTCAGCTTTCTTAGGATGTTGCAAAACTTCAACCCTGTCCACTCAGAGATATAATTCTCCCAACGCTTCTTTTGTCGGCCCCTTCTTCTCCCTCCTTGCACTGGATGCATGCGCAATACTGTAAACCAACTGGTCCTTACAAAAGAACTACTTATGAACAAAGTATAAACTACATTTATGGTCATTCATTACCATTAAGCACACATGTCTTCTCAGGGGACTATTTTTTGAAGACAGAACTAATATAAAACCAGCTCCCTTGTGTTTAATTTACAGTCAGCTGTCATTTATTGAATACACGGAAGTCAACAGATTTCCAAGTGTACGTCTTCTGCGATTCCATAATTGTTCTTGTGTTTGTCAAACAATTCTCTCAACGCTGCAACATACTGCGAATGAAGATTATCTACCTCCTCTTTTGAAGGATTCTCGACTCTCTCGACTTTCAAAGGTGCACCAACTGGAAATGAAAGAAGAATAAATAGTGATTTACATCACGATAATGCCTTAAAATAACACTAATATTAGCCCTCTAAGCTTATGATTCTTAATGAACTTTGAGCTACCGCAGGAGCAAAGTACAGAGCAACCACGGTAAAAAAAATAATGAACTACCGATTAACGCCAATATTGCTGGCACGTTTCACCTCTTGTTAAAGGAATTCAAGACAGTCTTGGATTCTGGATTCCACGCCGTGGATTCCAGTCTTTGTAAGTGGAAATTGGATCCCGGATTCCAATCTTTTGTGGGATTCCGGATTTCTTGAGCTGTATTCTGGATTCCAAAGCCAAAGATTGCGGATTCCACAAGCAAAAATTTCCCGGATACCGGAATCCTAATTCTTTTACTTTGGTTGACACATGCATTTTGTTGTAAAGTAACCAAAGTATCTGAGATCAAAATACTAATCCTAGATTCTTTCTCCCAATGATTGCACCACAGTATGCTCCAATATATTTTATTTCTTAACTTACACACAGTGTGAATAGGTCTTCTATGAGGTAGTAGTCCAAACCCGCGGCCATAGAAGAGAACTGGTGCTACTCTTGTGTATTCTTTCATCTTTGTTTGCCACTGACGCAGGGATGATCCAGTCGGGTTACTTACTTGATCATACAGGTCATTTTCTCCAAAGGAAAACACTGGAACCAGGGAGGCTCTGAAATAAAGACAATTGTTGCTAGAGGGGCACCCAACGAGAGTATAGTTCAAAACCACATAAACATAGCATTGTTGAACGTACTTTAGTATTTAAACGGTAGATAAAGGCTTATTTTTATCCCCTAAAAATTTTTCATCTGTTCGGATTTCCTAGCTGAAAGTATAGTGGTCCGAAAATTATAGGGATCAAAATTTACCTTTTCGAAAATTTCAGCCAGAAAAAAGGTTCCCGAAAATTCTAGGTGACCTTTTTAGGGTAAAAATCCGTTAAAAATAGGCAATTATACGATTTTTTTGAAGTTCGAAAATCCTAGGAGAGGCAGGCAAGCAAGAAATTTGTCAGAAAATGATCCAAAAATTCTAGACCTCAAATCGTCTTCCGAACAGATAATTTTCCGAAAATTGTCGTTCGGTGCCCCTGTTGCTAGATTGTTGCTTTCCTCTGCAAAGGTGCACAATACAGCGCCGATGTAACGCTGGTTAAAAGTTTACTGAAAGAACTTTTGTAAGAGAAAAGAGAATGAAAGATACATGACGCGCCATATACCAGTCTGCTTTCAGAGACCTTCTTTGTGTTGTCACGCAACGTTCTTCCTCACAGCATTGCGTAACGACACAAAGTCATACTGATCTAAAAAGTTTGTTAACAGTTTCCAGCAGGAATTTTTAGAAGAGGAATGATGCCCCAAGACGCATTTAGATTTAATCTTTGCTCAACTGAAAAAAAGAGCCTATTAGTTTCCATGGTAACTAATCTTAAAATTTGGGCTAAGTCAAGAAGTCGGAAATTGGCAGACTTTTAGAAGTTTAGATTAGGCTACTGAAAAACTTGTCCTCACATTAAGAGGGGCAAAAGTGCAAAAGTTGATTTTTAATCTTACCCATTACTTAACGCAAGTTTTATGAATCCTTTCCTTTCCTTAAGCGTTAATTTGACGCTGCCAGGTCTTGCTTGCAACGCTTCGGCAGCTCCTCCGACAACAATAATGACTGAATGTCCAGGGCCCATCTTCCTCAAAATATATTCGATACTGCCCTTGTCAACAGAACACACCCCCGCTGATAGGGTGTACTCTCGAATAAAGGGGAAGTTGAAATTCATTGAGAGCGTCAGAAGATGAGGATAAATCCCTGGGAACTTTTCTGAGAAGCCGGTTGCCTCCCCGCAGAAGTTGCCCTGTGCTCCCAAGCCCATGATCCCGTGTGGATGGTAGCAGAAGATGTAATTGTCTTTTGGATCTAAATCCGTCGTTTTCACCGACTGAATAGGGAAGTAGTCGCAATAGTACCTCCACATATTCCATCTTCTCACTATCTGTAACGCCTGTGGATAGCCTCCTCGAGATGGCGTTCGAGAGTTTAAAATAAAGGCCCAGCCGATGTAGAGGACAGCTAAAATTCTGGTGTATTCATTTAAAAGCAGAATTAAGAGCAAACAAATTCCCAAAATACCGCCAAAGAGAAACAAGCAGACTTGGAAAAGTACTGCTAATGCCTGGATTTCTCTCGTTATGCTCGCAGCAATTTTTTTAGGATCCCAAATTTCTTTCATCTTGAAAACGTTTCGAGTATATAAGGGTATGGTGTAATATTTCTATAATAAGGAACGTTTTTGTTTTAAACGTGCTTTGTGGGGAGTCACATGTGGGAAAACGG